>BQMF02000186.1:0-600000 GCA_027922465.2 Turritopsis dohrnii | reverse complement strand
TGGATATCGATCAACTTGGGTAGACCAAAGGGTGGAATGCGTTGTAATCCAGTAAATAAAAAGAGAATATCCTCCAAGGAGTATCCCTCAATTTCCCTATTTGCAAGTGCAGCAAAATACAGTTCCACATCACATACCAAATTGTTTATTTTGATCCAGGTATTTGAATCTTTTTCAGCATCATTTTTAAAAGATATGACTGACATAAATTCATTCAATGTCAAATGATACTTGACTGGGGCTAAGAAATTTAACATGACCTTAAAATTTTCAGGTGACATAAATGAACCATCTATACTTTGCAACCCTCTAGAAAACTGCTCTATAGCAGAAAAGTTCTTCCATATCAAAAAACTCATAATAAACATTCTCTTGTTGTGATCAATGTCATTGATGACTGGAATATCATGATCCAAAAGAGGGTCAGTATTTCCACTTTCAATTTGTGCCAATGCAAATTCCAATTCTGCATTATCGAAGGTCACATCATCATTTTCAACAGGCATATGGTACATAGCTTTCAACATTGTTAAATTAAAGCACTCAGGTCCACGGCCAATTTGCAAAATTGATGCACCTACCAATTGTCCCAACATAAAATAATGATTTTTACTGATACTTTCTGGTAACATTTTAAAGAAAATATTATCTTCTCTGTCTAAGATGATCCCAGGTATCACAGGAAATCGCATCATTGCTAAAGTCAGAAACTCTCTCATAGGGCCTCCAAGGTCAGCCCCTGGCTCACCAGCAAATCTAACTGTTATGTCGTGGGTTGCAACATTAAAGTGTTGCCTGAAAAGAACAGGCCAAAAGCGTTCCGGGCTACGTTGGACAATTATGTGTTTTACAATATCTACATCATCTGCATTCAGTACTTTTTTTTCATGAAAACGCTTGTCTGCTTCTTCAATAAAACTTTTTAGATTCACATCACCTTGTGAAGGTACTTGAAGTGGTACAAAAGAATTGTTCTGATTACTCTCCATAAATCTATTTACTTCATCATCACCAAAATAGTCAACTACATCAGGAGCAGTGTCCTTAATATCATCGCAAGCAGATGTTACATTCCATTTATCAGGCACAACTGAAAGACTTGGGGAACCTATTGAATGTCGATATCGAACAGGTCTTTGGGACTGCCTGGTAAAATGCATTAAGCGAGCTTCTCTCAGTGACTCTTGTGATAAAGAATCTTCCTGCTCTTCTTCCTCACCCAAATTGGGATTAGCACTTTCCACCTACAATACAATCCCAATAAATAAAAACGATGAGAAAAAAATAAAAACTATAAAAAGTAAATATAAGGAAGACTTCTAAAAAACATTTTTCAATCAGATAATTAAAAGAAAAGTCAAACATACAACTTTGGAGAACAAAAAGCCCTTAATCCCAAAAGACCAGTCTTAATAATTGGATTTAAGTTGACTTGTTATTACTCTTGAGATCTTTCCCTTTTGTCTAGTTCCAAAGGCAGGAATGACTTACATATTATAACCACTTATACCTTGGCAATATCAGCTTGTAAGGAAGCAAAATATTCATGATTTTGTTCACATCGTAAACAACTAGCATTTTCTTCGAAAGTGCAGCCACATTCTGCACAAACAATCTAAACAAGTAAATTATAATTAGTAAAATGTAACAATGTTGTGTAATTTTTAAAAATTAGTGTTTTACAATTCTCTATTTTGTTTAAGTACACATAATAATAGAGGCACGTAAATGTTTTTTAAAAAAAGTAGACCACTCCCACTTTTCAACACCAGCTGCTGGAAAATGTTTACTACACACACTCACAAACCTTTTGGTCTGCAGATAAAACACTTGGATTTGTATGAACATTTGTAATCCATGTTGGCATGATCTCTTGATCAGAGCCATTTTCCTGTGAATCAAATCATTTTCATAAAAGCAAGATAAAAAACATCCTGACTGCAGCAGAACTGAATACCTTTTTTCATCTTTTGACAGTGAACATACAAATACATTTATAGGCAATATTGAATAAAATAATCAGATCTCCAGGTATATACCAGATAAAAACTAAAAATGCCAACAAACCTGTAACACATATTCTTCCTCACTATTTTCATCACTTGACTTATGTCCGTTTTTTAGCAGCTGCTTCAAACAAAGTTTTGAGTAAGCATCTGGATAGTGGAGATACAAGTGAATGCCCTTCTTCTTTTCTTTTAGTTCAAAAGCGTAAGTGCCAAGATCTGTGAACTTTGTTGCAAGTTGTTCCCCTTTATAATTTCCAAGATATACACCTTGTCTTCTTACTATGCCATAATGCTCCATAGCAATCTGCATTAAGTCTTCATAGGAGGTTTGTCTACAAACTGTTTTTACAGTGGTTGTGTTTCTTTTCATAACAAAGGATTTCTTTTCATAGCATTTGAGGCTGAGTGTAACATTATATGATTCTTGGAAGGCCATTGGTTTTTCATTTATAAAAGTGTGTGTTCTTTTGATCTTTTTCTTTAGCTCTTCTGCCCTTTGTTCATAGCTTATCATCCCAGTTTCTTTTGGATCCCCAAACCTCTGTCTATAAGCTACAATGTCACCATACATCAGGCCTAGTTCTATTAATTTCACATCAGATACATAAAGTGCGACAGCATCATCAATTTTATGACATTTGAATGCAGTTAAACAATTTTCCAGTTTTCTCTCTGATAGGAAGCATGTAATCTACAAAAACAATTTAATTTTTAAAGGAATGCAAGTATCATCAGCATCATTGTAAACATAATTTCTAAGACAACAAACATTATGCATTATTTATTTTTCTTTCTGGTTCACAGTAAGGTATAAGATCACTGTGTGCATATTTGCTTGGGGGCTCGCGCGACACACACAAACGACGACAGTGTGCTTTGTTTCGGAGAGAAACAGTTTGTTGTACTACATTGATAATAAAAACGTACTGTCCGCCATTGTCGTTTAATAAACACGTATGCATCAAGATCTGGATAGCACATGCTTACCGCACAAATTCATAACGACTTGTATTATATATATATACCTTTTCGTATAGCTGATCTTCGGCCATCTTGTTGTTGATCAACATTAAAATTTTTCATAGTGATTATTTCACAGACCAGATTATCTCAATCCACCTTGGAAAGTGATTATTTCACAGACCAGATTATCCCTCCTCGGTTTTTACTGGCAGCACCCTGCGAGTTCTGACAGTCGGGTGTTGTAACTGGCGGCCGCGTGTTGTAACTGGCGGCCGCGTGTTATAACTGGCGGCCGCGTGTTATAACTAGCGGCCGCGTGTTACAAAAGCAACCACGTGTTAAAACTGGCGGCCGCGAGTTATAACTGGCGGCCGCGTGTTATAACTGGCGGCCGCGTGTTACAACTGGCGGCCGCCAGTTTGGGAACAACTTTCAGCGACAGTTATTAAAACTCGTAACGAATGGGCCAAATCAGCCACGGTAGATAACAAAAAGAAAAAAGAATGTTACATCGTGGAGTAGAAGTTAAGATTTAGTCTTTCTATGAACTTCAGCAGATCAAGGAGGAAGAAAGTTAAAATGTTTTCTTCTTTATTGATTGACTTTAAAATAGTCCTTGTAAATCATCACCTGATGCTACGCAATTAAAGAACTAACGATTCAGAAGGTTTTCGTGTCCTGTCCTGTTCATTCGCAAACGTTTGAAGATTTATTGTATTACAAATTTCAAGTCTCTGTTAATATAAACGTGTTACATCGCAACAACAATCTCGAATACATTTCGAATCTCACATTTGAATCATCAAAGTGTTGTTCCATTAACTTGTGGACAAAGCACAGCTCGGTGTGTGATGCATAACCCAGCGGGCACGAGACGTCTTTGAGACGTCTTATTTTAATCGTAAAATGGTCGTTTGCTTTTCAGATCATTTTGGGACGTCGTAGGGACGTCTGAAACGGGACGTCGCAATTGGGATCCTTTTACGACGTTTTTGAGACGTCTTTATACGGATTGAATAACGACCTTCGAAACAATTGTAAATTTAAGATCATTTTGCGACGTCGTTGGGACGTCTGAAACGGGACGTCACTATTGGGATCCTTTTACGACGTTTTTAGGACGTCCTTATACGGATTGAATAACGACCTTCAAAACAATTATAAACTTAAGATCATTTTGGGACGTCGTAGGAACGTCTGAAACGGGACGTCGCAATTGGGATCCTTTTACGACGTTTTTGGGACGTCTTTATACGGATTGAATAACGACCTACGAAACAATTATAAACTTAAGATCATTTTGGGACGTCGTAGGAACGTCTGAAACGGGACGTCGCAATTGGGATCCTTTTACGACGTTTTTGGGACGTCTCTGTGCAGATTCAATAACGATCTTCGAAACAATTATAAACTTTCAAAAGCAATCAGTCTGTATAGAATGATTTATTGTAAATGTTTTTAAACGTCTTGACAACAAGCAGCGGTGGCATAACGGTTACGAGTTCGGCTGGCACACCAGAGGTTCCAGGTTCGGGTCCACCTGTGGCCTATTACAGTTTTTGAAAGAGTAAATTTCATAATCCTGCGACGTCGTTACGATGTCGTTGGGATGTCATCGAGACGTCTCAATGAAGATGTAATTGGGACGTCTTTTGAGATTCCCACTTCGCGACCATTTTGCGACGTCTTAGGGACGTCTTGAAAAGATGTCTTTACGACGTCTTTACCACGTCTTTGTGCCCGCTGGGAAGTAAACCTTTTTAAGGCTCCACTGCAGCATTCAGAACAATCGGATTCTGGCAATGGAATTTGTGTCTGTGGCAAATCAAAGGCTCCTCTGCAGCATTCAGAACAATCAGATTCTGGCAATAGAACTTGTGTTTGTGGTAAACTCTCTATACAAAAATTGGAATTTAAAAATATGACCTTCAACGCATTGATCCAATTTCTTAATTTCCTCATAATCCTCTCGGATTCCATGATTGACTTGATAGAAAAAGTACCATCTTTGAAACACCAACTGTTAATTGCAAGGAATCGATAGAACTCCAATTCATAAAGCTCTCCGCCTTCAGTCGACAAACCATCAATAACTTTAGAAATTAAGCGGATCAATTCTTGCAAAACTTGGAAAGCGTCTAAATGATTGTCGTTCCATGTCTTAAGAATTTGACCATTTGAAAGCAACTTTAATATAATTGCAGAAAAAAGATAACTGGGAAAGTGAGTGTGTCTTCCAAACACTTTACCATCGCTGGAAGGATTACTCTTCAACAGCCTTTCAAAGAAGTTCCTTTTTTCTTGACATTTTTCAATTCTTCCTCCAGGCCATTCACCAGCTTTTCCTTTAACTTCACAAGGAAATGTTTGAAAAAAGTAACGCAGTATCCTCAATGCAGTGAGTACGTGTGACGGTAAATTCATATAGAAGAACTTCTCATACAAAGACGTTGACAATCTGAACTTAAATTCATGTCGCTTGAATAGGTCACTTTTGTCATTGCTCTCAATGGGGGCAATTACCAAATACAGCGGAGCTATGCTGTAGAAACTTTTAACATCGTCATCTCTCCTGTCCAAGAAGCAGTCTACAGGTTTACAATTCAGGTCGTTATCGTCACACTGAGAGCTTAGAACACTTTGCCTATACATGCTGAGAAAATGAGCTTCCACTTTTTCATCAACGTCAGGCAAAATGTCGGCGAAGCCATCTTGAAACCGAATGCACGGAACTAGGTCTATCAAGATGCCTGTATCTTCATAAAACATTGAAATGGAGAAAGCTGGCGATTGTTCAGTTATGCTTGAATAGTCATGTATCTTCCATTTATCGGCATTTTGGTTGAGGTACTTGACAACATCTTCAAATAGAAACTTAGTGACTGCTTTAACGTTTACGATGTTACCATACATGCATGCATTCTCTGAGGAGCGTAAATGCAAATTGTCTCCACAAAGATTTTCACGAAGAAAGGGGAAAAATAGATTTTCTCCTACAACTGCAAAATACTTTGTTTTTCTTATTGAAGGTATTTCGTGTAGCTGCTTTTCCATTTCAACTAAACCCACAGGACAATATTTATGTAAGATTGATGATATATCTAGCATAAAATCAAACTCATATGGAAGACCAACTCGCAATTTCGAGAAATAGCTTCCACTTTCGATTATTTTTGGATCTGTATGTTGAAAGTTAGTAAACACTAACAACTCATTAATGAATTCTCGGACATGTTGTAACACTCTTTGGTTAACCGGTAACGACGGGTTTCGCCAAATATGCTTCTCCAGGCGCATTATGAAATCTGTTCCCCATAGACTTCTCACAGAATATTGATTTTGTAGCTCAGCAGAAGATACTAATATTTTTCGACAAAAGTAAGCACTTTCAATCGCAGAAAATTCCCAAAGGTCTTTCTCGATAGATTTGAAGTACTTTTCTCCTACGAAAATCGAGTTCTCCTCCATTTCTCTTCGCTTACTGTTTTTATTACTTCTTGTAACTGAAATTATTTTTTATTCCTGCTTTCTTTAGATTTTCTGCATCACAATAAGCTGGAAGGCTCTGTTTACACAACGAAATAACTTGTGGCGATGGTTTAAGGAATTTGTGAAGAGTTTTGTATTGACAAGTTAATCAATTGTTCATAAAAAAAATTATCTTATTTTTACGGTAGCAGCGAAAGCGAATACCGTATTAAAACACCCTTGGACTACTACTACTACTACTACTACTACTACTACTACTCCTCCGGCCGAAATGGCAGTTAGCCTACGATTTAGAGTCTGCGAGACTCAACTAATAACGCAATGTAAATTTTAATAAAGGAACGCAGCCTTTTGAATTTTCGAAGTTTTTACATATCAAGAAACATTTCAAAATAGGTTTCCTTAGATATTTTATCACTTAATTTATTCGTGAAGGAATGGATATTAATCAAATAGGTTTATTAAAATTGGGACTTTTAGTTACTTATGCTAGTAAAAGTACTTTGATACTTGTGTTGTGCCTAGAAATGTAATAAAAAGCTGGTTTTGTAATACCTGCCTAGATTTGTAATAAATACGGCTCAAAATGTAATACCTGCCTAGATTTGTAATAAAATCGACTCAAAATGTAATAAAAAGGCTGCCGCGTTTTGTAATAAAATATTGGCTCAAAATGTAATAAAATAGCTGCCTAGATTTGTAATAAAATCGGCTTATTTTGCAATAAGGCTGGGCCCAATTTGGACCAAATTTTGAATGTACTCCAATTTTCTTAAAAATTCGTACAAAGCACAATTGGAAGGTACTGATATAATTAATTTGATGGTCAATTTTTCAAATTTAACAAAATTGGGTAAATCGGGCCCAATTTGGACCAAATTTTGAGTGTTCTTCAATTTTCATAAAAATTTGCAGAAGATATAACTGAAAGGTACTGATTTCGAATTTGACATTCATTTTTTTTCAATTTTACGAAAATTGGCCAATTTAGGCCCAATTTGGACCAAATTTCGAAAGTTCTCCAATTTTCTTAAAAATTTGTGTACAAAGCACAATTGGAAGGTACTGATATTAAATTTGACATTCATTTTTTCCAGTTTGACAAAATTCGGCAATTTAGGCCTAATTTGGACCAAACTTTGAGCGTTCTTCAATTTTCCAACAAAATTTGCATAAGGTATAATTGAATAGTACTGATTTCAAATTTGACATTCATCTTTCCAGTTTGACGAAAATTGGGCAAATCGGGCCCAATTTGGACCAAATCTTGAAAGTCCTCCAATTTTCGTAAAACTTTGCGTAAAGAACAATTGGAAGATGCTGATTTCGAATTTGACATTCATTATTTCAAATTTGACAAAATTAGGCAAATCGGGCCCAATTGAAACTAAATTTTGAAAGTTATTCAATTTTCGTAAAATTTTGTACAAAGCACAATCGAAAGGTGCTGATTTCGAATTTGACAGTCATTCTTCTAATTTGTATGTATCTCAGATAGTGAATACCAGCAATGACACCTTTCTTTTATGAGACTCACATTCAGTTTCCGCACGTAGAGTAAGGAAACTGTTTAAAGTAGACTTACTGTCTATCTATTTAAGATGCGACAGAATTCCTAACAATGAAAATGACCCGTCTCTAACGCGCATCAAAAAACATATGGATTACAGCTGAAATCAGGCAAATATGGCAGAAATCTGCGTGCTTGTAAGAGCATTTCATCAGTTTCTTGCAGTAAGTGACAGAAGAAAGAAGGAATTAATGTTTGATTCTTTACAAATATTTGGCGCCGTTATTTTCTTCTTCTTGAAATTGTCTTTTATTAAAAACCTGACGTCAATTTCAAAGAGTCAATTCGATGTGTTTTATCGATTTCTAAGAGTATTGTCTGCTTTTTCTCTTACTGTGAAACTCGTTTAACACAGACAATTATAAATAGAAATATATTGGCCTGATAGAATCTGAGCCTACGAATGGTTCTAAAATATTCTTAAAGTTTAGCCGAAATGAGCCTTATGATTCTTATAAAAGTAAAGTAAAGATTTTGCAATTTATTTATAAGTTTTGAAATTATACTGTTTTTACTCCCAATTTTGTTTGTAGAAAAAGACTAACGTTATTTGAAATAATGACTGTCAAGTTCGAAATCAGCATCTTCCAATTGCTTTGTGCAAATTTTTACGAAAATTAAAGAATTTTCAAAATTTGGTTACAATTGGGCCAAATTTGCCTAATTTTGTTAAATTTGAAATAATGAATGTCAAATTCGAAATCAGCATCTTCCAATTGTTCTTTACGCAAAGTTTTACGAAAATTCAAGAACTTTCAAAATTTGGTTACAATTGGGCCATATTTGCCTAATTTTGTTAAATTTGAAATAATGAATGTCAAATTCGAAATCAGCATCTTCCAATTGTTCCTTACGCAAAGTTTTACGAAAATTAAAGAACTTTCAAAATTTGGTCCAAATTGGGCCGATTTGCCCAATTTTTGTCAAACTGGAAAAAATGAATGTCAAATGCGAAATCAGCACCTTTTTATTATATCTTGAGCAAATTTTTACGAAAATTGAAGAACTTTTAAAATTTGGTCAAAATTTGGCCTAAATTGCCCAATTTTGTTCGTTATTACAAAATCAGCCGATTTTATTACAAATCTAGGCAGCTATTTTATTACATTTTGAGCCAACATTTTATTACAAAACACGGCAGCTTTTTTATTACATTTTGAGTCGATTTTATTACAAATCTAGGCAGGTATTACATTTTGAGCCGTTTTTATTACAAATCTAGGCAGGTATTACAAAACCAGCTTTTTATTACATTTCTAGGCACAACACTTGAAATTAGATATGTTTTTCTTTGTTAGAAAAAAACCTCAGTTCAAATATTCTTATTGCCTTACGCGCTTGTTAGCTATTTACACTGTCTTTGTGCATAAAGGCTTTCAAAGATCTAGTTCAAAACAGCAGTTGTTTGTTCGAATTCATTTTCGGTTTCATGAAATTATAATTATAAACATATATTTTTCTTTCGAAGAAGCGCGTGTTTTTTTTTTACAACATAAGCTCTTATGAAAAAAACCCTTTAAAAAAAATTATGATACACAACTCACGCATGTATAATTCTTTTGTCTTTGCTGGTGTTTTATGATTAAACCCTACTTACACTAACTAATCATTTAAAATATTATCGTTTATGCCTGTATTCCACGAGTGAGATATCGCTAAAAACAACCTTTAAAGAACTTTTTAGAACTTTAAGTTTAAGTAAAATTTCGAAAGCTTCTGTTTGACAAGTAAATTTGCTGCTACCGTTTTGCGCCATCTGGCTCTTGTTTCATCTAGAATGTCTCACTTTCTGGAAGCTAACAGACTCGATAGTGAAAAACCTCAGGCCACCAGGCTAATTAGTTGAGTCACTGAAAAAGAGTACATTTTTATAGAAATGCATACAAAACACACGAAATGCAAATGCACGCCATTGGAGGACTTTAACAACTTTTTAGTACCTCAATCGTGCAGACAAATTGTCAGCTACTTTTACAACATTAATATTTATTGTAGAAATCTACATTGAAACATTTAGTCGATTATGAATTTTAAGAGAAATTGTCGGTTGTGTGACCAGCACTTCAAAGTGCTTCTAAAGGCACGCATTGATCTCTTCTTTCCGCGCAAACCAAATCATTTTATCCAAAATAAAAATTATTATGATTGGTTTGTGATAAGCTTAGAGATAACTTTCCATTTGACGTGCTGCTTGTAAAATGTTTCGTGTCGATAACTTCTGAAAGTATGATCACGTTTTTCTATCAATCTCGAAACCTGGGCTTCCTGGGTTTTCTTTATAAGGATGGCGGCAGAAAAAGGCAATAAGCCCTGGGTTCGAGGTTGTATTTTGTCTCACTAAGCAAGTTTTCAGTCATGAAAAATACGTTCGTCGCGTATTTTCGAAATCTAATACGATGGTTCTAGGATGATTGCCCTCCTCTCCCGCCTGAATAATTGCCCCCATCCATTAAAGTGTTAGGGGTAAGGTTAAGGTTAGGGCTAGTTACACGAGGGACAATCTTCCTGGCACCTATTTTGATATTTGAGAACGCAATAGATTCATCGCTTAAAACTTTGCTGATTATTTTTCTGAGCTCTTGATCGTTTTTTCAAGATCGGAGTTATGCCACTTTAAACACAATAGGAAGACCATGCATGTTTGCGTGCATCACAGAGGGCAAAATTGTCAAAAATAACACTGCGATGAAGAGCATTTTCGTTGAAATAATGAGTATATTTCTATTGAAATACACTCCCTCGCAGCGATTTTTCAAGAAATTAATTTGGATAGAGCTCTCGACAGAGTGAAAAAGAAGCAACATGCCGAGAACAGTAACAGTATATGGCTCAATTAGATTCTTAATGTAGAGGGTTCTTCAAACTTCTTTAAAAATTTCTTTCACCAAAACCTTGCACATCAGTGATTTTAAACATCTTTCACTTCGTTGCTTAAGGATAAGACATAGTAAAGCAAACAGTTGTTCTCTCACTATTCATACTTGTTTTTTTGTTCCAACTTTACTTTGTAATTTCACAGTAAGAAGATAAGATAAACTCGAATGCAACGAATTTAAAAAATCCAAGTGAGAACTAAGCTTTAATGGACCTCTGCAGTTCATTATAAAGCTCTTTATCAAATTTAAAATACCTTCCATACCTTAAGTTAATGGTCATAAAACAAAATCAAAAACAGATTTTTAATTTACAGCAGTGTTTTGTTTAATTCCATAACTTTTGTTTGTTTAAACATAGAAATTTTCGTATTTCTATGGTTTAAATAAGATATCAACTTTGAATGGAATCTATTCAGGCAGATAAAATTGGATGATGGGCACCTGAAGAAAAAATATATTCACACAACAACAATCAGTCATTATTACACAGTTTACGAAATAAGATTTGATCATTGTTAGATCACGGTCACATCTTTGTTATTTCCGTGTTTGCGTTAAACGAGCAAATGAGCGAGTAATGCCTCCTTTTTTCAAACGCATATATATGAAACTTTTGACCAAAACGGTAATATGATCGCTTTTCTTAGACAAACAAAGGAAGAACACGATCTAGATCCTAACGTTTATCGTTAAGCGGGGAAAAAAAAAAAGAAAAAAAAAAAAAAAAAAAAGAAAGAAAAGAAAAGAAAAGAAAGCCTGGCTTTACTGAAAGGAATTTGTTCCATGCTCTCTCTCCATGTGGTAATCATCATAGTGCAAAGTTCAAATATTCTAATCGGATTAAAAGTCAGAGCTGGATGCATTTTATTCATGAAATAGAATTACAACGAATTAACATTACCAATCAATCCTTCATCTTTTTCTCATGATTTCAATGGGGAGCCATATATTATAGTCAGGGCGCAGAGAGCCATTTTTTCAAAAAAAAGTGTTGGACAAATTGAAACCATTCTAATCGTGTTTCTAATACGTAGAGGGTCTCAAAAAGGTTTACTGGCCGTTCTGAATTTTCTTGTGGGTCCGTACCAGGAAACATTTAGGGAATGATGACGTCATAGTGACAGTTCAAATTTTTTTTTTCTCAAATCAAAAAAACAATTACACCAATCGATAGATTTTTTCAATCTGAACAAAAAATATATTAGTCAGTAACCACAATTTCAACCACCTAAGGAGTTATTACAGTTTAAACTTTAAAACGATGACGTAATGATGAACGCGGTGGTGCCAAGACCTTTGTATCCAGAATTTCCGAAAAAAGTAAGTTAACAAATTATGATAAGTTCGCAATACATTGACAAAGAGTTAAATTAGTCATTGAATTATTGCGATCTTAAATTCTTTGATTTTCCCATAAATTATTGAATTATTGACGACAGTTTTTGACCGCGATATACCAAAGTACAAAAACAAAATATTTAATGCCATTTGAAAATCTACTCTTCATTTTCATATTCACTTTCTACAGCATCACAACCCGACTCCAAGTCATCGTCATCTTCATCGCTATCGCTGTCGTCGTTATCTTCGTCGTCATCGTCGCCGTCAGATTCTCTGTCCGAATCATCGTTAGAGCCATTTACGCAATTACAACAATTGCAGAGATCCGTACATTTTAACTTGTGCGCTTTACAAACGCACTGGTCGTTTTTACACATACTTTTCTTGCAACCACAAGTCATAAATTCAACAAGTTCTTCTGGAATTGGTTTCCTCAGCATCCACTGCACACTGAATACTTCGTTTTCAACGGTCCAGCCGTATCCATGTGGGCTTGGGATGTTCGGATGCTGATGAAGAGCTTTCTTTACAACTGCAGTGGCATAGTTCACTCGCTTCAGATGGCAAAGAAGTACATCCTTGGTAGGGGGCAACTGTTGTGGTTCCGGACATTTCATTTTTGAGTTGCAAAATTTCTGATACCTGGCAATATCAGTGTCTGTACACTGACCTAAACCATACAGCTTACATGTAAAAGCTTGGAAAATAGGGAAAAGAGTTGCGTTAAAAGTGAATCGAGAAGCATCTTTTCCTTCTCCCAACTGAGAAAATGCTTGAATGTATTCTTGATTTTCCCTCATTACCATAAATGCCTTCTTTTTCCCAATCCCGTGAAAGGAACTGGTATAGTCATTCCCAGTAAAACAGTGCAAACCAGGTAATGCTTTGCACATGTCTTCGCCCATCTCCAAACAAATGTCACCGATATCAAGAATCCGCTTTCGATCCCCAGCCCCAATTTCAACAAAAATGTGCAATTCAATCGAAAAATTGAAATAAAGTGCGTATACCACGATATCGGTATCGACAGTACTTATGCACACTGATGAAAGGCTGAGCATTGCTGCATGATTCGCACAAAGAAACACTTTTGTATCAGCCTCTTCTTGGGTTGAATTCAAAGAAGGTTCTTCCCGTACAACAACTCTTCCTTCCAATGACGTTATTTCGAAAAACTGCTCACCAACATTCACGTACAGCGCAGTTCCGGTTGGAAAATACTGAATAAACCTTGAAGGGTCGGACCAATCCTTAAGGAGAAACTGGACAATCTCGCTTTTATTTTCGTCATTGCGTAAAAACTTTGCCCACTGTTTAGGTCTTTTCTGGTCCCGTCTTTCAACTTTAATTCTAATACTTCCTGTTGCATTTTGTCGACGTTGTCGTTCAAAAGACTTGATGGAGCCATCGTGGTATTGGTCGGTAACAAAATAGACTGTTCTATGTTTCATGATTTTCCTTAAAATAAATTCCGATACTTCTCCAAAGGTCGAAAGATTGATGGCTGATAATTGTTGCAGTAAAACCATCCCATCCCAAATTTTTCCATTGCACTTTTGATCACTGGAAGTTCCAACACATAAATCTTCAATGACTCCTAAAAAAACAACAAAATAATCAAAACTAAATTGATCAATTCTTACATAATACAATAAGAAATCAAAATCAAGTGTTTGATCACTGCATACCTAATAGCTTGCTCTTAACTGTCTTCAGCATTCCACCATCAGCCGAGGCAATGCTCCAGGGAATGGGACTAAGAGAGTGTTGCAAAACGCATTCTAAGGATATACCAGGGCGTGATTTTGCCAAAACCAAAAGTCGTCCGAACAGACTTCGCTCTGCTGCTATTGTAACTGCTTTTTCCTTAGCATTGACTACTCTTTTTACCGTCATATCTTTGAAGGTTTTTAATTTTAACTTTGAAATTGGTGAATAGAACGATTTTCTTGGAATTTGATTTTCTTCTGATCCATCTCCCGTTGCTTTCCTTTCTTCTGCAAAGGATTTTACAGCAGCCTCTCCAATCGTAACAGCGTTTAAAAGGTCATTCGTAACAGTCAAAGATGCTT
Organism: Turritopsis dohrnii; assembly: GCA_027922465.2. NCBI lineage: Eukaryota > Metazoa > Cnidaria > Hydrozoa > Anthoathecata > Oceaniidae > Turritopsis > Turritopsis dohrnii. The sequence continues at coordinate 585,680 of BQMF02000186.1, read as the reverse complement.
CGATTCCTGAACATAGGTTCACAAGCGATTCTCGTTGGTCAAAAGGGTTTTCCAAAGGACGATAACACTTCCAAGATTCGTTTTACGCATTCGTTGTCAAAGATTATACGAGATTTACCAAGGTCTTTAGTTTTAGCAGTACCATGGTTGATCAGTAATTCATCTTCTAGAGTAAGTTGGCATTGAGCTAGAGTGTGACTCGTCAAAACCCACCGTTGTACGGTTCCCTCTGTAGTACTGTAGCCGGTTATCCCTCCATGACACTTTTGATCTCGGTTGATTGTCTGTTCGATAGTCTGATCAGAAGCAATGCGGTTGAAGCGTCCTTCAGTTCTTTTCACAGCAAAATTTCCACTCCTACCGTAAGATAAATATTATATCAACTTTGGAAATAGATTGCATAAGTTATAAAGGCGAGATCACTATTTTCTTTGATCAGTATAGAGATGCATATAAGTACTTACAAAAATTCCTGGTAAATACTTGGGTGATCTTCTTCAAGTTTTGCCATATCACTCAGATAAAGAGACAAATAGCGAGAATAGTTCTGGCAGTCGTAAGCAAAAAACCATGGTAGCATTTTCTTTGATGCTGCTAAATGCATAGCCCAATCACCAATTCTCAAAGAACGTGTAAAAGCAAAAAGAACCTCCATCATTTCAAGAAATGAGTACCAAAATTTACTTGTTGGTCCATGTTCAGTCTGTAATGCAGAGCCATGTTTTTCAAGAATCTCCGGTAGATCTTCGTATATTTCATAAAATGATCTCATATTCTCCAAAGAAATCTGAAGAAAAATGTAAATGATTATCATAGATAATAAGCTGTTCCTTACAAAAACTCAGAAAATATACCTTCAGAATAGCTAATAGAACATTCAAAATATCAAAATTAACAGACATATCTCTGTAGTAAAGGATGAGAATTCACTAGAGTCAATGTAATTTTTCAATGAAGGGTGCTCATTTTCGACCAACCATTCTTCCATGTGTTGAATACGCATCTGTTGAAACGCGTTGTAGAAGTACTTCAAGCAGCGCATAGCATTGTTATAGTGTTTTCCTCTGATGATTTTATCAAAAGATCAATAAATTTTTCGAAACTTACCGAAAATATTGGCTTCTATCATTATATCCTTTAAACCAGCGTCACCGAAGCGTTTACCGATCACTGTTATGAACGTCGAGGTTATGTGAAACGCCCCCATCCTTAAAACAATGAATTTTCTCAAGTCATCATGAACAGGGTTCGCCAAGATTTCCACTGCTTTTGCGTATATTGCCTGGTCTACTACGATATCCGTTTCATTCAAACCCAATTTTTCAGATTTTTTCTTTGACTGCAGTAGCAATTCGAGAACTGTATCTGGATTTGTAGGGGATTGATTTATTGCAGGCAAGTAGATAACTTTTTGAATTTGCTCCGTATCACCTTCATCATGAAGCAAATGGTTGAAACCTGTCCAATTTGGAATTTTGGATCCAACTTTTGAGCATAAAGCCCAAATGAAGTCGAAGATCTTTGATGATTTTAATGGTTTGGTCGTATTTCCGAAGTCAACAACGTTGAGGACTGGATCGGTTCTTTTCTTGGATATATACGACGCAATTTCATTAGGTAAAGATGCGAATGACCTTTTCCTTCCGTTTCTTTGTAATGGCATCATCGCATGTGATGCTTCGTCGGTACTGTCAATTCTTACTTGGATAACAATTCCATTTGTGCAGTGCATGCTTACTCCATTGATTGATTCCGGATTAATGTCATTATTATCCCATACAAGTGTCACGAATCTAAGAAAAAATTAGGTACACAATCTATACATGGAGGAAAAGTAGATAAAGAATATAAAATTAATTCCTTTAAAATTTCCTCCGTCACCCTCCTAAGTATCTCTCTATATCTACCCTTAGGTCTTAGTTCATTGAAAGTTCAAAACATTATAATTAGTACATAACAGTATATTTACGTTGAAGGTTGAACCATTGTTGGACAATAACTTCTAACGTCTTCTGCCAATGTGGTTTCAATGCATGCAGTTTCGTCGTAAGAGATGGCGTGGCCGAATTTATTGAGCCATTGCAAAAGACGTTTGGAACCAGTTCGTCTTTTTGAACAAAGAGACAGCAACGACTGCTTGGATGTTCGGTGCTTCCCATTAGTGGCGTTACAAATCAAATCCTGGCCCAAAGACGCTATTACAACCTGCTTCCTGCGGGAAATTCGATCTTTTCGTCGAGTCAAAACACCAGTTAGAAATTCTTTAGTTGATGGTGTCAGCCTTGTTTTCTTTTCCAGTAGTTCTTGATATGTTGGTGGCCATGTTGTATAGGTTATAGGAGCAGCCCTTATTTCGTTTCTTATAACAGATGCAGCAGTTCTTACACAATTGTGATTCTTTCTCTTTAACTCGTTCAGTTTTGATTCCATAATTTGGATTTTACTTCTATAGTGAAAAATTATTTCGCCTTTGGACTTTTCATTATTGTATAAAAATGGTGTGGTAGACTGCGGCTTATAGAGCGCAATATTTCCATTGAAAAAGTCCAGTACTTTTTCCAAAATAGGTTTGGATCGTTGCAAAATCTTTTCTTCCAAACATAGCCCATTATAATAGTGTTGAATCTGACTTGGAGTTAACACATCGTTGTTAGTAAGTACAGCATCCTTAACAAAATCGACAACCTCCTTAAAAGCTTCCTCGTCATCTATTGCTTTGATTTTCTGGTCGCGTGTATATTGCTTGTAACAGGAACGGTGGTACTTAATTTCATAAGCGATTATTGCTTTCCAATCTTTCCCGGCTAAATCGGCAGAAAGAAGGGGGTTATTTTCCTTTTGGTGACAGCATCTCTTCAACATAGTCGCTGACTTTTCTGTAACGCATTTTATTAGATTTTCGTACCCACTCCCAGAATCATCAGTCTTTAGAGAGTGACATATGCAGCACTCATCCGGAGCGATGATTTTTCCCAATAGATCTTTTCTGCGTGTTGATACCCTTGATCCATTCTCTAACCTTGCACGCTTTCGCTCAATCCTCTCTTCTTCCTCGGCTTTTTCTTGCTCTTTCTCTCTGCCTTTTATGATTCTATCTAGTTCTTTTTTGTGTGTATACCTATCGTAACACTTCTGATGGAAGCGCAAATTATCAATTTCGTCAGATCGTAATGCAGTGGCGGTTTTTTCGTCACGTCGGATTTCACTACAATGTAAAACCATTAGTTATATCTAATTCACAATCATATTTAAACCATGTATGTAGCTAATTTCCACCTTTTACAATAAAATTTATATCTAATTAGAATAGCGTAAAAAGTTGAACGAAGAATTCTTCTATCAAGTGTTAAGCCTATCAGAAAACAACCAACAATTTCCCTCCAACGAATACATCATTGGTCTTTACAAAAGATTCAAAGAAAATATAAAGTATATAAGTATAACGAAATAGTCGGCTCACCTTGCCGAGAGCACTTTTTCCAAGGACCTTTTGGTAAATCCTCTCAATTTTAACTCTGTATCATATACAGGAATGTGAATTAAACAACTTTTAGTCTCCATTACAAAAAAACGTTAGCAGGAGAACAATTAACATACATCCAGTGTTTCAAGAACATCAAATCGTTAATACTACACGTTTTTCAATTCCTCAATTTTCTCAATTTCTTAAGGCACGTGTTTTCAGTAGTTCGCGCGTTCTTAATCGAATTTTCCCGCTTCTAAACTCACAAAAATATTCGATTTTCAGACCGGGGGTATAACGTATGGCCAAATACTGATTTTAATCATATTTCTTAAATATAATATCTAGAAAAAGCTTATACTTATTTCTAAATTTAGTCAGTTATTATTTTTTTGGAAATGTATAAAAACGAGATACAAAGGTCACAATGTTATAGTATCAATTTAAGGGATATATATTTTGTTACCCCCAGTTGTAATATTGAGTGTTTACATCATACGAGCCGTGAGAATCTTTGATGAGTGAAAATGGCGTCGTGTTTATAGAAAGTTGGAGTTGTTGTGTTGCTTATTAAATTATTCATTTTCTCAGTCCACAAGAAAAATTAGATTGGCCAGTAAAGGGATTTTGTTTCCTTATATATCAAAGAAGGTTTTAGCATAGGTTTTGAATTGTCCCCCAAAAATGACATTTTCCATATTTTTTTTGGCTCTCTGCGCCCTGACTATTAAGCAATATCTGGAAGGATGTTTACTTATTTCGCCAAAGAAATCTTGCATTCATAATCGTGTATATTGGCTGGCTGTAGCAACTACAAAGTAGGAGTGCCTTATCCAAGTAAAAACAAATAACCTAGGCTTACTTCTTTTATACTCATACTACAGTATGAAATGTTTAAAGTAACTAGCAAAATGAGCTCTGTGGTAGGAAATATTGACCCCTTAGAATATTTTCACCCCCTGTGGTTTACGCTTATGACTTGTTAGCTTTTCTTTGTTATTGTTAGGGTTAGGGTCAGCAGGGTTAGGGTTAGGGTTAGGTTTAGTCATAGGGGTCAATATTTTCTACTACAGCTCTTAAAACAAGTAGTCAAACAATTATGCACAGTTGAGCCTTCTTAGAAGCATAGATATAAAATGTATGACTGGACGCATTCTTGGTTTATTACCAAGATTTCGTAAACAAACTCACTTGAATGCTGAATCTTTCTTCTGGCAAGTTCGCATTATAATTTTTCATTTTACGCCGCACTTACCATGAAAAAAATATGTAACCACTCAATCATGAAGGTTTCTTAATTAAACCATGGACCAAATTAGCCTAAGTTCTGACAGCCTGCACGGTATCAACCTACAACTGCAACATTACACACACACTGACAGACACGGGGAAATGAAAGATCAGCTACCTTGCGGCGCTGACCAATAATATGACAACATAAACCACTAGTTCCAACAGGACACTCACAATAAGCTTTAGTTGGGATGTTACTTTTGAATAATATTGTATATATACCACCTTCTCGCTTAATTGATATATATATGTTTTGATAATGGAAGGTGTTACTGAAGGATAATATTCTTCATTGGGTAACTATGGAACAGAAAAAGGGGGAATTTTTGCAGGATCAAGATAAGTACCAAAAATAAAATTCTTCTCCGTTTTTAATCTTAACTTCTCAGCTAAAGATGGATAGGTAGGTAATCCACGATTCTTGAGCCATTCCATACAATCTTGAATTTTCCATCTTGAAATATTCGCTTCAAGCCGCCATTTACTTTTCATTTGTGCCTACAAGCGAAACACTCGTGCCCAGACCTGTGCGGTATGAAAGGACCTAATGGATGTGGTTGAATCTGCTAGTTTTACATTTCCATGTGTTTCATTTCATTTAAGCGCAATCCATTCGGTAAGACACTTTCATATTTTTCACAATATAAACTTAACTTTCCAACTTCGCAAAAAGCCGTCCGCCAATGAAAATTGCGAGCCTTAAGGAAAGAAGAAATGGTAATGGTAATCACTTCGAAGCTCTACTCGAATTACGATTTTTTAGTATACCGTAAAACTTTATGTGAATTGCGCTAAAGAATACTAGAAGTAACTTTGTTCATGGTTTTCCATAACATTCTTACGTTATTCAAACAACGCCATAACGTTTCTACCATAATTTCGTCATCATTAATCAATAAAATGATAAAGCTAACGATTGGAGCCACTATAGAATCGGGCCAACATTGGCATACAACTATAACCTTAACACTTTATAACCACAACATCCATTAAGAAGTTAAATTGGAGTTCATAACAAATTTTTAAAGCTTTTGAGGAAAAATGTACTCTACTTAACTCTAAAAATTACAATTTTATACTGTTTTAAACAATCCATCTTCAGTAGAAATAGGAAATTTACCTCAAAGCCATATTTTGAATGCTTTTTCAATAACTTGAAGTGTTATCTGACTAAATATTTCTCTGAAAATTCGAAAGTAAGCCAAATGGCAGTTTTCTTATGACTTGGTGGTGGTCTGAAATTGCATCTCTCTGTTAGTGAACGTCAAAAATACTTGTCTTACCTAATTAGCTCCGTTCTGCTTCATAAAATGTGTCCACAACATTGGGGTTATTAGTAACACCTTAAGAGGCCTGTTCTGGGACAAAATGTTTTCGGTATTTCAAGGTGTCTACTTTGTAACTATGTAACATATCTGCCGGGTTTGATCATGCTACGTAAGAGACTTAGGGAGTTATAGGAGGTCCTAAAATGTTCTTCATTTGGGATTTATGACGGCAACTCTACCACCAGTTATGAGTTAACCTTTATCTTTCATGATCTTTAACCTTATAACTATATCTTTGGAAAGAGAAAGTTTTGAAGGGAACCCAATATTGACATATATAAAAGCAAGTCATTTTCTTTCGTGGTTTTCATGTTTCGATTTGATGATAAGTTAAGGCAGTTTTGTCAATAACTTAATAGGGTTGTTTTCTTTGTGGGTAATTATGGTCATGGGTTGACTTGTCAAAAGGTTTCTTATAATAATAGTAGTGACATCTTAATATGATAGTGTGGGTGATCTGCGGCGTACAACTTTTTTGCCATCCTTGTCATCCTACTAGTTTGAACTTTTTGTTTTTTATTTTTATTTTAGCACTAACGATGAATTTTAAACTGAAAATCTTTTGCTTATCTTAATATCTTATAACTTGTTTCATTTTTGTTGTTTCTTTTATATCTTTTTTATTTTTTGACTGCTTCTGCCATTTTTAGAGGAAAATTCTAAGAATCCTTCTTTAAACTTGAGAATATGATGATGTGTTCCTTTGCAACTATAACAATAATTTATAATATGAAATTCCCAACGGGCACAATCTCGAAAACAGGGTTTCTCGCTTTTATAATCTACGACATTCCATGTTGCCAACAAGTCCCGGATGCTTTCTAGCATGCTAGATGAAACCGTATAACTACTTGACCATTCTTCGGTTTTAATTATGATACGTCGTTGTCCTGTTATGTTGTTTGCAGTAGTTAATATCAAAACTAAAAGCACACCAACTAACTATGGAAATTCCATTGTAAGAATGTTTAATCGTATATAAGTGTCTTTGTTAAGATAAAGTTTTTTGTAATAGGGAATGTTTCGCAATTAACACAGATAAGCATGTTTCTGTTTCTAACTAAAAGAATGGATTCGGTGAAAAGTATTCTTTGGACCATTGATTATTTTAATGGATGCAGTTTAAAGGATTAATTAAAGGTAATGATCATAAGGTTGAGAAAAAACTGTGTCAGCAGTTTTCTTATGAGATAATCTCCACGAGGGAGCCAATCATTTTTTACGTTATTTGAACACTTTGTTAATAATAAACAGTAGTTCTTTCCCAGGCTATTTCTCATCTGTTGTATTTCTACTGACATCAGCATAATGCAACCATCGGCTCTACATATAACAGTCTATTATCTTTAAGTATTTGAGTTGTTCAAAGCAGAAAATGAAATACGATTTGTAATACACAACTACGGCATGGAATAGAAAGTGATAGCTTGAAGTTTTGATTAAGTAATCTCTAACACAGAGTGTTATTTGAATTTTTGTTTCGACTTTCATAAAGCGGGATCTCCGCTAACCGGAAAATGACGAGGTGGAATAGATCTCTACAATGTGATTTAATTCACTAATGTTTGTTAACCAAGGTTTAACTTCAACTCGAGAGTTTTATTGGTGTGTGTATTTATAGGGACGTTTTTTTTATTTCTGATCTGTTAGACTAGGATTTTCTTTGCACTTCAAGGTAACTCATAACGATGATGTGTTAAGGATGGTATTTTTATTTAAGACAATAATTATTTCAGCACTTTGGTAAAAAATGTTACTGTTTAACTTACTGGGAGGAATTATTGGAACTCTGTCATTGAAATTTAGTGTTGGTTTCTACAACTTTTACCGACAACTCCAAGAACGAGATTACATACTGATTGACCATCAAAGTGAGCATGATTTATCGAGTCCAAACGAAAGGTTCCTGGAAATGAAACTGTCCTGTGAACCATCTGAAGAAGAGCATGCTGACCCAGCATTCGTCTCTCAGATCCATTTATTTTGGAAATCAATCCAAACAGGAGTCTTATTGATGGTTGCAGCCTTGTTTATTTTCATTGCTAATCTTATTTACTTGCCACTTTTACATCCTTGTTTGGTGAATCCAAGTAAACAACGACGAGACATTACGTTGCGGTTGATTTATGATTTACTTTCGGTTACGATAATGCAGCTGTTGTTTTTATTATACTGCTCAGTTCTTTCATTGTTCCAAAAACACAAATGGAAGCTTATTGCAACCCATTTCATAGCCGTCTCTATTGACATCATGTATCGGGTCATGTTATATATCAACAACCAATACCCGTGCTCAAAACAGCATTGCTATCTAATGTCTATTGTATGGTTTTCAGCTATATTGATTAGTACTTCAATCATCGCCCTCAATATGGAAGACACAATAAAGAAACGGATTCAAGTTTTTGTTATCGTTCCTTTACAGTTTGCCTTCAATATTGTGTCTCTTATGGTGATAAATGAAGTAATTGCACCTAGCTTTGCTGGATTGCCTGGTACGAAACAGGTTTTGTTGACATTAAGTGTAATGGTACCTTGTTTCTGTTTAAGAACTATATGTAGATTAGGAAGTCAAGAACTAAAAACTGTCATTCCGCTATCAAAGATATATATTTTGTCAATGGTATATGAAATTAACATGAAAATTGAATATCGTTTTCTACAGGCTTTTATAGAGCAAACATCAACCTACATTATCACAAGTTTGGTACAAGTCTTGATCTCATTCTGTGAACGATCTAGCATACTCTTGGTTAACTATTTCTTTATGTGGTTGTCACGAAAGTGTTTGAATTTGAAGGAAACACATCGCATAACACCTTTCACCAGACGGCTTTTAACAGATGTTTTACTTATTGGTTTCCTAAGTGAAACTATAAGCGCTGTTTTGTCAATCACTTTAATCTTGTACGGTGGTTATGTTAGAGGTGTTCTCATAAACGACAGTGGAAGGGAGAATTCAAGTCTGTTACTGTATCTTACCGTATATGGGAAACGAGTCGGTTCAAATATAGTGATGGAGCTTGTGTTTTCTATATTAGCAATCTTTCTTATGGTCAAATATTTCAAGTTGCCAATACTGACTCTATGGTCGAAAACGTGGAAGGAGAAGACGATGTTAACATTGATTTCCACATGGTTTCTGTTGGCGTACGTTGGACATGATATCACTTCAACAGCATATTTGAACGCGAAGTATAGAAACACGTTTTCATCATTCAACTGCACATCTCGAGGGTTATTCTAACTATCAAATCTACAGATATGTGCACTTATAAAACATAACACATAGCGCACAGAAAACATGTTTATATGTTTGTATTTTTATATACGTTTATATAGCTTGAATTATATACTGGTGGCCAAAACCAAGCCTCCTTCCTCAAAAATTCTAGATTTACTGCAGAAACCTTACTATCTTATTTTGTGTTGTTCTATGTGATTTCACAGTAAACCCTTCCCTATATTCCCACTAGTGCCCGCATTCGAAGTTACTAACAACACATAGCTGAATGCTTAAAAGCGATTGCGACATTAAATCGAGGTTGATTGTACTAAATAGGTCGAAATAGGTCGAAACATGGTATCTAAACAGAGGAAAGTGTATTAATCATGTTAAATTAGAAATATACTGATGAATTATTCAGGTTTCAACAAAATTGGGCAAGTTAGGCCAATTTTGAAACACTTTCTGAAAGTTCTCCAAATTTCACAAAAAATTGCACAAAGAACAATTCGAAGGTGCTGATTTCGAACTCGGAAGTGATTTTGTAGGTTTCAACAAAATTAGGCAATTCGATCCAAATTTGGACCAATACATGAAAATTTCACAGATTACAGGTGAAAGGTTCAGATTTTGATATTTTGTTTTTGAATTTGACAGTCATTTTTGCCAGATTTGACCAAAATTGAGCAATTTGGCAATGTTTGTATTTTGTTTTATTATATATAGCTGAGAGTAGATATCTCAATGTGGTACCTCATTAAGTCTTCAAGCTAAATTTCATTCAAATAAGTTTAGATCTATTTGTTTTGTATATTAATACCGTTATCAACTATTGTATTTCGCAGTTCTGTAAAAAGTATAATTTTGTTAGAATTGTGACAATGCGCTTTAGTGAAATTTTCGACTTCCCAGCTGTCTTGCCTATTATTGTTCTTGTAAAACAAATGAGCCGATAGTTATAGATTGATAATTTGGCCAGATAATTTCATTTTTCCCACCAAACATTACGGTCACCTTCAGCATATTCGTTTTACTTTGCATACTAATGAAGCCGACAGCTATAAATTGATAATGAGAGAGATAACAGCGCTTTCCTACATCGCGTGCGCTGAAAAACATCAAAATGTTGCCATCACCATAAACTAATCAATCCTAAAAATTGATAATTAGCGAGTCAATAAGCTTTTTTCTTACTCACTGAGCACGCGCAAGAAAATTGAATGGTCTTAAGTTAGTCATCTCCCGTAGATACATCAAGAAAAACCCCAGCTAAAATAGGATCACAAATTACAAAGTAGGACAGGTAGTAATTACAATGTGGTGCAGCTTGAAAACTACAAAATGGCTGCTTGAAAATTACAAGGCGGGGTATAATGATTACAAAGCGGGGTAGAAATTACAAAGTGGACATAACAGTAGGGAACTAACGTTTACGGAAAAATACTTGCAACATCACCTGCTTTTTCAATATATTTTCTTAGGGCATCCTTGATGTGGGTCAGTTACGACACATGTTGCATTTTTTAAGAAAAATAAAACTCCACTGGTACGAAAAATATGGTCATACGTTTTATTCAAACCTTTCTAGTTTCTATTATATATTACATTTTATCACTATATCATTAATGGGAGACTTTCACTAAACAAGATTATGGTTGCTTATTTGTAGCAAAAACATGATATGCATGCAGGAAAATAATATATGCATGCAAGGTAGTATTATATATGGCCTAGAATTTTCTTATTCCAGAGGATTTTCGGTAAAATCCATCTGGTCTGTTTTTTTTTTGTCAAAAATAGATTCGTCAACATACAAAGCAAAGTATATGATTTTTTTTCTGTTTCATGTATTACATCATGGCTGACGCAAACGCAATATCTGCAAGGGAAATCTCCTAGCTTTTTGAAGAGATCAAGTCACTTGTGTCCAAAGTACAAGATAGGGAAATTAATGATGTTGAGAAAAATGAAGATCTTTGCAATCAACTTACATTGTTTATGGAGGTTTTCAGAGGCGTAGTTAGGGTCAGTCAAACAAAGTGGAGGAGTTCAACATTATAATATTTCTTTTCAGTCTTAAGTGGCAATTAGGTTACTTGCACGCTTTTCTTTTCTACCCTAAATGACTTAACTCTCCTCCACAAATTTTGACTGACCTCTGGCTACGCTTCTGGTTTTATATGAATTATCCAACATTGAATCCTTGAGTATAAACTGTAAAACTAATTTCACTAAATCTTTGGAAATGTTAACATTGTTGTGTCATATAATCCAGCAAGAGAGTTTTGATTATCTGTCATCAACCAAAATATCCACTGTATGCATTGACTTTAAACCTTTATCAAGTTCCGTGGAAGACCTAAGTATTATATATCTCCAGAGGTTTTAATAAACTTCCGTGACCTTGGCTTTAGTTGGACAGAAATCGCAAGAATGCTTTGTGTTTCACGTTGGACATATTTGGACATATTTTGCGATTTGACCGGATAAAAATACAGACCAGATTTTGTATGCTCATAACATTTTCAAATTGATAAACGTTAATGCATAGATTGTTACACGTAATCTTCAACCACATAATTGCTTTCTTGCATGCATATATTATTTTCTTGCATGCATATATTATTTTCTTGAATGCATATATTATTTTCTTGCATGCATATATCATTTTCTTGCATGCATATATTATTTTCTTGAATGCATATATTATTTTCTTGCATGCATATATTATTTTCTTGAATGCATATAATACTTCCTTGCATGCATATATTAATCCTTGTATTCAAATATCATGTTTTTGCTACAAATAAGCAACCATACAAGATATGCTGCATGTTATGAATCACATTAGAGTTTTTTTTATGTCGGACGTACATTTAGAATTATTCAGATAAAAGCTTTACTTTTACTACTAAGCGAATATTTTTGCCAATATGTGATTTCACTTAAGTGAAAGTCCACAAACATTGGTATCACCTTTTGCGCACCATGTCCGTCCAACACATTCAAAAGAGACTTCAATAACTTTTTTATTTCTGCTCATACAATTCAATCACTAGCAGTTGAATCCTTCAAGCTATCAACTAAAACATCTAGTAATTGACTCAAATAATCAAAACTATGATTTTATTGCTCGTTCCATTCCGATGTTGATGTGAAAAATGTGTCCGTCCGACATAAAAATCCAAAATGTTATATGAAGAATGTTCTGCATTCAACACATTTACAAAACAGTCTGATGATGACAATATAGTCGAAAAGCTTCGCATCTAATTCTTGTTTTTTCTTGTTTCTTATGTTTCATCAACATGCCGAATATTATTCACGTTCTGCATTCAAGTGTTCCATTTCGAACGTTTAGATGTTAAAACGGTTTATTAGATCCGATTTCTTTAAAAATTTTTGTACTTGATTCTTCTGCATTCGAATTTTCCATTTCGAGCATTAGATTTTAAAATCGATTTTTTAGATTTGATTTCTTTAAAATCGAATCCACTTCGAACGTTCCACTTCGGTCTTTTAGATGTCAGTTTCGATTATTGGAGTAGATTTTTTTAAAATCGAATGTAAAATCGAATGTTTCTGATTATTCAAAGTGAGGGAAAATCGTGCAAAAATTGTGCTTTTGAAGATAGAAGCATGAAATTTGGTGAACATAATATTTATCAAAATCTGAAAGTTTTGAGACTGGGAGCCACTTTCAAAATTTTCGTTCTGTGTAATTTACAGACCAGAATACGTTTCCATAGCAACAAAAAATTTTTTGCACAAAATATATACTATTATATATCATTAGAAAGCTCTTGATATAAGGATAAAAAGTCAATAAAGAACCTTACCCTAAAAATGAGTTGGTAACGAGTTATAAAAGATCAAACGTTTACGAATCCATGAAATACCCAACGGGCACAATCTTGTAAACAGGTTCTGCGATATTCCATGTCGCCGTCCCGGATGCTTTCTAGTCATCATAATGAAGTTTTGCGCCTGCTGAGCAAGCAAACTATGCCTTCTCGGTTTTCATTATGATAAATCTGTTGTGCTGTTACGTTGCTTGTAATAGTTAATATCAAAACTAAAAGCACATCAAGTAGTTATGGAAATTCTATTGTAAGAATATGTAATCTTATAAGTGTCTTTTTAAAGATTTTAAGTTTTTTGTAATAGGCAATGTTTCGCAATTGGATCTGTTTTTTTATTAATTAATTAAATGTCGGACGGAAAAATCCATAACTCTGATGGCAATAGAAAATTATTGATAAGAGAATAACTGATGTTTCATGCGTTAATGATGCGGTTATATGTTTATTTTGTTTGACTGAATTTAAAAAGGCAGTGCCTACTACAGAGGAAATATATTTGGAATTTTATTTTAATGTCGGACGGAATCGATAAAATTACTATTTTAAATTTCTAGACTCCAAACTTGATTCTATCGAAACGGGACGGAGTTAGAAGAAAAGAGAAATATATGTTTATTGCTAGAGTATATACTGTATTTTGAACAATAATTCAAATCTTTTTAGTTTGCCAATGCCCGGGTCCACCAATTAAAAATAATAACATTATTAAATGTCGGACGGAATGTCTAAAATATTTATTTGAGGGAAATTTTTTTTTGGCTTCAAATTCTATCAAAACTGTGATGAATCGTTACAATAGTTTAACATGCAGTAGATTAAGCCAAAATTTTAAGAAACCAGTCTAGTTACTTTGATGTATCACACATTGCTTTTTCAAGGTAAGTGATGACCAATTTTCAAACAGGCCCAATTAAACTCGGATAAGCAAAAAAAATGAGAAAAAATGTGGCAGTTTTCTTATGAGATAATCTCCACGAGGGAGCCAATCACTTTTTACGTTGTTTCAACATTTTGTTAATAATAAACAGCAGTTCGTTCCCAGGTCATTTCTCAATTGTTGTATTTATACTGACATCAGCAAAGTGCAACCATCAGCTCTACATATAACAGTCCATTATCTTTAATGAAGGTTATTTCAGTTGTTCAAAGCAGAAAATGAAATACCATTTGTAATACACAACTACAGCAAGGAATAGAAAATGATAGCTTGAAGTTTTAATCTGTAACATATAGTGTTATTTGAATTTTTGTTTCGATATTCATAAAACTGGATATCCACTATTGGGAAAAGGACGAAGCGGAATAGATCTCCATAACGTGATTTAATTCACGAATATTTGTTAGCCAGGGTTTAACTTTTACCGGAGAATTTTATTAGTGTGTGTATTTATAGGAACATTTCATTAATATGTTTCTTGTGTATATTCATTTAAGACAATAATTTTTTCAGCATTTTGGTAAAAAAAATGTTTCTTTGTAATTGACTGGGAGAAGTTATTGGAACTCTGTCAATGAAACTTAGTGTTGGTTTCTATAACTTTTACCGTCAACTCCAAGAACGAGATTACGTACTGATTGAACATCAAAGTGAGCATGATTTATTGAGTCCAAACGAAAAGTTCCTGGAAATGAAACTGTCCTGCGAACCATCTGAAGAAGAGCATGCTGACCCAGCATTCGTCTCTCAGATCCTTTTATTTTGGAAATCAATCCAAACAGGAGTCTTATTGATGGTTGCAGCCTTGTTTATTTTCATTGCTAATCTTATTTACTTGCCACTTTTACATCCTTGTTTGGTGAATCCAGGTAAACAACGAGATATTACGTTGCGGTTGATTTATGATTTACTTTCGGTTACGATAATGCAGCTGATGTTTTTATTATACTGTTCAGTTCTTTCATTGTTCCAAAAAATCAAATGGAAGCTTATTGCAACTCATTTTATATCCGCCGCCATTGACATTATGTATCGGGTCGTGTTATATATCAACAACCAATACCCTTGCTCAAAACAGCATTGCTATCTAATGTCTATTGTATGGTTTTCAGCTATATTGATTAGTACTTCAATCATTGCTCTCAATATGGAGGACACAATAAAGAAACGGATTCAAGTTTTTGTTATCGTTCCTTTGCAGTTTGCCTTCAATTTTGTGTCTCTTATGGTGATAAATGCAATAATTGCACCTAGCTTTGCCGGATTGCCTGGTACAAAACAGGTTTTGTTGACATTAAGTGTAATGGTACCTTGTTTCTGCTTAAGAACTATATGTAGATTAGGAAGTCAAGAACTAAAAACTGTCATTCCACCATCAAAGATATATATTTTGTCAATGGTATATGAAATTAACATGAAAATTGAATATCGTTTTCTACAGGCTTTTATAGAGCAAACATCAACCTACATTATCACAAGTTTGGTACAAGTCTTGATCTCATTCTGTGAACGAACTAGCATACTCTTGGTTAATTATTTCTTTATGTGGTTGTCACGAAAGTGTTTGAATTTGAAGGAAACACATCGCATAACACCTTTCACCAGACGGTTTTTAACAGATGTTTTACTTATTGGTTTCCTAAGTGAAACTATAAGCGCTGTTTTGTCAATCACTTTAATCTTGTACGGTGGTTATGTTAGAGGTGTTCTCATAAACGACAGTGGAATGGAGAACTCAAATCTGTTACTGTATCTTACCGTATATGGGAAACGAGTCGGTTCAAATATAGTGATGGAGCTTGTGTTTTCCATATTAGCAATCTTTCTTATGGTCAAATATTTCAAATTGCCAATACTGACTCTATGGTCGAAAACGTGGAAAGAGAAGACCCTATTAACTTTGATTTCCACATGGTTTCTGTTGGCGTACGTTGGACATGATATCACTTCAACAGCATATTTGAACGCGAAGTACAAAAACACATTTTCATTATTCAACTGCACATCTCGAGGGTTATTCTAAATATCTATTTATCAAATCTACAGATATGTGCAATTATAAAACATAAAACAGGAAATTACGATTGTACTTTTATATGTTTATTTACGTTTATATAAATTGCATTATATACAAGCGGTCTAAACAAAACCTCTTTCCTCAAAACCTCTAGATTTATTGCAGAAACTTTCACTATCTTATTTTCCGTTGCTCTAAGTGATTTCACAATAAACCCTTTCCAATATTCCGACTACTGTTACTAACCACACCTAGCTGAATGCTTAAAAGCGATTGTTACATCAAATCGAAGTTGATTGTACTAAGTAGAGCGAAATTCGACATCTGAATGGAAGTTGGAAAAAGTGTAATAATCATGTTAAATATACTGATGAAATATGAAAAAATTTAAGAAACTAAGCATGGTAACCAAACGGGAAAAGTCTATTTGACTAATGACTTTTTCTCAGGATGCCTTATTTGATATATGATTCTTCAGGAATGCTTCAACGTACGACTCTGCGTTTGTTTTCCGTAAACGGTGTCTCTCTTCAAATACGGTGACTCTCGGCGGAAATGGTTGCGCACGACCATGTCGGTTAACGTTTCCTTAGTATTACCAAGTAGTGCAGAAAATCAAATTTCATACCACGTTGACACATCTGAATAGATATAATATACAATCTTCCCACACCCGCACCAACCGCACCAACCACAGCACCACAACACAGACAAACACGCCGCACGCTACTCCCTACACCAACACCACCAACCGCAGCACCACAACACAGACAAACACGCCGCACACTACTTCCTACACCAACACCACCAACAACACAGCAATTTCGTCCACCTCTACATCGTCCACGTCCACCCCAACCAAGTCAAATACGACGCATACTACTCCCGACGCCACGCACACCACAACAGCCTCTACGCCACCAACAAAGACCTCCTACGCCACGCCACGATGCACCTACACAGATCATAAACAATTTTTATTTCTTCCAACTTAAATAGTTTTTTTATTTTTTTCAATGTTAATAGTTTTTGTGTCAATAGTTTTTTTCGTGTTCCTCACCGTTTACATAATTTATTGTTCTAACATATTTACCAACCACATAACTTCAGACTTGTCCTTTCCACCCCCACGGTTGCGCCCTCTTTCCTAGTTCTTCCACATCCGCTTCAACTAACAATCTTTAATGATACTAATTCGTAGAGCGGAAGCCGAACAACATGCATCATCAACGAACAACGAACCAAGAAAACATCAAGATCATACCAACCACCCTAAAACGAAAATACACTTTACCAACCGTCCATAGCCTATTTCGCAATTCCCCACACTTTAAATCCAAACAAGTCAACTACGCCAAACGATGCAAGCTTGCTATCCAACATTACCGTGAACACACAAACAACAACTTAATTATCAATACATCATCAACCACGCTCACATCAGCACAAAAGAAACTCTTACACAAGGGATTAGGATTCATACCCACCCCCACCTCACACAACAATAAAAACATCTTAGAAAACGACGTACATTTTTTCAAAAGACGCATCAACACACAATACTATTTTCACAACCTAAAAACGAACAATTCAGCTGAAACAAAAAAACCATCAGCCTTCAAAAAACAATCCACATGGAATCCTCCAACAAACAACAACAACGCACTGAATATATATTTCCAAAAGATTGACGCATCACTAAACGATATAACCCATACTCAACGACAGGAACGACAAAATCTCACCCAGGAAGAACAACATGCACTCAACCAACTAAAATTCAATACCGACATCACCATAAAAAAAGCGACAAAGGCAGCAACATATGCATCATGAACACGCAGGATTATATAGGAAAAGTCCACAACGAGCATCTCAAAGACCAAAACACGTACAACCGTTTATCTTTCGATCCCACCAAACACATTACTCATGACGCTGCCACACTAGTCTCGTATCTTCACAATAAACACATCATAAACGACGAAACGAAAGACTTCCTACTACCACCATCACCTCCACGAACGCCACTGTTCTATGGACTCCCAAAAATCCACAAGAAAAATCATCCACTCCGCCCTATCGTCTCCGCATGCAATGGCCCCACGGATAACTTCTCCAGATATGTCACGCATTTCCTACAACCACTCGTAGAACTACTCCCATCACACATTCGCGACACCAAACACTTTCTCACTCTCATTGACAAATTACCACCTCTGGCCACAAACATATACTTAGTTACTGCAGATGTTAAGTCGCTATACACCAACATACCACATGACGAAGGGATACAAGCAGCCTTATTTTATCTCAAGAAACACGAAAACACCTTACCACCATACACACCAAGACCACTCACATTACACATAATTATGGAGTTCATTCTAAAACACAGCACATTCCAATTCATGCAAAACTACTACAACCAAATAAATGGGACTTCAATGGGCACACGCATGGCACCGCCTTACGCTAACTTGTTCATGGGGAAACGCGAAAACGAAATACTCGATAACGAAGCATTCAGAACACGCATTCAATTTTGGAAACGTTTAATTGATGACATCTTTTTCATTTTCAACGGCAACCTCGACCAATTACAAAATCTCTTCAACCACATGAATAATCTACACCCTACAATAAAATACACATTTGAATATTCACAAGCATCAGTAAACTTTCTCGACCTCCAAGTATACATAGATAAAGACAGAACGCTAAAAACAAAACTATACAAAAAACCCACCCACAGTTCCTGTTTCCTCCATTACAACTCTTATCACCCTGCACACATCAAAAACAGCATTATTTACTCACAAGCCTTACGATACAACATGATCACAGCCGACGACAAACACTTAGAAGAAAATCTACATCAATTCACACGCACTTTAATCGAACGGAACTACCCATTGAACATCATAAACGAACAAATATCTCGAGCACTCACGTTCACACAGTCAGAGCTAATCCACCAACAACGCAAGAAGAAAGACGCTAGCATCCTACCATTTGCAACCACTTTCAATGAAGCAGGAAAAAAGTTATCACACCACATTCAAAACCACTGGCCATCCCACGACACAACCGTATCACAAATTTGGACTCGACCACCCATAAAGGCATTCAAAAACCCACCATCTTTAAAAGACATATTAACACACTCCGCTCAACATCAATGAACTCCACTACACAGTATATATCATTTCACTAACAAACCTTGTTATAGTTATTCAAACTCTTCTACAAACTATTGCTCCATCATTATTATTTGTAACTATCCTCATGTCGTTAATAAAACGTATTCATTATTATTCGTAACAATCCTCATGTCGTTTATTAAGAGTATCCCCAATCACCATTATTATCCTCATTCACCGACCTTTTTTACATTCCCACGCCACACACATAAAACACACCAATCAGCCAGCACAACTCACACACACTCATTTGCACACAAGAGCCCACACAGACACACCACCCAACTCACACAAAATCCACACCACTTTACACACATAACACAACAAAACTACATAACACACACACCCTCCTCCACATCTATAAGCACACACACACACGCTCCTCCACATCTATAAGCACACATACCCCTTCCACGTCCACACATACACAACAATCCACCCAACACACACAAAATCCACACCACTTCACACATAATACAAAAGAAAACAACATGACACACACACACCCTCCTCCACATCTATAAGAACACATACGCCTTCCACGTCCACATACACAACAATGTTGCACACAAAAGCCCACACATACACAAACAAACAATGCACACGAAAGCCCACACATACACAAACTAGCAATGTCCAACTCACATCACCACAATACAGCCTGATAACACAAATCGTCCACATAACTTACACAAAATCCACACCACTTCACACAAAGTAAAACAACACAACATCACACACACACCCTTCTCCACATCTATAAGAACACACACGCCTTCCACGTCTACATACACAACAATGTCCCTAAGTATACCTCTAGGCACACACTTACGCCGCACCACACAACTTGCATTCCCATTTAAACATTCACGTCAATAAAATCCAAACCAAATGCAAACCGAACCACCATTTTTAATCGAACCACCATTTCTAACACAAGGATTACGTCAATGGAATCCAAATCGAACGTCATTCGAATTTCGCACCATAGACACGGCGACACAAACAAAAAACAACAGAAAGATTTTATTTCTTGATATAAACAGACGCGTCAAGCATAGCTACCTAAACGTAAGTTTTTTAATTCTATCACTTGTTTCCCCGTCCTCCCAAGTCACCCATAGTATATACAAGAACCCTTGCCAAAAGTATGAGTAGTTCGTAGAGTTGATAGACCGTGGTACCATAGGTCACCAGAAACGAACTGACATTGTGCAAATGTAGGTGTCAGCTCCTGATGAAGGACCTACAACTCTGCCTTTGTCTTGGCAAACTCATACACGCGCTTTTTTCGACACATCCTTGTACATACTATGAAAGACTTCTCTCATTTTATTGCACATTTCTTTATTGCACATTATTATAATTTCTAATTTGACAATATAGTTTCTAATTTACTAATAAACGACACATCTACCTTGTACGTCACACTGAAACAAATCACCATTGACAAGGACACAAGAACAGGACAATGCACCCCACTATACACTTATATTGCACCACACTCCCTGCACCAACACAACACCATGACTCTCCACGCTTCCTATCTGTGAGACTAATTTTCACTTCACACCCTGTAATTTATACACAGTTCACCTAATTCACACTTTCTTTCTAAGTCAGTCACTGCTTATGCTGCAACATCACTCTCGAAAAATAATAACAGGAAAAAGTGTAATGCTCATGTTAAATATACTGATGAAATATGAAAAAATTTAAGAAACTAAGCATGGTAACCAAACGGGAAAAGTCTATTTGACTAATGACTTTTTCTCAGGATGCCTTATTTGATATATGATTCTTCAGGAATGCTTCAACGTACGACTCTGCGTTTTTTTTCCGTAAACGGTGTCTCTCTTTAAATACGGTGACTCTCGGCGGAAATGGTTGCGCACGACCATGTCGGTTAACGTTTCCTTAGTATTACCAAGTAGTGCAGAAAATCAAATTTCATACCACGTTGACACATCTGAATAAATATAATATCTGCACAATATAACCGGTTACAAGTGTCACACCGTCAAATATAGTAACTCCGTCAAATGTAGTAAATTTTCTGCGACAAATGTAATAACTCCGCTAAATGTAGTAAAAATCTACGACAAATGTAGTAACTCCGTCAAATGTAGTAAACCTACGACAAATGATGTAAACACCTTTAAGTTTGGAATAAGCCATAATTAGGCCAAACACTCATTCCAAACTTAAAGGTGTTTACTACATTTGACGAAGTTACTGCATTTGACGGTGTAACAACAAGTATTTAATTTCCAATATTGAATCAAGCACATACGTTTCGTGTTGGTTTTCTTATAAATCTTATATCAAGGTAGGTCTCAATTTACGGCGTTAAAGCGTCTCCATTTTCACTGATCTCGAAGCATATTACAGGAACGGCATCAATTTGATCTTGAGGAATGGCTTTCATACAATTTCGGAGTTTGAGATAAAAGACTACCGTATTTCCTCTAATAAACGCCGCCCTCTGATAAACGCTGCTCTCTATTAAACGCCGCACTTATAGCCGAACGTTTGTAGTAAACGCCGCCCTCTAATAAACGCCTCCCTCTATTAAACGCCGCATCTTGAAAAGCGGCGTTTATTAGAAAACAGGTTAAACAACAATTATAAAAAAGTTTTCATCTCACACAAGAGAACGGCGACAGTGATACTGCTCTTCTTTGACATTTTCGATAACATGTCTTTTGTGTAAAACATTTTCACAATCTTTAAAACACAATCTTTTCTAACCTTTTCAAGGATAAGGGAAGATTATTGTTTAAGTTTGCTTCTGTCCAATTTTTCATTTTATAATAAACGCCTCCTTCTAATGAACGCCTCCCTCTATTAAACGCCGCATCCAAAACCTTGAATTTGTAAATTAGAAGAAATACGGTATATAAGTACTCATGAAACAAGTCACTGAGTTACTATATACCGTATTCATGAAACAATTCACTGAGTTACTCTTATGCTGTATATATGAAAGAAATATCAATGAATAATTGGTCAACAGAATTTAGGGTACAATTGCTTAATGTAAAAAATGTGATTATTCAAAGAGATTAATTTCTCTGTCGCGACATGGATATTTTAAAGGAACCACAAATGTACCTGTCAAGATACAAGAATTAAAAGGAGGATGTGGCAAAGTAACTTTGAACGGCATCTGATCGCAACTGTATTTTATAACAGATGTTCTTTGATGTTCTATGATACGCATTAGTACGGAAGCGTATTGGTGCCATATAATTTTTCGTGACATAGTATTTCGCATGTGGAGAAATTTTTTTCAAACACTTTAATTTCGCCACCTAAGAATTTCCATGTGAAGATTTTTTAAGTTTGATTAATTTCGTCACATAGGAATTTCTATGTGAAGATTTTTAAGTTTTGTAAATTTCACCACATAAGAATTTCTATGTGAAGATTTTTTAAGTTTGGTTAATACACGGGTTGCAAAATAAGCGCATCTCCATAGAAACAACTCCATGTGAATTTAGCACAAAAATTTCGAGTAAACTTTCGATGTAAAATCTGTGGTGAAAGGATGTAGTAATGGTTCTTACAGACTTGGAACATAAATGATTCAATACGAAAAACATTAAATGATGGAAATAAATTCTTAGTTCGGTGTTGTAAAAACTTTTGAATGAACGTGCAAAATACAGAAGAAAATTGATATCAATGATGTTTTGTTTTTGTGTGTTGATATAACAATGTTGTTACTGGTTGTTATGATGATTGGTGATTAAATGCAGCAAAACATTGAAGCTGTGATTTCAATGCAAAGTCAAAAATTTATTATTAATAGCCAAGCTGAAGATTTATTTTTAGGGACTGTTCACAAATGACGTCAACTGTTAGGGGGGGGGGGGGGGGGGGGGGGGGGAGGGGGGGTTATACTAAAGTTGACGCTGGTTGACGGGGGAGGGGGGGAGGGGATGTGATACTAGTTGACGTCAACCCACACAATTTTGCAGAACCTTGATTTTTCTAATTAAGTAAAAGTTTCTTATGAAAATGTTAACACTGAATGTGATCTTGATGTGGTCCGTGATGCACGAACGTAAAGCAATAAGCACAGATGGAGTTTGATCAGAGAAAAATTACACGAAGATCATTTCAAATATTTTCACGTCTTATTAAAAATGCGTAAGAAACTAACATACAAAAGGACAAGTGGGGTGGATGGAGGTTGTGTTTTGTTTTGGAGAGGAAAGGGGGGGGGGGTCTTCTAAAACGATGACGTCAACTGAGGGGGAGGGGGCAACGCAAAGTTGACGCAGGTTGACAGAGGGGGGAGGGGGGGTCAAAAATCTTGAAAAAATGGTTGACGTCATTTGTGAACAATCCCTTATTGATATAGCCCAAATACAACTGAACTGAAAGTGAACTGGAAAGCACATGGATGTATAGTACAGCCATAAAGGAAACCTTTTCATGTGGTGTGGAGAACAACCAGTTCAACCAGTTTTGTAAATTCAAAGAGTATACATTACAAAAACTAGAAGTAAAAACGTGATGTCGTATTATATGAAATAAGATGTTCAGAGTACCAATTACGTATAATATTTTAAAACGCAGGATTGTGATGATGCATAACTTGTGAAAGAATCCGGTCGAGTGTGCTTCCCTGGATAGTCATTTACTCTGACAACAGAAACATAATTTACTATGGATTTATTTCATGATCACGTATACTGTTTTGATATACTGTATATATAGATATGTTTTGTAAAAATTAGTAATACTGTCAATTTTTGTTGTACAAACATGGAACATAAATCAAAACACAATCCAAAGCCAAAACACGAATTTCTACTTTCAGCTTTGTAGTAATTTAGTTTATAGATGTGTATTTTCACTACCAAATTCTGTTGTTTTTTTCCACGAAGGTCATTTTAATCAGATAATAGATATTGAAGATATTCTTCAGGGCCTAAAGTTCCTGACAATTTTCTGAGGTGCAGGACAAAATATTGAGTTAAAAATAAAAAATGAAACTTTTTCTCTTTTTAATAAACATTGACTATGAATAATCTTTTTTTGAATAGAGATGTCTGAATTTAATTTTAAAAATTATCACTTTAAGGACATCTCTTTTTTGAAAATGAATTTTCTGTCCTAATTTGAAATGTTACGTATATATATCACTTGTTAGTAGATATTTTGATTTCTTTGATTGTTGTCTACTGCAAAGTGTTTTTAATACTAAAGTATATTAGTATTAAAATTAGGTTTGACAATTTTCTTTTGTAAACCTGTATTATACAAATGTGATTGTATAATGTAAACTAATTTTATCCAAGTTATGAAAAGCAAGTGTTCTGTTGTAGTACATTGTTTCCTTTATGGTTTATAAGCCTGTCCTTTAACTTGTCTTCTGCAGGAATATAGATCATTATGTTTATTATGATGTAATTCTTTGCACATTGATGCGGTTATTGATATTCAGTTGTGTAAGAGCAAATATTAGTCGCATTTAGGTCTTTTAATTTTTAACTATGTCCATAGTAACTTCTCAGTCACTTTATATCACTTTTATATTACTTTTATCAATGTACACATAATAATTGATAAAATGTTCACAACTTTGGGGAAATATATACAGTGGCATTTTTGTGAATCTTGTTTGATAATCCTGTTTTGAACGACCCACTTTTTGATTTCTTTCTCAAGGTAAGGTATTGAATTAGTGCTATTTTGCTGAATAACTTAAAATACTCGATGAAAAGCTCAGTTTCAAGAGCCAAAGGCTCGGTTGTTTCTGGCACCGTTTCACTTTTGATTTTTACTCGAAAAAAAATTCATTCGGTAAATTCTATTATATAATTTACGGAACGTTTTATTATGCAACCCGTGTATTCCGCCACATAAGAAATTCTTAGTGAGGAAATACGAACGTTCTTTATTTCTCTACATACAGTGGATGTAACTGTGGATGTTCATAAAGTTCAGTGGATGCTTTATACGAAACTCCCTTGTTTTAAAAATGGCGGAGGATGTAGAGGCTCTCAAAAGCAACGATGAGGTAAAAAAAGAATATCCATGTCATAGCTTCAAATAGCTACAGCGTAAGAAATAAGGAATGGTACAAATGTCTGGTAAACAGCGTTATTTAGTAAAATTTTTTAATCTGTAATGCTTATATTTTATAAGTTTTACCTATCGTGAAGGTCGCCATATTTAAAAACAATCTGTACATCAACTTGTTCCCACTGATCTTGAAGGGTAAGATCAGAACTAGTACTACACACCAAGTCAAGCCAAGCGCTTCTGAGGTGAAATAAGAATGAATTTTAATTTCTTCACATAAAAATTGTTATGTGGTGAAAATAAAAACTAACCATATTTCCTTTACATAGAATTCTATGTGGTGAAAAAAAGCAACAAAACATTTTTTCCACATAAAAATATCTATGTAGTGAAACTAATGTTTAAGTTTTATTTTCTTCACATAGAAATTCCTACCTGAAGAAAATAAAAGATGGCACTAATACGCTTCCGTACATTAGGTTATTTTCAACAATATTTGATTTTGCCAAAATAGCTCCGTTCCGCTTCGTTCACTACGCGCTCCTCTCCGCAATATTGGAAATATTTTAAGGGTGAGCGAATACCTTTTTTCAAATCTGCTAGCCATATCTTCAATAAAGTTTCACTGTCAGACAGACTTAAAAGAAGTAGAAAGTGAATTGAAAGACATTCTTAATACACATTTTGAATACATACAATATGATTTTTACACATATAATTACTGAACTACAATCACTTCGGTATATCTTTCAACAATACAAATGCAATTGGTAAAACTGTGACACTTGAAAATAAGGCCATGTGAAATCCTTGGTATTTCGCACCTCACAGGCAAAACAGTTATTTCTAATAAACATTCCGCAGTCAGAGATCATCTGCTCTTTTCATTGCATCATGCTAACGTTAACAATTTTACTTTTCTCACTTCTGATTCTACTACTGCATAAACAATTATGCTATTATAATTGAACATATGATATCGGATAACAAAAAGAAAAAAAGAATGTTACATCGTGGAGTAGAAGTTAAGATTTAGTCTTTCTATGAACTTTAGAAGATCAAGGAGGAAGAAAGTTAAAATGTTTTCTTCTTCATTGATTGACTTTAAAATAGTCATTGTAAATCATCACCTGATGCTACGCAATTAAAGAACTAACGATTCAGAAGGTTTTCGTGTCCTGCCGTGTTCGTCCGCAAACGTTTGAAGATTTATTGTATTACAAATTTCAAGTCTCTGTTAATATAAACGTGTTACATCGCAACAACAGTCTCGAATACATTTCGAATCTCACATTTGAATCATCAAAGTGTTGTTCCATTAACTTGTGGACAAAGCACAGCTCGGTGTGTGATGCATAAGTAAACCTTTTTAAGGCTCCACTGCAGCATTCAGAACAATCGGATTCTGGCAATGGAATTTGTGTCTGTGGCAAATCAAAGGCTCCTCTGCAGCATTCAGAACAATCAGATTCTGGCAATGGAACTTGTGTTTGTGGTAAACTCTCTATACAAAAATTGGAATTTAAAAATATGATCTTCAACGCATTGATCCAATTTCTTAATTTCCTCATAGTCCTCTCGGATTCCATGATTGACTTGATAGAAAAAGTACCATCTTTGAAACACCAACTGTTAATTGCAAGGAATCGATAGAACTCCAATTCATAAAGCTCTCCGCCTTCAGTCGACAAACCATCAATAACTTTAGAAATTAAGCGGATCAATTCTTGCAAAACTTGGAAAGCGTCTAAATGATTGTCGTTCCATGTCTTAAGAATTTGACCATTTGAAAGCAACTTTAATATAATTGCAGAAAAAAGATAACTGGGAAAGTGAGTGTGTCTTCCAAACACTTTACCATCGCTGGAAGGATTACTCTTCAACAGCCTTTCAAAGAAGTTCCTTTTTTCTTGACATTTTTCAATTCTTCCTCCAGGCCATTCGCCAGCTTTTCCTTTAACTTCACAAGGAAATGTTTGAAAAAAGTAACGCAGTATCCTCAATGCAGTGAGTACGTGTGGCGGTAAATTCATATAGAAGAACTTCTCATACAAAGACGTTGACAATCTGAATTTAAATTCATGTCGCTTGAATAGGTCACTTTTGTCATTGCTCTCAATGGGGGCAATTACCAAATACAGCGGAGCTATGCTGTAGAAACTTTTAACATCGTCATCTCCCCTGTCCAAGAAGCAGTCTACAGGTTTACAATTCAGGTCGTTATCGTCACACTGAGAGCTTAGAACACTTTGCCTGTACATGCTGAGAAAATGAGCTTCCACTTTTTCATCAACGTCAGGTAAAATGTCGGCGAAGCCATCTTGAAACCGAATGCACGGAACTAGGTCTATCAAGATGCCTGTATCTTCATAAAACATTGAAATGGAGAAAGCTGGCGATTGTTCAGTTATACTTGAATAATCATGTATCTTCCATTTATTGGCATTTTGGTTGAGGTACTTGACAACATCTTCAAATAGAAACTTAGTGACTGCTTTAACGTTTACGATGTTACCATACATGCATGCATTCTCTGAGGAGCGTAAATGCAAATTGTCTCCACAAAGATTTTCACGAAGAAAGGGGAAAAATAGATTTTCTCCTACAACAGCAAAATACTTTGTTTTTCTTATTGAAGGTATTTCGTGTAACTGCTTTTCCATTTCAACTAAACCCACAGGACAATATTTATGTAAGATTGATGATATATCTAGCATAAAATCAAACTCATATGGAAGACCAACTCGCAATTTCGAGAAATAGCTTCCACTTTCGATTATTTTTGGATCTGTAAGTTGAAAGTTAGTAAACACTAACAGCTCATTAATGAATTCTCGGACATGTTGTAACACTCTTTGGTTAACCGGTAACGACGGATTTCGCCAAATATGTTCCTCCAGGCGCTTTATGAAATCTGTTCCCCATAGACTTCTCACAGAATATTGATTTTGTAGCTCAGCAGAAGATACTAATATTTTTCGACAAAAGTAAGCACTTTCAATCGCAGAAAATTCCCAAAGGTCTTTCTCGATAGATTTGAAGTACTTTTCTCCTACGAAAATCGAGTTCTCCTCCATTTCTCTTCGCTTACTGTTTTTATTACTTCTTGTAACTGAAAATTATTTTTTATTCCTGCTTTCTTTAGATTTTCTGCATCACAATAAGCTGGAAGGCTCTGTTTACACAACGAAATAACTTGTGGCGATGGTTTAAGGAATTTGTGAAGAGTTTTGTATTGACAAATTAATCAATTGTTCATAAAAAAATTATCTTATTTTTTCATCTAGAATGTCTCACTTTCTGGAAGCTAACAGACCCGACAGTGAAAAACCTCAGGCCACCAGGCTAATTTGTTGAGTCACTTGAAAAAGAGCACATTTTTATAGAAATGCATACAAAACACACGCAATGCAAATGCACTCCATTGGAGGACTTTAACAATTTTTTAGTACCTCAATCATGCAGACAAATTGTCAGCTACTTTTACAACATTAATATTTACTGTAGAAATCTACATTGAAACATTTAGTCGATTATGAATTTTAAGAGAAATTCAAAGTGCTTCTAAAGGCACGCATTGATCTCTTCTTTCCGCGCAAACCAAATCATTTTATCCAAAATAAAAATTGTTATGATTGGTTTGTGATAAACTTAGAGATAACTTTCCATTTGACGTGCTGCTTGTAAAATGTTGATATGTTTCGTGTCGATAACTACTGAAAGTATGATCACGTTTTTCTATCAATCTCGAAACCTGGGCTTCCTGGGTTTTCTTTATAAGGATGGCGGCAGAAAAAGGCAATAAGCCCTGGGTTCGAGGTTGTATTTTGTCTTACTAAGCAAGTTTTCAGTCATGAAAAATACGTTCGTCGCGTATTTTCGAAATCTTATACGATGGTTCTAGGATGATTGCCCTCCTCTCCCGCCTGAATAATTGCCCCCATCCATTAAAGTGTTAGGGGTAAGGTTAAGGTTAGGGCTAGTTACACGAGGGACAATCTTCCTGGCACCTATTTTGATATTTGAGAACGCAATAGATTCATCGCTTAAAAATTTGCTGATTATTTTTCTGAGCTCTTGATCGTTTTTTCAAGATCGGAGTTATGCCACTTTAAACACAATAGGAAGACCATGCATGTTTGCGTGCATCACAGAGGGCAAAATTGTCAAAAATAACACTGCGATGAAGAGCATTTTCGTTGAAATAATGAGTATATTTCTATTGAAATACACTCCCTCGCAGCGATTTTTCAAGAAATTAATTTGGATAGAGCTTTCGACAGAGTGAAACAGAAGCAACGTGCCGAGAACAGTAACAGTATATGGCTCAATTAGATTCTTAATGTAGAGGGTTCTTCAAACTTCTTTAAAAATTTCTTTCACCAAAACCTTGCACATCAGTGATTTTAAACATCTTTCACTTCGTTGCTTAAGGATAAGACATAGTAAAGCAAACAGTTGTTCTCTCACTATTCATACTTGTTTTTTTGTTCCAACTTTACTTTGTAATTTCACAGTAAGAAGATAAGATAAACTCGAATGCAACGAATTTAAAAAATCCAAGTGAGAACTAAGCTTTAATGGACCTCTGCAGTTCATTATGAAGCTCTTTATCAAATTTGAAATACCTTCCATACCTTAAGTTAATGGTCATAAAACAAAAACAGATTTTTAATTTACAGCAGTGTTTTGTTTATTTCCATAACTTTTGTTTGTTTAAACATAGAAATTTTCGTATTTCTATGGTTTAAATAAGATATCAACTTTGAATGGAATCTATTCAGGCAGATAAAATTGGATGATGGGCACCTGAAGAAAAAATATATTCACACAACAACAATCAGTCATTATTACACAGTTTACGAAATAAGATTTGATAATTGTTAGATCACGGTCACATCTTTGTTATTTCCGTGTTTGTGTTAAACGAGCAAATGAGCGAGTAATGCCTCCTTTTTTCAAACGCATATATATGAAACTTTTGACCAAAACGGTAATATGATCGCTTTTCTTAGACAAACAAAGGAAGAACACGATCTAGATCCTAACGTTTATCGTTAAGCGGGAAAAAAAAAAAGAAGAAAAGAAAAGAAAAGAAAGCCTGTCTTTACTGAAAGGAATTTGTTCCATGCTCTCTCTCCATGTGGTAATCATCATAGTGCAAAGTTCAAATATTCTAATCGGATTAAAAGTCAGAGCTGGATGCATTTTATTCATGAAA
The DNA here is from genome assembly GCA_027922465.2 of Turritopsis dohrnii. Taxonomy (NCBI): domain Eukaryota; kingdom Metazoa; phylum Cnidaria; class Hydrozoa; order Anthoathecata; family Oceaniidae; genus Turritopsis; species Turritopsis dohrnii. The sequence goes on along the minus strand of BQMF02000186.1, from coordinate 555,090 downwards.
TAGAATTACAACGAATTAACATTACCAATGAATCCTTCATCTTTTTCTCATGATTTCAATGGGGAGCCATATATTAAGCAATATCTGGAAGGATGTTTACTTATTTACTTATTTCGCCAAAGAAATCTTGCATTCATAATCGTGTATATTGGCTGGCTGTAGCAACTACAAAGTAGGAGTGCCTTATCCAAGTAAAAACAAATAACCTAGGCTTACTTCTTTTATACTCATACTACAGTATGAAATGTTTAAAGTAACTAGCAAAATGAGCTCTGTGGTAGAAAATATTGACCCCTTAGAATATTTTCACCCCCGTGGTTTACGCTTATGACTTGTTAGCTTTTCTTTGTTATTGTTAGGGCTAGGTCAGGGTTAGGGTTAGGGTTAGGTTTAGTCATAGGGGTCAATATTTTCTACTACAGCTCTCAAAACAAGTAGTCAAACAATTATGCACAGTTGAGCAAAAAAAAAATATAATAATATGAAGTTTAGAGTGGAACTGAAGGAACTGAGCAACATTTAATTAATATATACTCAAATAGAATACTAAGGAATTTCTTTGCCTTCTTAGAAGCATAGATATAAAATGTATGACTGGACGCATTCTTGGTTTATTAGCAAGATTTCGTAAACAAACTGACTTGAATGCTGAATCTTTCTTCTGGCAAATTCGCATTCTAATTTTTCATTTTACGCCGCACTTACCATGAAAAAAATATGAAACCACTCAATCATGAACGTTTCTTAATTAAACCATGGACCAAATTAGCCTAAGTTCTGACAGCCTGCACGGTATCAACCTACAACTGCAACATTACACACACACTGACAGACACGGGGAAATGAAAGATCAGCTACCTTGCGGCGCTGACCAATAATATGACAACATAAACCACTAGTTCCAACAGGACACTCACAATAAGCTTTAGTTGGGATGTTACTTTTGAATAATATTGTATATATACCACCTTCTCGCTTAATTGATATATATATGTTTTGATAATGGAAGGTGTTACTGAAGGATAATATTCTTCATTGGGTAACTATGGAACAGAAAAAGGGGGAATTTTTGCAGGATCAAGATAAGTACCAAAAATAAAATTCTTCTCCGTTTTTAATCTTAACTTCTCAGCTAAAGATGGATAGGTAGGCAATCCACGATTCTTGAGCCATTCCATACAATCTTGAATTTTCCATCTTGAAATATTCGCTTCAAGCCGCCATTTATTTTTCATTTGTGCCTACAAGCGAAACACTCGTGCCCAGACCTGCGCGGTATGAAAGGACCTAACGGATGTGGTTGAATCTGCTAGTTTTACATTTCCATGTGTTTCATTTCATTTAATCCATTCGGTAAGACACTTTCATATTTTTCACAATATAAACTTAACTTTCCAACTTCGCAAAAAGCCGTCCGCCAATGAAAATTGCGAGCCTTAAGGAAAGAAGAAATGGTAATGGTAATCACTTCGAAGGTCTACTCGAATTACGATTTTACAGGACGTCATTAAATATGAATCTCCAGGGTATTCTATATAGTATACCGTAAAACGTTATGTGAATTGCGCTAAAGAATACTAGAAGTAACTTTGTTCATGGTTTTCCATAACATTCTTACGTTATTCAAACAACGCCATAACGTTTCTACCATAATGTCGTCATCATTAATCAATAAGATGATAAAGCTAACGATTGGAGCCACTATAGAATCGGGCCAACATTGGCATACAACTATAACCTTAACACTTTCAACATCCATTAAGAAATTAAATTGGAGTTCATAACAAATTTTTAAAGCTTTTGAGGAAAAATGTACTCTACTTAACTCTAAAAATTACAATTTTATACTGTTGTAAACAATCCATCTTCAGTAGAAATAGGAAATTTACCTCAAAGCCATATTTTGAATGTTTTTTCCATCACTTGAAGTTATCTGACTAAATATTTCTCTGAAAATTCGAAAGTAAGCCAAATGGCAGTTTTTTTATGACTTGGTGGTGGTCTGAAATTGCATCTCTTTGTTAATGAACGTCAAAAATACTTGTCTTGCCTAATTAGCTCCGTTCTGCTTCATAAAATGCGTCCACTACATTGGGGTTATTAGTAACACCTTAAGAGGCCTGTTCTGGGACAAAATGTTTTCGGTATTTCAAGGTGTCTACTTTGTAACTATGTAACATATCTGCCGGGTTTGATCATGCTACGTAAGAGACTTAGGGAGTTATAGGAGGTCCTAAAATGTTCTTCATTTGGGATTTATGACGGCAACTCTACCACCAGTTATGAGTTAACCTTTATCTTTCATGATCTTTAACCTTATAACTATATCTTTGGAAAGAGAAAGTTTTGAAGGGAACCCAATATTGACATATATAAAAGCAAGTCATTTTCTTTCGTGGTTTTCATGTTTCGATTTGATGATAAGTTTAAGGCAGTTTTGTCATAACTTAATAGGGTTGTTTTCTTTGTGGGTAATTATGGTCATGGGTTGACTTGTCAAAAGGTTTCTCATAATAATAGTAGTGATATCTTAATATGATAGTGTGGGTGATTTGCGGCGTACAGAATGACACTTTTTGCCATCCTTGTCATCCTACTAGTTTGGACATTTTGTTTTTTATTTTTATTTTAGCACTAATGATGAATTTTAAACTGAAAAGCTTTTGCTTATCTTAATATCTTATAACTTGTTTCATTTATGTTGTTTCTTTTATATCTTTTTTATTTTTTGACTGCTTCTGCCATTTTTATAGGAAAATTCTTAGAATCCTTCTTTAAACTACTTGAGAATATGATGATCTGTTCCTTTGCAACTATAGCAATAATTTATAATATGAAATTCCCAACGGGCACAATTTCGAAAACAGGGTTTCTTGCTTTTATAATCTACGATATTCCATGTTGCGAACAAGTCCCGGATGCTTTCTAGGCATCTTGTGCCTGCTGGGCTATAGCATGCTAGATTAAACCGTATAACTACTTGACCATTCTTCGGTTTTAATTATGATACGTCGTTGTCCTGTTATGTTGTTTGCAGTAGTTAATATCAAAACTAAAAGCACACCAACTAACTATGGAAATTCCATTGTAAGAATGTTTAATCGTATATAAGTGTCTTTGTTAAGATAAAGTTTTTTGTAATAGGGAATGTTTGGCAATTAACACAGATAAGCATGTTTCTGTTTCTAACTAAAAGAATGGATTCGGTGAAAAGTATTCTTTGGACCATTGATTAGGATGCAGTTTAAAGGATTAATTAAAGGTAATGATCATAAGATTGAGAAAAAAGTGTGTCAGCAGTTTTCTTATGAGATAATCTCCACGAGGGAGCCAATCATTTTTTACGTTATTTGAACACTTTGTTAATAATAAACAGTAGTTCCCAGGCCATTTCTCATCTGTTGTATTTCTACTGACATCGGCATAATGCAACCGTCTATTATCTTTAATGAAGGTTATTTGAGTTGTTCAAAGCAGAAAATGAAATACGATTTGTAATACACAACTACGGCATGGAATAGAAAGTGATAGCTTGAAGTTTTGATTAAGTAATCTCTAACACAGAGTGTTATTTGAATTTTTGTTTCGACTTTCATAAAGCTGGATCTCCGCTAACCGGAAAATGACGAGGTGGAATAGATCTCTACAATGTCATTTAATTCACGAATGTTTGTTAACCAAGGTTTAACTTTAAATCGAGAGTTTTATTGGTGTGTGTATTTATAGGGACGTTTTTTTTATTTCTGATCTGTTAGACTAGGATTTTCTTTGTCACTTCAGGGTAACTCATAACGATGATGTGTTAAGGATGGTATTTTCATTTAAGACAATAATTATTTCAGCGCTTTGGTAAAAAATATTACTGTTTAACTTACTGGGAGGAATTATTGGAACTCTGTCATTGAAATTTAGTGTTGGTTTCTACAACTTTTACCGTCAACTCCAAGAACGAGATTACATACTGATTGACCATCAAAGTGAGCATGATTTATCGAGTCCAAACGAAAGGTTCCTGGAAATGAAACTGTCCTGCGAACCATCTGAAGAAGAGCATGCGGACCCAGCATTCGTCTCTCAGATCCATTTATTTTGGAAATCAATCCAAACAGGAGTCTTATTGATGGTTGCAGCCTTGTTTATTTTCATTGCTAATCTTATTTACTTGCCACTTTTACATCCTTGTTTGGTGAATCCAGGTAAACAACGACGAGACATTACTTTGCGGTTGATTTATGATTTACTTTCGGTTACGATAATGCAGCTGTTGTTTTTACTATACTGTTCAGTTCTTTCATTGTTCCAAAAACACAAATGGAAGCTTATTGCAACTCATTTTATAGCCGCCTCCATTGACATCATGTACCGGGTCATGTTATATATCAACAACCAATACCCTTGCTCAAAACAGCATTGCTATCTAATGTCTATTGTATGGTTTTCAGCTATATTGATTAGTACTTCAATCATCGCCCTCAATATGGAAGATACAATAGAGAAGCGGATTCAAGTTTTTGTTATCGTTCCTTTGCAGTTTGCCTTCAATATTGTATCCCTTATGGTGATAAATGAAGTAATTGCACCTAGCTTTGCTGGATTGCCTGGTACGAAACAGGTTTTGTTGACATTAAGTGTAATGGTACCTTGTTTCTGTTTAAGAACTATATGTAGATTAGGAAGTCAAGAACTAAAAACTGTCATTCCACCATCAAAGATATATATTTTGTCAATGGTATATGAAATTAACATGAAAATTGTATATCGTTTTCTACAGGCTTTTATAGAGCAAACATCAACCTATATTATAACAAGTATGGTGCAAGTCTTGATCTCATTCTGCGAACGAACTAGCATACTCTTGATTAACTATTTCTTTATGTGGTTGTCACGAAAGTGTTTGAATTTGAAGGAAACACATCGCATAACACCTTTCACTAGACGGTTTTTAACAGATGTTTTACTTATTGGTTTTCTAAGTGAAACTATAAGCGTTGTTTTGTCAATCACTTTAATCTTGTACGGTGGTTATGTTAGAGGTGTTCTCATAAACGACAGTGGAATGGAGAACTCAAATCTGTTACTGTATCTTACCGTATATGGGAAACGAGTCGGTTCAAATATAGTGATGGAGCTTGTGTTTTCCATATTAGCAATTTTTCTTATGGTCAAATATTTCAAATTGCCAATACTGACTCTATGGTCGAAAACGTGGAAGGAGAAGACCCTGTTAACTTTGATTTCCACATGGTTTCTGTTAGCGTACGTTGGACATGATATCACTTCAACAGCATATTTGAACGCGAAGTACAGAAATACGTTTTCATCATTCAACTGCACATCTCGGGGGTTATTCTAAATATTTATTTACCAAATCTACAGGTATGTGCACTTATAAAACATAAGACATAGCACACAGAAAATACTTTATAATTTTATATTTTTATATACGTTTATATAGCTTGCATTATATACTGGTAGTCAAAACCAAGCCTCCTTCCTCAAAAACTCTAAATTAACTGCAGAAACTGTACTTGTTAAGGATAGTCCATACCCTCCTAAGCATGATTTCAGTTTTTCCCTGATAATTTGAAATGTGTTGATTTTTTCTCATCAAAAGTATATATTTTCTGAATCCTTATTTAATTATCTGTCTAATGAGCCATATTTTGTTTATTAAAAATGAAAAGGACAGGAATTAGAAGAAAAAAGTAACATTTAGAACGCATTGAATTAAAAAGTTCCAACTCCCCTCCATTACACTTTTTTTTTCAAACAAATTGCACTTTTGAAATCCATGATCATTTGTTGAAAAAAGTTTGCCACAGTTTTTTTTAAAACTCATTACTTCCAAAAATATAAAGCTTTTTGTTCATGACCCTATAAAAACGTTGATTTTTTAACTTCAAATCTCCCTCACGGGGCGAATTTTGATTCTTTTCAAAATATGTGGCAAACTTTTTTGTGCAAAGGCCAACTGAACAAAATGAAAAAAACTGCATGGTTATATCTCGTTCACAAGGGGAGTTGGAACTCTTTAAATGTTGGTCATCAAGCTAAAATTACTTTCAGAGAAAATCACATTTAAAGATTTTTTCTTCTTCCATCGCTTGTGTAAACAAAATTGAATAGCGATCAAATTCTATTGTGAATGTGAGATGTTGGAATGTATGAAAAGTTAAAAAGGTAGAAAACTATCTCATTGAATAATGATAGTGTGTATAATTATAAAGAAAACCACCTGGTTTTATTTTTAACGATAATAAAGCAAAATATTGAATACGAAAAGTAAACAAAGCCGAAAAAGTATGTATAGCGTCATGCATGTGCGTATATTGAGAGAAATCTCTTTTATTTCACCGAAAGATTAATTACTTGTGTAAACAAAGATTTTTTTGCCTTTTGGTTTTTGCTAATAACTCCATAATTATTTGGAATTTTAAAATTCTGATTGCAGAATCTGTTTTTAAATAAAAAATTGAAAGGAAATATTGAAAAAAAAAATTCTTTTTCTAAAAAATTCACCTCGGAGGGTATGGACTATCCTTAACTGCACTTGTAAACTGTTATTTTCCGTTATTTTGTGTGATTTCACAATAAACCCTTCCCTTTTTCCGACTACTGCCAGCATTCGAAGTTACTAACAACACCTAGCTGAATGCTTAAGGTGTGAGTAAGGGAAAAATCATTGACTTTTTTGAAAAAAAGTTTTTTTGCACATCAGGATGAAAGGAACTCTGAATTTTCCAATGGTGAAACTATTTTTTCAGGAAGTGGATGGGAAGTCCGTTTATTTTCCAAAACCGTTGTATTAGCGGCTAATTTGTGTACATTAAAGACCATGAAAAATTAAAACATATTGATCATGTTGCGTATTGATCCTTTTGTTTCAAAATTCCGTTTCATAAATAATTAATTAGTTCACGCAATAAAGAAAAATCTTTAAAGCTGTTTTCTTCAGAGTTCATTTTTCGTGTCAGAGCCACTAACGTTTGATGCTTCATTTACAAAACTAAAAAAGCTCTGACAGTGAGACTTGGCTTACTGAAAAGCTGAAGGGTAGATCTAAAAACGGTTTTTTTTGTCTTTTTAATTTGAACAGAATATGAGTTATAGTCTTGAAAGCAAAAAAAAATGAAAAGAGAAAACGATACTTTTGAGAAATTGAAAATAACTCTGAAAATAATTTGTTTGAGTAAAAAAAGAAAAAACCGTTTTTTACTCTATCTCTTGTGATTACAAAAGTGTAAAAAACATAAGTTAAACTTAACTCGTTTTGTAAATGGAGCTACGTTTTTACAACAAGGTTCATTTTTTTGACTCGTTCTAAAATCTTACATTTTTAGTTTACCTTAAAATTTTTAACATGGGCTTTTAGAGATGTAAATAAGCTTTCCAAAAATGTATTATACTTGATATAAACATATTCCTGTCAAAGGAATTAATTAAAAAACAAAAACACGTTTTTTCCCTTACTCACACCTTAAAAGAGATTGCGACATTAAATCGAGGTTGAATGTACTAAATAGGTCGAAATATGGTATCTGAACAGAGGTTGGTAAAAGTGCGTTAATCATGTTAAATTAGAAATATACTGATGAATAATTCAGGTTTCAACAAAATTGGGCAACTTATTCGAATTTTGAACCACTTTCTGAAAGTTTTCCAAATTTCACAAAAAATTGCACAAAGATCAACTGGAAGCTGATTTCGAACTTGGAAATGATAGACCAGTTTTTGAACCTTCCCCAAATTTCAATAAAATTTGCACAAAGAACAATTAGAAGGTGCTGATTTCGAACTTGGAAGTGATTTTCTAGATTTCAGCAAATTTGGCAATTTGGTCCAAATTTTGACCAATTTTTGAAATCTCTCCGATTTCCATGAAAATTTGCACAGATCACAGGCGAAAGGTGCTGATTTTGAGATTTTGATTTTGAATTCGACAGTCATTTTTGTCAGATTTGACCAAAATTGAGCAATTTGGCTATGTTTGTGTTTTGTTTTATTATATATAGATGAGCGTAGATATCTCATTGTGGCACATCCCTAAGTCTTCAAGCTAAATTTCAGACAAATAAGTTTAGATCTATTTGTTTTGTATATTAATACCGTTGTCAACTATTGTATTTCACAGTTTTGTAAAAAGTATAATTTTGTTAGAATGGTGACAATGCGCTTTAGCGGATTTTTTGACTTCCCAGCCGTCTTGTTTGTTATTGTTCTTGTAAAACAAATAAGTCGATAGTTTTAGATTGATAATTTGGCGAGATAATTTCATTTTGCCCACTAAACATTACGGTCACATTCAGCATATTCATTTTACCTTGCTTACTAATGAAGCAGATAGTTATAGATTGACAATAAGAGAGAGAGCAGCGCTTTTCCTACAGCATGAGCTAAAGAACATCAAAATGTTGCCATTACCTTGTAAAATAATCTATCCCAAATATGAATAAGTAGTGAGTCAATCAGCTTTTTTCTTACTCACTGAGCATGCACAAGAAAATGGAATAGTCTTAAGTTAGTGATTTCCCGTAGATACATCAGGAAAAAACCCAGCTAGAATAGGATCACAAATTACAAAGTACGGCAGGTAGTAATTACAAAATGGTGCAGCTTAAAAACTACAAAATGGTGCAGCTTGAAAATTACAAGGTGGGTTAAAATTATTACAAAGCGGGGTAGAAATTACAAAGTGAGGCAGAATGATGACAAAGTGGGGTAGAAATTGCAAAGTGGGGCGTAACAGTAGTTAATTAACGTTTACGGCAAAATACTTTTGCGGCTCTTCTGGCAAAGTTGTAACATCACCTACTTTTTCAATACTTTTTCTTAGAGCGCATCTTTCACATCAGATTGAGGGAATAACCGGAAATATCACGGTAGATTTCAATATGGGGCCTTGAAGCGTCTCCATTTTTACTGACAACCGACGCATATTGCAGGAACGTTATAAATTTGATGTTGAAGAATGGGTTTCATACAACTTTCGGCGTTTCAGATAAAAGATTATATAAGAATTCATGAAACAAGTCACTGAGTTACTATATAAGTATTCATAAAACAAGTCACTGGGTAACACTTATGCTGTATATATGAAAGAATTATCAATGAATAATTTACTTATCGCAAGTTTCACACTTTCTCAATGTGGAATAACCGCGATGTTGTTTTTTGAATGATTTCTAAGAAATAAGTTATTTTATTTGCATTTGTATGACTTAACTGTATACAAACATGAGAAGAGCATATGACATAACATGATCAGTCTTGCTTGTAATAGATTTATATATGACAAGGTCTGCTGAAAAAATATTTTATCATTGTACTCTATTCTATATCTAAACAGTTTCATTTCTTTTAGAAATCTTGTAAATTATTCTTCAGAAACGGGCTATTGGCAAAGTGGTTCAACTGAAGATGTTGATAAAACTTGGCCACAACAATAATTCCTTACAGACCATATCCAAAAATGAAACTCTGAGAGAAGAATGAGAAAAATATGAAAAGATTTGGCAAGAAAACTTTAAAAATACTATCATGGAAAAATTGAAAAATAAAGATTTCGACATCACTAGAAAGTTTTATGATATAATCGACTATTATTGGTCTGATGAAGCTCCTTTTCAATGTAGTGATTGTGGAAGGAAGTGGTATTCAAGATTTTCTATGGTGAGATTTTCGATGCGGCTAGATGAGGAAACCCTCAGTATAAAGCGAAAGGAATATGGACAGAAATGTTTAGATGGCACAAAACTTTATGAGCTTCCAATGTTTAATTTACTAACAATTCAAGATATCCTTATGGAGGTCTTGATCGTTATTCTCAAAGAAATTTACGGTATAACATGGGCTCGAAATGCTAAATTATAGAGAGAGAAAATGGAAAAAAAAATTGGAAAAGTTCTCCGTATTTCAAAGGAAACTGCGAATTTCACGATATGGTGCAGGACGAAACAAAGCAAAGAAGAGACGACAAAAAAAAAAAAAAAAAAAAAAAAAAATCCGTCAAGAAAACTGACACTTCAGAACAAATAAATAATTAATAATTGCTCACCGCATGTCACTTCTTTCCATCATTTACATATGGTCATGGGGCAAACAGATTATCTTTGATTCTCTCACTCTTGACGTTTTAAATGATTGATTTCGATCTCACATTGGCAAATTTGATAATGTTTATTTGTCGGTATGAGTTATTTTATTTTATTTTTGTAGTGCAGGTATACCTATTAAGCTCATACACCTTTTATTGGGACTTTGAGTTGATTTCCGCGTTATTCACTGTAATTATGCGAATGAAAGAACTGAGTTTTGAATGGCTGACGCAGTCTAATTCGCCTGGTAGATCAAATCATTTGAACTACTGAGCAAATAAAAACGCAGTGCGTTCAGTTGTACACATGAAATAGAAACCGGTCTACAATCCCGGACAAAATATTGTGGCAGTAAGCATGAAATTCACGTGATGAGGTCCCCTTCCCTAACCATCAATGTTATCAATGTTTGTTGGGGCCCGTAGCTGGACACAATTCAAAACATTGATGCTGGTGTAGGGGGTGTTTGGATTCTTCATGAAAAACATCAATACTGACACAATTTATGTCAAGGATTGTAGATAGCTGCATTTAAGACGATTATGTGTTTGTTTTGTACTTCAAACTTCCTTATCCAGAACTACCTATCATTATTGGAAGACGCGCCCATATTTACATCTATGTTAAAAAGCGCTAAAATATCGCTTATAGGCTTATTTATTCAAGTTTTAACCCAGTTGGTAGCACTTGCCGATGAGCACATCTTATTATAATAATCGGCGTCGTTCATCCCACTTTTAATTGATGCATACCATCTCAAGTTGCTTCACAAAGTACACCTACTGAAATTTATCGTGTGGAGGTGACTTGAAACGGTGCTGTTTTCAAAAAAAGTTGTTTTATAGAGCGCCAAAACAGAAAACGTGTGATCGACGATTACTTGCGTATTACACATAAATTTTAAATAATTTGTTCACACTAGTCTCATTTTTATTAAGTGTTGAAGAGTGTCAGTGAATTTTGAAAACTCAAAATTTCAGAATGGCTAAAGTTTGCTGTCTTTAGTTTGTTTAAAAGTTCGTCGCCTGTCATTACATTTAATGCGTTTCGTGTCGCAATAAAAACAATTAAACCACAAGAAGGTGAACTGAAAAACAAATGATATGAAAAAAAGACGATTGATGTATGATAGCGATAAAAAAACAGAAGAAAATTTCACAATAAGAAAAGTATGGGCTAAACAAATATATTACGGAAAGAGATGATTATCCAAATGGTCGCGTATTTACTTTTAGATGATAGAGGAAACCTTTTCGGGTGTATATTTTATACTTTTTTGACCCATGAAAAAAAAAAAAAAAAAAAAAAACCCATGGAAAATGATGTTAACTTTTGATAGACATTGAGTAACCCAAACTCATTGCAAAAACCATGTATGGCAAACGTCTTTATTGATCTTTAACAAGTTAATGATCTGAAACCATGATATTTTCCTCAATAACATTCGGAAGAATTATCATTTTGCTTCAAATTTTATATTTTGTAAAAAAGCTTGAAAAGAGCTTTCAAATGGTACATAAACCGCAAAATTTTGACAAATAATTTTTGAAAAAAACGCATTGAAAAATTTGTGGATAAAACATTCTGAGACACACTGTATGTAAAAATCTATTGAATTTTACGTCAATTCTATTGTTATAAGATCGTGAGGGCACGTGCTTCAAATTTTTCAAAAAAGATCAAACTTAACTAGAAGCCTCATGGCTTGAACAATTTCCGCATCAGGCCTAGAGGAAATTGCTTTAGGCTAGGATATCTGAATGACTATCCCTTCTTTTCTTGTTGCTTATTTGAGAAAGGCCTATCACAATTCCCAAGATATGACTTATGGTTCACGTGGAGAATAAAACGATATTTGATAGTAGTAAACCAAAATCATTTGAAAAAAGAAGGCTGTATGGATTGAAGACTTTCACAATTGTATTGACCTCAACACTATTACATCTATTACAACCAAATGATTTAAAATAGGTTAAACTTGTTTGAAGGGATTCCTGCGTCCAAAATGATATCCACAAATACGATAGAGCTCAAAAAGTTGTTTAACAAGTCTCTCTATTATATTCAATTTATGCAATGCATGTTTATGATGTAATAAGATAGTTGCTAACACCTCTAATTACAATAACTTTAGACATGATTAATATTACATTATTGGATTTCTGCGTAAGCAAAAAATACTTTACGATCGTCCGTGTTTTTCTGATTTTTTTTTTCATCTTACTGTCCAAACCTACGCTTTTTTGTTTCTTAAATTTCATTGGTTCATAAAAAAGCCGTCTCAATCGTGATTGGTGCATAATGCCCGATTTCTACGAAAGGGTGCTAATATAGCCCACCTTAACTTCAATAGCGACAGTTTATTGGCTTGATTTCCGCCATGTGATCATCCCGGTATTTTTCGACTTTACGTTTGCACGCCGTTTGCATAATTGCAGAAGAAACCGAAGAAACCCACATAGACGTCCACATTGATTGATCAATACTGAATAGATTTAAAAGAAGATTTACACTTTCAAAACCAAAAGTAAAGGGTAGAAATTTATAATTATCTTACAATGATTCTACTGCGTTCATTCCTTTCTAAAAACAAGTTCTCAATGTTTTGTAAAAACAGTGTGTGCAACTTTTATTTTTTAGAAAATGTCTGGGATTCTTTTAAGCCTTGCTAGATACAAAATACCGTTTGTTTCATGTGTGGGCCGTAGTGCTTTTTAAGTTCTGGATACATACAGCTCAGCTCAGTTTCCTCTTCAGCTCCAACAACATACAAGGAATGTCTTGTCTACCCTCTGCCTGTGCATCTCATTTTATGTTTGATGTTTCTCTAGCTATTTCAGCTTATATACTTGTATAGTTCTTGGCTGTATTATCAATATCCTGAGTAAGGAATGGGGACTTACTATTTACGATAGCAAATTGAAACTTACCTTGATTGTCTGTAAATTCTAAATACTGGACATCTTTTAACGCAAATTTCTGTTTTCAGTTATAGTTTAGGTCATATTTTTCATAATCCTAATCTTTGTTTACTTCTTGTGTTTGGGAAGTCTTTCCATAATTAGGAAGATTAATCACAGTGATATCTGAAAGCATATAAATTTGATGTTATTTTGTTCATTAAGTTTAATAGGAGTTAATGTAAGGTTCGTATTGTGTCAGTTATGCTTTCATAATGCCCTGGCGTGTATACGTAATTAAAAATTTAATGTTTTTTAAGTTTCTGAATCAATTTCTAAAATCTTTTCATGAAATTTAGTTCAGATAATGCATGTTTTTAAATTAAAAAGATGGCAATGACATATTGTTACTCGAATTAAAGCACAAATTTCTGTTTTCAGTTATGTATGTTGATTTTGTATGTATATACAGATGTATTTAGTATCATTGAAATCTACGCTTTCCTTTTTGTCCTTGTGAATTAGGAATTCTGTTAGGAAGATTGACAAGACATTAAATTCATAACATTTACATTGACTTATATGCATACTCATTGTCTTATGTGAATTGATCACTGAATCCTTAATATCATTTCGTACCAACAAAATAAAGAACATTATGTCATTCAGATATAATCAAGTTTATTGGTTAAACAAGTTTTGCATAGTGACAATAATGTTTTTTTCCAGATTTGTTGGGAGTACATGATCAGAAATCTAACAAGATGCGCTACCGGGCAGAAGTATTCCTGCAGATGACTGGAAGACTTTCTGGAAACTTTTCAGAAAAAAATGAATGTTAGTTCACGCTTTAAAACGATATGCATAATGCAGAATGATGTTTGCAGTATTTTACATTTTACCTTTTAACAACGATAACAATTAAACTTTGCTGTCTGATATAAAACTTCAGTCTTGCATCAATTTAGAGATTTTTTTAAAAAGATTTCCATTCGAAGTTGCACTCCCTAAAGCATCTTCAAGAAGCAATTAATTAATTAAAAGATTATCGCGTTAAGAATAATCTGTGCTTTAAAAGGTGAATGTTTGTTCACGGTTTAAAACAATATGCATAATGTGGTATGATGTTCTTTGTGTTTTACAGTTTATCTTGTAGTTGTGAAAGAAGTAATATTTGTTATTTCATATAAACTGCACTGTTTTGCATCATTTAGAAATTTTTTCAAAAAGTCTTTTATTCATAGTTATATTCCCTAAAGCATCTTCAAAAAGTAATTAAGTAATGAAAACTTTGTCACATTAAGTTTTGAAGGGAAAATCTGTGGCGTAAATAGTAATAACTTTGAATTCATTTAATTACATTCCCGAGAGCATCATAAAAGTTAAGAGACTTTGAAAAATTTTGCCGGAGATCAAGCTTAAAATGGAACACCGTCAGTTTAAAAATCCATTAGAGAACACTCTTCCGTGGACGTTTCAAAATACTCCTTTTAAAACTATACAGTATGAAAATCTTTATGTTGTTTGTACCTGAACTTCATAATAAAAACTTTTACTTGGCCATGAGAAATAATAAAAACTAGCCGCCAAGGCGTCGTCGCTCGCCGCCCATGTTCAGCATGCGTTGACTTCACGAAAAATAAAAATAAGGAATTGGGAACCGAAAGTGTTCTCATGTTGTAGAGCTCGAAAAACTGATAAAAAAAATGTATGGGATCGTACCGCTACGATCAACCGTTACAGAGATATCATTGTTCAAAGATTTTGATGACGTCACAGACCCGTCCCCAAAAAAAATTAGACCCAAATTTTTCGTCACCCCATCGCCTGTATCGCGGACCCCAATAAACGTCAGTTATCCCTATTGGTTATCGAGATAATTTTCCCTAAACGTCGCATTCGATTAGGGTCTCAATACAATGGTTTCACACTGACGTCGCCCACAAGAAGAGAAATAATTTATGTGTGATCTTACATTGCTGACTCTTCGATTTCTTTCGCAGTTCACATCTACCATTTTGCGTGACTTACAAACGAACAAACAAACAAACAAACAAACAAACAGACAGACAGACGGAGAATCGGCTATTAATATATAGATATCTGTGTTTCCTTTTTATCGTCAGGTTGATAGTATACAAATTTTAGAATCATACAATGTTTTAAATTCCACTAGTCAATTAAAAAAGTGGTCATCAAATGATAAATAAAATAGGTATAAGCTGATGAGGAAGATCAGCTGTGCTTCATGATTCCAGAGCTTTATAAAAACAGGGTAGCTTATCTAGGAACATGAATTAAAAAATTGTATTATATTTAGAAAGACTAATAGAAACGTTACGCATTAAATCGATATAAACATACCCTATTGGTAGTCGTTCATATCTGTTTTGAAGCATCAAGAACTGCTTATTTATCAAGAATGACTACTAAGAATATTAGTTTCACGTAGATTATCAGTTTGGATCATAAATGTTCTTGATTCTTTTAAGTTTTACAGCCCTACTACAACCTCTTCTATATCCATATATTCAACAAAGAAACTTTCACAGATCTACGCATGCTTCTTCGCTTCCATTTTTAAAACAACTACGGAAAACGTAAGAACGTTGCATAAGACTCACATGAAACAACATTTCTACCTTGGCATCTGCGATTTAGCCAAATGTTAATTATTCCTTTCACTAGAGCTTATATTTTACACTTTCAGAGTCTTTTCAAGCAAAGTACTTGTATACAATGAATATAGTGCGAGTTTAGACTGTTAAATCATAAAAAGAATGTAAGTTGGGAACATTAATGATTTGAGTGGCTATTTCCCATCGACAAAAATTGGTCTAGGTTTGGACAGTGAAAAAAAAAGAAAAAAAACAAGATGCCCTACCGGGCAAAAGTATTCCTGCGGATGACTGTAAGACTTTCTGGAGCCTTTTCAGAAAGAAATGAGTGTTAGTTCACGCTTTAAAACCATATGCATAATGCGGAATGATGTTTGCAGTATTTTACATTTTACATTTTAGCTACGATAACTATTAAACTTTGTTGTTTCATATAAAACTTCAGTCTTGCATCAATTTAGAGATTTTTTTAAAAAGATTTCCATTCGAAGTTGAACTCCCTAAAGCATCTTCAAGAAGCAATTAACTAATTAAAAGATTATCGCGTTAAGAAATATCTGTGCTTTAAAAGGTGAATGTTTGTTCACGATTTAAAACAATATGCATAATGTGGTATGATGTTCTTTGTGTTTTACAGTTTATCTTGTAGCTGTAAAAGAAGTAATATTTGTTATTTCATATAAACTGCACTGTTTTGCATCATTTAGAGATTTTTTCAAAAAGTTTTTTATTCATAGTTATCTTCCCTAGAGCATCTTCAAAAAGCAATTAAGTAATGAAAACTTTGTCACATTAAGTTTTGAAGGGAAAATCTGTGGCGTAAATAGTAATAACTCCGAATTCATTTAAGTACATTCCCGAGAGCATCATAAAAGTTAAGAGACTTTGAAAAATTTTGCCGGAGATCAAGCTTAAAAAGGAACACCGTCAGTTTAAAAATCCATTAGAGAACACTTTTCCGTGGACGTTTCAAAATACTCCTTTTAAAACTATACAGTATGAAAATCTTTATGTTGTTTGTACCTGAACTTCATAATAAAAACTTTTACTTGGCCTTGCGTAATAATAAAAATATCTGTGTTTCCTTTTTTTATCGTCAGCTTGATAGTATACAAATTTTAGAATCATACAATACTTTAAATTCGACTAGTCAATTAAAAAAGTGGTTATCTATTGATTAATAAAATGGGTATAAGCTGATGAGGAAGATGAGCTGTGCTTCAAGATTCCAGACCTTTATAAAAACAGGATAGCTTACCTAGGAACATGAAATAGAAAATTGTATTATATTTAGAAAAAGACTAATAGAAACCTTACGCATTTTTTTAAATCGATGTAAGCCTACCGTTTTTGTAGTCGTTCATATCTAATTTGAAGCATCAAAAACTGCTTATTTATCACGAATAACTACTAAGGGTATTAGTTTCACGTAGATTATCAGTTTGGATCATAAATGTTCTTGACTCTTTTAAGTTTTACAGCCGTACTACAACCTCTTCTATATCCATATATTCAACAAAGAAGCTTTCACAGATCTACGCATGCTTCTTCGCTTCCATTTTTAAAACAACTACGGAAAACGTAAGAACGTTGCATAAGACTCACATGAAACAACATTTCTAACTGCCATCTGCGATTTAGCCATATGTTAATTATTCCTTTCACTAGAGCTTATATTTTACACTTTTAGAGTCTTTTCAAGCAAAGTACTTGTATACAATGAATATAGTGTGAGTTTAGACTGTTAAATCATAAAAAGAATGTAAGTTGGGAACATTAATGATTTGAGTGGCTATTTCCCATCGACAAAAATTGGTCTAGGTTTGGACAGTGAAAAAAAACCAAAAAAACAAGATGCCCTACCGGGCAGAAGTATTCCTGCAGATGACTGGAAGACTTTCTGGAGGCTTTTCAGAAAGAAATGAATGTTAGTTCACGCTTTAAAACGATATGCATAATGCAGAATGATGTTTGCAGTATTTTACATTTTACCTTTTAACAACGATAACAATTAAACTTTGTTGTCTCATGTAAAACTTCAGTCTTGCTTCAATTTAGAGATTTTTTAAAAAAGATTTTAATTCAAAGTTGTATTCCCTAAAGAATCTTCAAGAAGTAATTAAGTAATAAAAGGTTTGTCGCGTCAAGAAAAGTCTGTGCTTAAGAAGTAATAACTTCGAAGTCATTTAATTACATTCCCGAGAGCATCATAAAAGTTAAGAGACTTTGAAAAATTTTGCCGGAGATCAAGCTTAAAAAGGAACACCGTCAGTTTAAAAATCCATTAGAGAACACTTTTCCGTGGACGTTTCAAAATACTCCTTTTAAAACTATACAGTATGAAAATCTTTATGTTGTTTGTACCTGAACTTCATAATAAAAACTTTTACTTGGCCATGCGAAATAATAAAATTATCTGTGTTTCCTATTTATCGTCAGCTTGATAGTATACAAATTTTAGAATCATGCAATATTTTAAATTCGACTAGTCAATTAAAAAAGTGGTCATCAAATGATAAATAAAATAGGTAGAAGTTGATGTGCTTCATGATTCCAGAGCTTTAAAAAAACAGGGTAACTTATCTAGGAACATGAATTAAAAAATTGCATTATATTTAGAAAGACTAATAGAAACCTTACGCATTAAATCGATATAAACATACCCTATTGGTAGTCGTTCATATCTGTTTTGAAGCATCAAGAACTGCTTATTTATCAAGAATGACTACTAAGAATATTAGTTCCACGTAGATTATCAGTTTGGATCATAAATGTTCTTGATTCTTTTAAGTTTTACAGCCGTACTACAACCTCTTCTATATCCATATATTCAACAAAGAAACTTTCACAGATCTACGCATGCTTCTTCGCTTCCATTTTTAAAACAACTACGGAAAACGTAAGAACGTTGCATAAGACTCACATGAAACAACATTTCTACCTTGGCATCTGCGATTTAGCCATATGTTAATTATTCCTTTCACTAGAGCTTATATTTTGCACTTTTAGAGTCTTTTCAAGCAAAGTACTTGTATACAATGAATATAGTGCGAGTTTAGACTGTTAAATCATAAAAAGAATGTAAGTTGGGAACATTAATGATTTGAGTGGCTATTTCCCATCGACAAAAATTGGTCTAGGTTTGGACAGTGAAAAAAAAAACAAACAAGATGCCCTACCGGGCAGAAGTATTCCTGCAGATGACTGGAAGACTTTCTGGAAGCTTTTCAGAAAGAAATGAATGTTAGTTCACGCTTTAAAACGATATGCATAATGCAGAATGATGTTTGCAGTATTTTACATTTTACCTTTTAGCTACGATAACTATTAAACTTTGTTGTTTCATATAAAACTTCAGTCTTGCATCAATTTAGAGATTTTTTTAAAAAGATTTCCATTCGAAGTTGCACTCCCTAAAGCGTCTTCAAGAAGCAATTAACTAATTAAAAGATTATCGCGTTAAGAATAATCTGTGCTTTAGAAGGTGAATGTTTGTTCACGATTTAAAACAATATGCATAATGTGGTATGATGTTCTTTGTGTTTTACAGTTTATCTTGTAGCTGTGAAAGAAGTAATATTTGTTATTTCATATAAACTGCACTGTTTTGCATCATTTAGAGATTTTTTCAAAAAGTTTTTTATTCATAGTTATATTCCCTAAAGCATTTTCAAAAAGTAATTAAGTAATGAAAACTTTGTCACATTAAATTTTGAAGGGAAAATCTGTGGCGTAAATAGTAATAACTTTGAATTCATTTAATTACATTCCCGAGAGCATCATAAAAGTTAAGAGACTTTGAAAAATTTTGCCGGAGATCAAGCTTAAAAAGGAACGCCGTCAGTTTAAAAATCCATTAGAGAACACTCTTCCGTGGACGTTTCAAAATACTACTTTTAAAACTATACAGTATGAAAATCTTTATGTTGTTTGTACCTGAACTTCATAATAAAACCTTTTACTTGGCCATGCGAAATAATGAAAATATCTGTGTTTCCTTTTTATCGTCAGCTTGATAGTATACAAATTTGAGAATCATACAATATTTTAAATTCGACTAGTCAATTAAAAAAGTGGTCATCAAATGATAAATAAAATAGGTAGAAGTTGATGAGGAAGATGAGCTGTGCTTCATGATTCCAGAGCTTTATAAAAACAGGGTAGCTTATCTAGGAACATGAATTAAAAAATTGTATTATATTTAGAAAGACTAATAGAAACCTTACGCATTAAATCGATATAAACATACCCTATTGGTAGTCGTTCATATCTGTTTTGAAGCATCAAGAACTGCTTATTTATCAAGAATGACTACTAAGAATATTAGTTTCACGTAGATTATCAGTTTGGATCATAAATGTTCTTGATTCTTTTAAGTTTTACAGCCCTACTACAACCTCTTCTATATCCATATATTCAACAAAGAAACTTTCACAGATCTACGCATGCTTCTTCGCTTCCATTTTTAAAACAACTACGGAAAACGTAGGAACGTTGCATAAGACTCACATGAAACAACGTTTCTACCTTGGCATCTGCGATTTAGCCATATGTTAATTATTCCTTTCACTAGAGCTTATATTTTACACTTTTAGAGTCTTTTCAAGCAAAGTACTTGTATACAATGAATATAGTGCGAGTTTAGACTGTTAAATCATAAAAAGAATGTAAGTTGGGAACATTAATGATTTGAGTGGCTATTTCCCATCGACAAAAATTGGTCTAGGTTTGGACAGTGAAAAAAAAACAAACAAGATGCCCTACCGGGCAGAAGTATTCCTGCAGATGACTGGAAGACTTTCTGGAAGCTTTTCAGAAAGAAATGAATGTTAGTTCACGCTTTAAAACGATATGCATAATGCAGAATGATGTTTGCAGTATTTTACATTTTACCTTTTAGCTACGATAACTATTAAACTTTGTTGTTTCATATAAAACTTCAGTCTTGCATCAATTTAGAGATTTTTTTAAAAAGATTTCCATTCGAAGTTGCACTCCCTAAAGCGTCTTCAAGAAGCAATTAACTAATTAAAAGATTATCGCGTTAAGAATAATCTGTGCTTTAGAAGGTGAATGTTTGTTCACGGTTTAAAACAATATGCATAATGTGGTATGATGTTCTTTGTGTTCTACAGTTTATCTTGTAGCTGTGAAAGAAGTAATATTTGTTATTTCATATAAACTGCACTGTTTTGCATCATTTAGAGATTTTTTCAAAAAGTTTTTTATTCATAGTTATATTCCCTAAAGCATTTTCAAAAAGTAATTAAGTAATGAAAACTTTGTCACATTAAATTTTGAAGGGAAAATCTGTGGCGTAAATAGTAATAACTTTGAATTCATTTAATTACATTCCCGAGAGCATCATAAAAGTTAAGAGACTTTGAAAAATTTTGCCGGAGATCAAGCTTAAAAAGGAACACCGTCAGTTTAAAAATCCATTAGAGAACACTCTTCCGTGGACGTTTCAAGATACTCCTTTTAAAACTATACAGTATGAAAATCTTTATGTTGTTTGTACCTGAACTTCATAATAAAAACTTTTACTTGGCCATGCGAAATAATAAAATTATCTGTGTTTCCTATTTATCGTCAGCTTGATAGTATACAAATTTTAGAATCATGCAATATTTTAAATTCGACTAGTCAATTAAAAAAGTGGTCATCAAATGATAAATAAAATAGGTAGAAGTTGATGTGCTTCATGATTCCAGAGCTTTAAAAAAACAGGGTAGCTTATCTAGGAACATGAATTAAAAAATTGCATTAGAGTGCCTGCTCCCCTTACCGCTATGTGCCGCTTGCCGCTAACTTTGAGTTTGATGGTTTATTTACTTCATTTAAAGACAACAAATCAAACCAAACTAATTATTATCTAAAAGTATATTCATTCAGCCATCATTATGGAAAGTTTCAAAGTGAATTGCCAAATACTTACTGATTAATAGAGTAAAATCTAACACCGGGTCGCGATCATTGTGAAAATAATATTAAAAATGGCTTCCTCGAAAAATAAATGCTTCAAAATTCAGTGTCATAAATAACGGAGCATATGGATTCCTTGTTATTCCTCTGCTGTCTTGAATGCTATCAACATCTGAGATTTTATCCACACAAACAGTTTTCTTGTATATATCGTATACGCGAGCAAATCATCTAAAATTTACAGCAAGGTAATTCTGTAACCACGTGTCCTTTCTCCGCTATAGCAACAAAATTTGTTCTTGTTAGCACTGATTTCAGCTTGATTATTCAATCAGTTAAATTTTTTTTCCAGACATTCAATTAGCGTGAAATCCCACGTTGATAATATCATCCATAGATTTATCGTTCAAGAAAACGTGAAACTTGTTTCGTAGACCTTTTCACCCAACCTTTTCACCAACTGTCATTAAAAAATTTTTATTGGGTTAACGCTGTTTAGCAATTGCAACTACGTTGAATTCTATAGGATCATTCTAGCGTGTATCCTCCGCATGTTGAAAATCTCCACCACAAGTGTAGAAACAATTGATTTCATATGTTGCGAGTGTAAAAAATAATTCAATACATGTTGATAATTACATTCGCCGTTCATGCTTTTAACAAATTAACGATGTCTGTGTTTACTGTATAATTACTCTAGGCTCACAATAGGGCAATTCTATTCCCATCACGTGTCTAGATTTTTGCGATCAAAAGTTGACTTGTCGAGACGGCACTATTGTTTTCTAAAAAACTTCGCTCATAAAAATATGGCTGCCTTCGATTTGTAAACAGTAAAGGCATGCATTTTTATTAAGCCTGTGGTTGTCTTATATCTGCAGAAGCAAAGGAGGAAAGCACTTAAATTGAGAGAAAAGGGATTAAACTGTTATTATGAACACTAAATTCCATAAAATTTTGTTATTTGCATCACTTTTGACGAACGTGAAATTAGTTAGCGGAAAGAGGAACAAGTTAGCGGAAAGAGGAACATCACCCCGATGATGTTTACGATTACAGTATTTGTTATCAATCTTATTCTCCTTGTTTGTTCTTGTTGATTTAAAATCTAGGATGACCATTTGTGGTGCTAAATCCATTTAACTGTGTTTTTACGTTTGCATTGACGAATTTTGCAACATTATAATTAAAGTTAGCGGTAAGGGGAGCAGGCACTCTATATTTAGAAAGACTAATAGAAACCTTACGCATTAAATCGATATAAACATACCCTATTGGTAGTCGTTCATATCTGTTTTGAAGCATCAAGAACTGCTTATTTATCAAGAATGACTACTAAGAATATTAGTTCCACGTAGATTATCAGTTTGGATCATAAATGTTCTTGATTCTTTTAAGTTTGACGGCCGTATAACCTCTTCTATATCCATATATTCAACCAAGAAATTTTCTCAGATCTACGCGTGCTTCTTCGCTTCCATTTTTAAAACAACTACGGAAAACGTAAGAACGTTGCCTAAGACTCACGTGAAACAACATTTCTACCTTGGCATCTGCGATTTAGCCATATGTCAACTATTCCTTTCAGTAGAGCTTATATTATACACCTTTATAGTCTTTTCAAGCAAAGTACTTGTATACAATGAATATAGTGTGAGTTTAGACTGTTAAATCATAAAAAGAATGTAAGTTGGGAACATTAATGATTTGAGTGGCTATTTCCCATCGACAAAAATTGGTCTAGGTTTGGACAGTGAAAAAAAAACAACAAACAAGATGCCCTACCGGGCAGAAGTATTCCTGCAGATGACTGGAAGACTTTCTGGAGGCTTTTCAGAAAGAAATGAATGTTAGTTCACGCTTTAAAACGATATGCATAATGCAGAATGATGTTTGCAGTATTTTACATTTTACCTTTTAACAACGATAACAATTAAACTTTGTTGTCTCATATAAAAGTTCAGTCTTGCTTCAATTTAGAGATTTTTTAAAAAAGATTTTAATTCAAAGTTGTATTCCCTAAAGAAACTTCAAGAAGTAATTAAGTAATAAAAAGTTTGTCGCGTCAAGAAAAGTCTGTGCTTAAGAAGTTATAATTTCGAATTCATTTAATTACATTCCCGAGAGCATCATAAAAGTTAAGAGACTTTGAAAAATTTTGCCGGAGATCAAGCTTAAAAAGGAACACCGTCAGTTTAAAAATCCATTAGAGAACACTCTTCCGTGGACGTTTCAAAATACTCCTTTTAAAACTATACAGTATGAAAATCTTTATGTTGTTTGTACCTGAACTTCATAATAAAAACTTTTACTTGGCCTTGCGAAATAATAAAAATATCTGTGTTTCCTTTTTATCGTCAGCTTGATAGTATACAAATTTTAAAATCATACAATATTTTAAATTCGACTAGTCAATAAAAAAGTGGTCATCCATTGATTAATAAAATGGGTATAAGCTGATGAGGAAGATGAGCTGTGCTTCAAGATTCCAGAGCTTTATAAAAACAGGATAGCTTACCTAGGAACATGAAATAGAAAGTTGTATTATATTTAGAAAAAGACTAATAGAAATTTTTTTTAAATCGATGTAAGCATACCGTTTTTGTAGTCGTTCATATCTGATTTGAAGCATCAAAAACTGCTTATTTATCACGAATAACTACTAAGAGTATTAGTTTCACGTAGATTATCAGTTTGGATCATAAATGTTCTTGATTCTTTTAAGTTTGACAGCCGTATAACCTCTTCTATATCCATATATTCAACCAAGAAATTTTCTCAGATCTACGCGTGCTTCTTCGCTTCCATTTTTAAAACAACTACGGAAAACGTAAGAACGTTGCATAAGACTCACATGAAACAACATTTCTACCTTGGCATCTGCGATTTAGCCATATGTTAATTATTCCTTTCACTAGAGCTTATATTTTACACTTTTAGAGTCTTTTCAAGCAAAGTACTTGTATACAATGAATATAGTGTGAGTTTAGACTGTTAAATCATAAAAAGAATGTAAGTTGGGAACATTAATGATTTGAGTGGCTATTTCCCATCGACAAAAATTGGTCTAGGTTTGGATAGTGAAAAAAAAAAAAAAAAACAAAAAAAACACGAACGGTTTCAAAGTATTCCTTGCTTACGCAGGAATACAAAAAAACACGAACGGTTTCAAAGTATTCCTTGCTTACGCAGGAATACAAAAAAACAAAAAAAACACGAACGGTTTCAAAGTATTCCTTGCTTACGCAGGAATACAAAAAAAACAAAAAAAACACGAACGGTTTCAAAGTATTCCTTGCTTACGCAGGAATACAATAAATATATATTGCGGATTAAACTTTTCTTAAATTTCAAGAATGTCATAGTCTTTTTTGTAATGACAGCTATATATTTTTCAGTAATAATCATTCAGCTTGATTGTACAAACAGTTTTTCATGAAAAGCTTAAGAATGACATAAAGAAAAGCTCATTTTCTTCTTCGATTTTGCAGAAATCCTTCTGCCCGATAGGGCATCTTGTTGTAAGTTATGATGGAGTAAGGGCTTCCACTCTTCACAATTCCACAAGTCATAGTATTTACTAATACAGAAGCTATACACACTAACAAAATACTATCTTATTACATCATAATAATGCGTTGCATAATTTGACGGTTTTTAAATCGAAACATCCGCCCAAAGGAAACAGAATTTCAAAAAATTGTGAAAAGAGTTCTTAACCCTATTAGGACTAAGCTTTGAATATCAGGTCAGGTCTTAAATATCCATTAAAGGTAATGAGCGCTGATAGTGATAAGGATAATTAGGTTAGAGGATGATTAGTTATCAGTTTTCCATTTTAAAGATTTTAAACAAATTCTTTTTAATCTTTTCCTTATCCTTTCTGTATTTCTCGAACCAAAAGTGCTTCATTAATCTTCAGCAACTTAATGTTTTAACATTTGATCGTAAAGAAGATAGAAAGCTTATTATTTCGATTTTCCCTTCGCGTATTTTTCATTACACTCGGAAAATATTATATTGGTAACTATACTGTATTCAGAGAAAGAAACTAAATGCATATATATGTGAAAGCTAACAAAAAAAATGGAAGAAAAATGAATGAGTGAAAGTTGAGTGATAAATCAAAATAAGGAATAGAAAAATACAATGTATTGAATGCCACTTTATAAAGCTATCATTTTAGCTTTTTCATAGTCGAAACAATATAAACTTAAAATATACAAGTTGGTATTTCGTTTATGTTAAACTTTCATGAAGAAACACAGTTAATTACCAAAGCAGCAATTTAGTATTAGGCACTGCCGAACATTATTACTAAACTGGCTCTTTTTCTTCTACCGCATTTGAAATTTTTAAACCCTGTGTATCCAAACCATGTTGTTCGGAGACCATTGCCATGGATAACAGCATGTACACCCAAGCGTCTGTAGCCATAAGTTTTGATCAGAGAATTAGCTGTATCAGCAATATATTCTGCGATGCAACCCTAGAATTAGTTTTACATGATAGAAGAATAGGTAAAAACATAACTTCACGCCTTTCGCCACCACAAAAAAATTTATCATTTCACCGACCAATAAAAGCAAAGTATGTAAACTATACAATCAAAACGAAATTAGACTTGGCAAATCTGGACGGATCATAAGAGAACAGCCTTTTTTCTGCCAAGTCTGTGATATTTTTTGTGTTATCGATTATCTTGAATTTTGGATTATCCGAACCATCTTTAAATTTCCCTGCATCACACCGACAGGATAATTGAATAACTATTGTAACACATTGGCTTCAACCTTAATGACACAAGGCATATATGAATTAAAATTCTACGTTTCAGTGATTGTAGATACTCACTCGTTCCTTGACCTGATTCACAATTTCTGTCATAATTTCCGTGATTTTTGACTGTGAAGGAAATCGCACATTTTTTTTTGAATAGCAGACCACTACGTTCCTGTTGAAGTATTGCAAAGCCCAAATACAGCCGCCCCTTCCATTGGCAACGATAAAATGTCTTTCGTTACCTATGATACCGTCATAGGCACTGACCGTGAAGTAATAGTTTGGATAAATCATCATCAAATGACTCAATAACTCGGTACGGATATCGGCATTATCAACACCTTCATAAATCGCCATCCACCGCCTGGTGATATTTCTTAAATTAGAGCCGCTAACAGCATCTTTCTTTTCATTACAGTATCTTGCATTTAATTTTAGAGCGTCAGTTCTCGAAAATCCACAGGAGTCACATTGACCGAGTTCAGTGTTTTCTTTAGGCGTAATGGTTTCCGCTTGCTCATATCTATTTATTGGTATTCCAGAAGTTGTCCTATACAGAAAAAATAGTTAAACTAGAAGCCTCAGGGCTTGAACAATTTCCGCATCAGGCCTAGAGGAAATAGCTTTAGGCTAATTTTCAAGATATCTGAATGACTATCCATTCTGTTCTTGTTGCTTACGTGAGAACACGTCTATCACAATTCCCAAAATATGACTTATGGCTCACATGAAGAATAAAATGATATTCGATAGAAGTGAACCAAAATCATTTGAAAATCAGGGAAAAATCAGGGAAAAATCTGCAAGTAACTGCCAACTTTAATATCAGGACCTTCCAATTGTTCTTTGTGCTGAACTTCCAAATTTTGCCAGAAATATGAATTTGGTAATATATTTAAGTAAACATTACATGAAATTGTTCATAACTTGTATTAATAGGAGCAGGAGAAACTTAATAAATAAAAATTATATTGGTTATACATAACTTAAATCAACATAACATACAATACGAAAATCTATTTCTACTAAACTCGCTAGTGGCGGATCCAGAGGTAAGCCACAACTTGTGTAGGAGAGTGTTAGCAATTCAAACATAAAAGAAAAAGGTTCAAATAATCCCATTGATAATATGAACTGAATTCACAACTTATGCTAATGCGCTTCTCCACAAGTTGCGACTACACTCTAGATCCACCACTGTCTGCATATTACCACTTCTATGGAGCCTATAAATAACACCAATGTGCCGGAAGAGACAAATGACACAATAAAACTTTGTTAGGATCTGTATGAAAATGTTCTTTTCGAACATGATATACCTTAAGGGGATTATTTTTGCGAGCCAAGGTTTGAGAGCGTTTTGCGTGGATTAATATTTTCAATTCAGAGCTTCTCAAGGAAAATGTTTGGATTTATATTTGCGAATGGGCACAAAGTGCAATGTGTGTACTTTATAATATAGCTTAGAAGTAGCAGCAAAAATCACCATTTCCATGCCAGCCACATTGCAAAACCAATAGGTGCTTCATAAGTACAAGGAAATAGTTAATATATGAAAGGTACGCGGAGCCAAAAAATGAGCAAATAAAATCATGAAATTTTGCGTGGATTTATTTTCGCGAATCGTTCATGTCTTGACGTTTTGCGTGGATTTATTGCAAAACTCAATCCACGCAAAAAAAAATCCCCTTAACGTATCGTGTCCTAGAACATATTACACTCCAAATTTTCACAAGGCTTTAGTGATCTCATTGTATGTATATAATTGGTTGGATTCTAATCATCATCCAAAGTTTGTTTTCTTCTGACATATATCCAAACTAAATCATTTTGCCTCCATTGAGCAGTTTGCAGGATTATTTTGAACGATGTCATCTTAAAATCTTTTAAACGTGAATCTAAAACTAATCAGTTCCACACAAGTGATAACTTGACCGAGCATTGTACAGTGATGAATAATTTGATACAGTCTGGAATTCCCCCAAATTACTCCCTTCTTTAATTTATTACCGCTTTTCAATTCACTATGACATTTCGGAGCCAAAAAAACAGTTTTATAAGACATATCGTTCACCAATATCTTGCACATGTTTATACTTTCAGTATGTATGTATGTTTGGGTCAATTCATTTGCTGCAATGACAATTTCATTTGTTTGTTTTTTTTCAATATCTTCAACTTTCGGTGTAATATTTATTAAATGAACATGTTACATGCATTTATTGATAAGATGTATTCACCAGTAATGTTGACACTACATACAATTCTGCTGTGATATTGAATGAAAGTTTTTTTCACAGCAAAGTTTCGTTTACTATCAAACCTTCACCTTCTTTTATAAGAATTTTTCTCAGAGTCAACTAAACATCAATTATATTTCCTCCATAAGGAATGTTCTCATGATTATATTTCGATTGCAATAGTAGATAAATTCTTACAATTCTTCTTCAAAGCTTCTTATCTACAATACAACTTCCTCAAAACAAACCAAATCGGTTCGAGAACGTTTCACATGCTCGGTGTGCATATTTTACTGACTTTTTAAAGAAATTTTAAAGATAATTGAATTGGGAAGTTTTAAATATAAAACGCGTAAAAAAACTTCTAAAATAATTTCAAAAGTACAAAAAGCTTATTATTTTTATGAATTAATTTTGAAAGTGGCCTTTTTGTATTACGTTTTGCATAGAGTTTTGGGTCTGTCATTAACTATTCGGAATAAACAAACAATCCGAAATCCGAAACGGACTTTCCGAAAACGACAAAAAACTGTTACGGAGAGAGAGAGATAGATAGAATGTCTAAATCAAACAATTTCCTTCGCTAAGGCGCGGAAATTGAATAATTGGTCGGATGGAAGATTTTAATTCTAGAGACGATTTGTATTTATAAAGCATTACAAGGAAGTAAAAAGACATTTCATGTACATGATTCTCGTCATAAGCGTCTGAGAAAACGTTTTGTGCTTTTCCAGAAAATAACACTTTCGAAATTTATCACTTATTTAAAAGTAGACTTTCTTATAAAGCATGACATTGAAAAAATATTATATGTGTTTTGCTTGTTTCCATTTATCCCAGGATTTTGAATATGTCTTTTAGTGCAAATCACGACACTCCAATCGAAGCAGCATATTAGTCCACGAGAAACCTTTAACTGCATGGACACTGGACTCCGGACATGTTAGAGCAGTGCTATGCAAATCTCCGGTATTACGTTAACTACTGGTTGCAGGCCGGTGGGAAGAAGAAGCAATTATTTCAGGTGGAATCCAAAACCTCTCCCAGCTAATTACATACTTACTATTTGGTTCAAATTTGGCTTTGAATATTTGTTTGAGGAAACTATGAAAACTGACTCACATATTCAATAAATGGAGGAAATAAGTCTCAATTCTCCTTTTTAGAGAATTTTAATGTCTATGAAACGATTTGTTGACTTAGCTTCTAGCACAATATACTTACTACCATAAACTCATCGTAATAAAATAACGATTCACAATAATGAGTGCAGTTCAAGGTTAATTTAAGGTGACACATGGATCGATTCTGTATAAACCATGTCCCTTAAGATGGCAAAAATTGCAAACGAAACCAATCACTAGAGGGCATCAGCTTATCTGCATAGTAATTTATCTGCAGTAATAGTTGATAATGACAGCTTTGCTGCTATGTACTTTTTTTAACAAACCTTTAGTGATATATCTATGATATCCAATAGTATGAATAAGTTTCTGATGTTATTTACAAGTATACCCTGTTGTAAGTAAAATAAATAAACTTTACAAAAACAGAGTTTAGGTTGTATTGAGTCTTGAAAGAAACCTTGTGTTATTGTCTTTAAAAAAAGAAGAGTAGACCTGAGATGTTACGGTAATTGTCGATTCGCCACTTACAACTCTTAACTGCTCGTTAACCGTTTTGTTTGTACCTGGCAGAAATATTTAATTCTCCTTGCGACATTGAATAAACACCAAAAAGAAATTTGTTGCTGAGAGTACACTTTTGCAAGTATATAGATGACTTTTTCTTGCTTCAATATATTATGTAAGTAGGAAATTTGGTTGTGCTTGTTTGTTATTGGGACATTTTAGATCTTTCAATGAACTTGGACCTGCTAATAATATATTATATAATGAAGGAAAGAAGGAAAGAGAGAAAACAACAAAACAACATAACAGAAAAAAGGTAGTTTTGGAAATTTTTGGTTTTCGTATTTCTCAATCTTGATGGTTGGGCTAGAAATCATTGTATACTTAACTTATCATATAAACGTATGGACTTGAAAAATTGAAAAGCCTCTTAAAGAAATTTTCCTTTTTAAGTTGAGTTAAATTTTCAAGAGATTGTTATACCTTTATTGCTGTGTCTAAGTGCCTCCAATTGAATTGCCAGTTAGTAAGTGGTCAAATGTCATTTATGTGCCACCACAAAATCTTTAAATGTGCAGTGTGTCCACAAACAACCGTGCCTCATAGCCTCAAAAACATCAATGTTGAAATTCCCATCGAATTGAGGCGATTTTTCATGGTGTTGGAAAGATAATGTTTTAAGGTTTCTAAAAATATGATTTTTCATTTGTGATGGGAAATATTAAGAATTTTAATGCTTTAATCAATAGTCAGTGGATTTAGCAAGCTGACTATCAAAATCGCCTTTTTCATCTTTTTCAGTGCCGTAGACACGAAATTTTTTTTAGGGGGGCCCTGATGTTTAGTATCTAAGGAGGCCCCACCATGGTTGGGGCCGAGGGGCCCGAAAATTTTTGGGATTTTATACCCTCTAGATTAGCTAAAACTGCATTTTCGAAAGACAATTTTAAACAATAGGATATCCAAAATGACATGAAATTCTAGTATATTTTCAAGTTTCTAAGACTATCTTTGTTATAAACTCTGCATATATCCCATTACATTTTTGATAAGTACTACGATGGTTATTGAAACAAAAATAGTAGCAAATGCTTTATAGCGCGAAGTGTCCAAAGATGTTTTTTCTTGTGTCGTATTTGTCGATGAACTCATTCGCAACAGCTTTTAAGTGCAGTTTATCAACAGCATCTTTGTGGATGTGAAGAACGAGTAACTTATCTTTCCTCTTTATTGTTGTTATCATTCCTTTGAATCACCATAATGCAACACTTGCTGCATTGATTTATCCTGTTATTTCGTTGTGTCGCGGGCGTCACCTCAAATGTGCAGTAAAAGGGGGAAATATTAAACAAATATAAAGGAAATAAGGAAATGCAGACAACTCGAGAAGAAAACGTTATTTCTGATCTAAATCTAAAAAAAAACCATAACCTGAAAAAGTTGTCTACGGCACTGTTTTTGCAGACAGTATGAACCGTTTCCCTAATATTCCTTATCTCATTAACATTTCACGCCACTTGTTGTCCGTTAATTTTACAAATTATTCGTTTATTAAATGAAAATATTCCCTATATATCTTCTGTGGTAGCCAGAGAGCAGAGTACACTTAGTAACGGTTTTCCAGAAATGTTCTGACTTTGAGCATTTCCAAAGTTAATGAAACTGAAAGGGATAAATTTGCTTTTTCCATGTTTTCCCAAGAATCCCCACTTCCTGCATACATGATGATTATGGTAACATCCTGTATTAAATTTGATGTTCATTATGAGTTACATTATGATCAACTTCACCCCCTAAACCCATTTGATTACTAAAACAACATATTTAAATAGGAAATAAACAAAGTAATACTATGAATTAATGAAATAACGTCCAAAGATCACAATGTTTATTTCCTTTCAAATATTGTTATTGGTGAAGAAACTGCATTTCACAGGTGTAGTATGGCCTACACTCAAGACGTCCGTTCCTACGTAGGTCCATATTGTTTCAACCGCTGTGTGAATGGAAGGAGATAGAGAAAGATTTGGTTTTTCATGTTTTGCACATGCGATGGTAAATTTCGACATTTTAAGATATTTTGATTCGTAATATAACTAAAAGTATATTGGATAGCATTCATTGCATTAGGTTTTCAAGAAAACTAACAAAAATAATAGATATTCTTTCAGTCTGATATGGATGCACATTCATGGACACCGTTATGTATTCAATTCGCTCGTCGGAATTTGTGAAATGGAAATCCGGCTTTCACGCATTCCATATTTTCCCTGTTGAACGGGTGATTACATGTACCAACTTCGCAGCCCTATTTATATTGACTCTGTTATTAACTTTAGGACATTTTTAAAATGCCCGTGGTTTCTCCTCTTTCTCCTCCTACTACTCCAAGTTATGAACAATTTCATGCAGCATTTACATGACGGCATTTACACGAGCATTTACATGACAAATTCGCAATTTCAGGCTATTTTGAATTTGAATTTCAGTTCACTGAATTCCATAAAAATTTGTAGAAAGTACAATTGAAAGGTGTCGATTTGTAATTGGAAATGTGTCGTTGTGACAAGTCCTGCAGCCAAGCGGCTTCTTAATTTTATTAAACATTTAATAAAACAACAGCCTTGGTGCTTTAGCAGTTTCCGTCATTCCAAAGTTTTGTCTTCAACATTTAAACAATAATATAGTTGGCCTTGGGTTAACGTTTAACCCATGCGATACGATGATACGATGTTTATTGAAAACCTAGCTCATAGCCCGAGAACGTAATAAAAGTATAAAGAAAATAAATTGCTTAATACATTTAAAATCGCGTGATAGTTGTGGGCTGGTAAAATAAATGAATTCTAAAATTGGCCTGATATGTGGTTGTTAAAAAAATAGCCTCCTTTTGATCAAATATTTGTTGAAACATAACTATACGTACTTGCGATAGTGCATTA
The DNA here is from genome assembly GCA_027922465.2 of Turritopsis dohrnii. Classification (NCBI taxonomy): domain Eukaryota; kingdom Metazoa; phylum Cnidaria; class Hydrozoa; order Anthoathecata; family Oceaniidae; genus Turritopsis; species Turritopsis dohrnii. The sequence goes on along the minus strand of BQMF02000186.1, from coordinate 521,958 downwards.
CACTTCGGTAATCGTAATTAAAGCCATATGTGGTAACATCGTCTGTTACTTTACCGAACTCTATGTCTTTTTCGTATTCTTCGAGATCTATGTTGTCCCAGTTAATTGTAACATATTGATCACGGTCTGCTCTAGATTGTTCGTGAAGGAATCCCAAAGCATGCATTATCTGAAAAAAAGATGAAAGGAATGATGGGAAGAAAATCGGGTTTGCGAATTGTGATTATTTTTTATGGATGAGACACTTATAGAGCGGCGGATCCAGAGGGTAGCCGCAACTTGTGGAGAAGCGCATTAACATAATTTGTTTATTCAATCTATAGTACCAATAGGAATATGGTTAAATTGCATTATTATGGCTAAAAATACTTCCCTACACAAATTGCGACTCTGACCCATATCCGTGGCTGTCATAGTCCTTTTAACTTATCTTGAAAATGGAGAAAGGTAAACCTAGAGCACAAAATTGACACCTTAAAAAAATTTGTCTGCGTTCAAAATGAAGACGTAAGCGCAACTTGCAGTCATTTGCCAAATTTGATCAAAATTGGAAACTTTGGCGAGAAGCTACTTAAAAGAATGTCATACTTGAAGAATGATTTTTTTATTGTTATGCAAGTCATCAAAATCATGCGGCATTTTATTTATGTTTGCTCACTGGTTTTACTATTTATTACAAGAACATATCGTTATTTATTAATTTATCGTTGACTGTTATCTTTGCAAACCTTAAATCTCGAAGAATACACGGGTTGCAAAATAAGCGCATCTCCATAGAAACAACTCCATGTGAATTTAGCACAAAAATTTCGAGTAAACTTTCGATGTAAAATCTGTGGTGAAAGGATGTAGTAATGGTTCTTACAGACTCGGAACATAAATGATTCAATACGAAAAACATTAAATGATGGAAATAAATTCTTAGTTCGGTGTTGTAAAAACTTTTGAATGAAAGTGCAAAATACAGAACAAAATTGATATCAATGATGTTTTGTTTTTGTGTGTTGATATAACAATGTTGTTACTGGTTGTTATGATGATTGGTGATTAAATGCAGCAAAACATTGAAGCTGTGATTTCAATGCAAAGTCGAAAATTTATTATTAATAGCCAAGCTGAAGATTTATTTTTATTGATATAGCCCAAATACAACTGAACTGAAAGTGAACTGGAAAGCACATGGATGTATAGTACAGCCATAAAGGAAACCTTTTCATGTGGTGTGGAGAACAACCAGTTTAACCAGTTTTGTAAATTCAAAGAGTATACATTACAAAAGCTAGAAGTAAAAACGTGATGTCGTATTATATGCAATAAGATGTTCAGAGTACCAATTACGTATAATATTTTAAAACGCAGGATTGTGATGATGCATAACTTGTGAAAGAATCCGGTCGAGTGTGCTTCCCTGGATAGTCATTTACTCTGACAACAGAAACATAATTTACTATGGATTTATTTCATGATCACGTATACTGTTTTGATATACTGTATAGGTATGTTTTGTAAAAATTAGTAATACTGTCAATTTTTGTTGTACATACATGGAACATAAATCAAAACACAATCCAAAGCCAAAACACGAATTTCTACTTTCAGCTTTGTAGTGATTTAGTTTATAGATGTGTATTTTCACTACCAAATTCTGTTGTTTTTTTTCCACGAAGGTCATTTTAATCAGATAATAGATATTGAAGATATTCTTCAGGGCCTAAAGTTCCTGACAATTTTCTGAGGTGCAGGACAAAATATTGAGTTAAAAATAAAAAATGAAACTTTTTCTCTTTTTAATAAACATTGAGTATGAATAATCTTTTTTTGAATAGAGATGTCTGAATTTAATTTTAAAAATTATTACTTTAAGGACATCTCTTTTTTGAAAATGAATTTCCTGTCCTAATTTGAAATGTTACGTATCACTTGTTAGTAGATATTTTGATTTCTTTGATTGTTGTCTACTGCAAAGTGTTTTTAATACTAAAGTATATTAGTATTAAAATTAGGTTTGACAATTTTCTTTTGTAAACCTGTATTATACAAATGTGATTGTATAATGTAAACTAATTTTATCCAAGTTATGAAAAGCAAGTGTTCTGTTGAAGTACATTGTTTCCTTTGATTTTATGGTTTATAAGCCTGTCCTTTAACTTGTCTTCTGCAGGAATATAGATCATTATGTTTATTATGATGTAATTCTTTGCACATTGATGCGGTTATTGATATTCAGTTGTGTAAGAGCAAATATTAGTCGCATTTAGGTCTTTTAATTTTTAACTATGTCCATAGTAACTTCTCAGTCACTTTATATCACTTTTATATTACTTTTATCAATGTACACATAATAATTGATAAAATGTTCACAACTTTGGGGAAATATATACAGTGGCATTTTTGTGAATCTTGTTTGATAATTCTGTTTTGAACGACCCACTTTTTGATTTCTTTCTCAAGGTAAGGTATTGAATTAGTGCTATTTTGCTGAATAACTTAAAATACTCGATGAAAAGCTCAGTTTCAAGAGCCAAAGGCTCGGTTGTATCTGGCACCGTTTCACTTTTGATTTTTACTCGAAAAAAAATTCATTCGGTAAATTCTATTATATAATTTACGGAACGTTTTATTATGCAACCCGTGTATTTATGCTTAGTTTTAAATTAGACAAATATTAGAAATGTGATAAACGAAGTTGATTTTAAGGTCTCAACTAAAACATTTTTTAACTTTTTGTGAACCTAGCGTAAGAAGAATAGAGTAGAAAATTGTCATCGCTAGGACCTTTTCATTTGAAGATCAATTTCGTAATGATCTTACCTCGTGAAGGGCTATCCATTTGTGATTACAATATGTGCCCAATGAAACATTATGACTTTTATATCCAAAATATCTTCCGACTGCTGTATGACACCTATGAATAATAGAACTTTCTTTAATTACTTGTTTAAACATTGTCTCTTGATCTAGTATTCAGGGTAAAAACCGAACAATTTTTTATGTGCAATTTATTATTGCTTGACTCAATTACGTAATAATTGGTTAATTGGGATCGTCGTTGTATTACGAAGGGGCGGGAAAAACCCTTCCTGTCTTTTTGAATGGAAAACAGAAGCTGTGTTTCAAACAGTATCCTTTACCTCGGTCGAAACAGTCCACTGGTGCATTTTCATAACATCATCGCGCCTAAATCCTGGTGAAAATTTCCCCTGGCTAAAAACAATCCTGTTACATGTTATCCTTGTAACAAGTTTTCAAGCCGAATGTGCTTCTTTGCTACTCTTAAAGAAAATCCAACCAACTAAACGACTCACAACTCCCATATGAAATGTAAGATTAGAAATATTTTGACCTCTTGTAGTGGCTGTTGAATGTCTTTTACACTCAACTCTGGACATTGTCACACAGGTTGTAAAGTGCTTTCGTTGTCGTTGTCTTCTTGCTTAGGGGTAAGCCCCCCCTTTTTTTTAAAATGGATATATTAAAAAACTACTTATATGGTGTGATAGAGTATAACATTTAAACATAAAAAATGCAAAAAAAAATTCAAAATGGTATCTTGTTGCCATGGTGACAACGAAATTGATCGAAAAATGGGTAAAAAGTGACCTTACGCTGTCCAAAAAATAAGCTAAAGTATTTAGAAATGGAAGTTAATATTTTCCACAGTGAATCTAGGCAGGTAAATCTACAAAATGAATGATTTAGATTTTTTTGTAACCAACTTAAATTTTCAGTAGGGTTTGACAAATCTCGGAATCGACAAATCATTGAAAATTTGAAACTGCACAAGTTACTACAGCAAAATAAAGGTGCAAATAAAAAATCTAAATCATTCATTTTGTAGCATTAGTTACAAGGAAAAAATGCTAAAAATTTCATGCAAAAAGCTCAAACGGTTGTTGAGATATTTAGGACGGCGTTCTGAAAAATCACTTTTGAGAAAAACGCAAAAGAAAAAAAGAAACATAAAAAATAAAACAATGAAATGTTGATAATAGAGCAATTAAGCTAAAACATGGGCAAAATACATTAAAAGCCACCAGGTTTATATAGCTCCTCACTGTTCTCTTTTAATTTGTCCACTTTTTACTTATTACTGGCTCGTAATGATCGACGCTTCGATATGTTACAGGCAGAACTTTTATACTTCGAAAATGATAATCGTCTAGCATTTAATGTCCGGCATGCTCTTAACGTGAATATACCAGGAATCATATTAAGTTTCTCATAAATTAAAACTGAGGCCTTCATGCCTATGTTGAAATTGGCTACAGCATCATACACTCCAAACTCAAGGTTTCCAAGTGATACATAATTTGATTTCGGTACACGGTCCCAAATCGAGCCATTAAAAGATTCATTTGCATTTTGTGTCTTTCCGTGTAAACACTTTTGTAGCTCAGAATCTTTTGCTAAATCAGCATAAATAGGTCCTGGTTTGTAAGATTGCGTACCATTTAGTTTATCAAGATTGTACTTGCACCATGAGTCAGGACCTGTTGGACAATGTGGGTAATGGAAGTTATTTGATTTTGATGAAGCAACATGAAAGAGGCTGGCAAGGACTCCAGCCTTCATTCCAGCTAAATTCCCAACATTCTGGCGAATTGCCAAACCAAAGAAGTTCTGTAGCCGGTCAATTGTGGCGTCGGTTAATCTGCCACGACCACCAAGGCCCTTTTCCCTTTTCTTCAAGTTTCGCAAACGGGTACCGATCCGCTTTTGGTAGTGTCCTACACATTCTAGTTTTTTAACTTCAATATTGGGATAAGTATTTTTTACAGTTAGATAACTTTTGCTATCCCCATCACCAAGAAATTGTGTATAACGTAAACTATGTTTTTCTATTGATCTTTCAAATACACGTTTAGCTCCTTCGCTTTCCATTCCACCAGCAGTTCCTTGATAATTATATGTACAGATGTGTGCATTGCGCCATTCTGTGTATCTATCAGGATCAGTTTTTTTCAATGACTCTTTTATGCAACATGCTTTGCAACATCGACTCATTGGTTCTACATCCAGAACTTTGCCACTTTCAACTGCAATTGCAACAAATACACCATTCAATGACTGAAACCCTCTTTTTTGCATGTTCCATCGCATGAAATAGTTGTGTCAACTATTTGACTGGCTTCAGCAGTATCTCTTATTTCAGCGGCAGCATCAGACATTGTATGCTTTGCAACAGTTTTTGTAATGGATGCAATTTTTGTTGCAAGTTTATCGTAGTTATTTCTAGTCATCGGTTTAGGCATATTCATCAAACAAGAAAACTTTTTGATTCCGGCGTGACCGTGACCCATTGTTCGCATGGCGTAAACAATGCGGTTGTTGACATCAAAGCTTTGTGTAGCCTTTCTAGATGTATATATAGAATTCATTTAAGTATGAACAACAATCAGTACATTTTACATATAATAATGATGCAAGTCCTTGCTTCTTGTGTAACCGGTCACCTAGGGATAACGTCGGTTGCTCACACTGTGGGCAAAGTAATGCAGCCAGAACTGTTGACAAGATCTCTGTATCAATGATTCTATAACCATTAATTAACTTGTCCTTTGGTTTACTACTGGGACTCAGTATTTCTTCCAACTTTCGTGAAGAAGATGACAAATATAGTTCATCATTATTTGCAGATTTAGTGCATTTATCTTTTGTAGAAGATGATTCTGTATTATTCATCACAATAATATCCATACCATTATTTACATTATTTACAGTATTTACAGAGCTTTTGAGCCAAGCAGGAGTTCCTTTAAATCCTTTCATTTTCCTCTTCGAAAAGGTAAAAGTACTAGACTTTACTCGTGAAGCTTTATTGGATCTCTTTGATGACTTGGTTTTGACCATCTCTGTTTGTGTGTCTACAGTACGAAGCTGATTCCAGACAACTGTTCTTTTAGATAGTTTTCAGTAATGGCTAATAGCTCAGAAGAGCATAGTAGACAAAAGCTTTCCAATCCATCGAATTAAGACCGTTTTTGGGCCCAAAAAAGAAGATATATTTGGCTAAAGCTTGTTGCTATGGGCGTTGCTAGGGAAAAATTTGAATACTGGGTCCTACATTTTCCTAAATATCTCAAAAACGGGAAAAGATTTTGACTTGCGGTTTTCAGCGTTGGAATCTACAGTAAATTGTCTTTCGGAATCATCAATAAAAATTTTTTCGATTTTTTGAAGAATCAAGAGGGGGCTTACCCCTTAAGATCCTATATCAACTTAAACGATTCTGTACGCTAAGTTTGTGCTACTTACCCCCAGCCCTTGTAAAATCGCAAATAATTATCATCTGTAGATACTTTCTCCCTGAATGTGATGCATGTCTTCAATTGAAATTCATACATTGCTTGTTGAATGGCCTTCCTTCCTTCATTCTCTGAAAATAATTTTTTTTTTAAACATCGAAAATGAAACAGCTAAGGGGTGATCATATGGTGCTTTTTATCCCGGCAGGGCGAGACGAGACATTTTAACGAGATTCTAACTTTTATGCAATCCTCACTAGAGTTTTTTTCTGATCATATGGAAAACAAAAAAAAACACCCTGTCCCGGTTAAGCTGGATCTCGTTTATTTTTGCCGGGATCCCGCTTAAGCGAGGTGTTTTTTTCCATATGATCACAGTTATCCCGTCTAGCCGGGACGAGATAATATTTCACGCGTGCGCAGTAATAAAAATTTTAATATAAACAGCAACATAAAAACTATCCGGAGATGATTTTCCGGCAAGACGGGACAAAACTTTCATATGATCGCAATGCAAAACTGCTCCGGGACGATTTTCATTCCACCCTGCCGGAATAAAAAACTCCATATGATCAGCCCCTAAAGATAATTATTCCAACAATTACATCAGATATGATAAAATATTTTCATTTTTAAACTGACCAAGTCCATCAATAGTGTATGGTACGGGCAAAGGCCATATGCTGTATGTACGCGTTGTTGCCTGTTTCTTTGCTGATTTTGATTTTTTCTTCTTCTTACATTCTACACCTCCAAACTTGGCTAATTCTTCACAGCCTCGATACATAATGTCCCCAAAAACTTCCCAATCAGGGTCTAAATATGAATTTCAGGGTTTTGATATTTTGCTCCTTATTTCAACCATTTGAAATATGTTTATTATGTTTTGCAATTAGCCATTTCCGCAATTACTGTTTGACTTAATCCTGGTTGAATAACAACTAACGTATTGGATCTTTTATGGTTCCTCCAAGTTTTTCTTCAACTTCTTTATTAACGGCAAAAATATCCCTTTCAGGTTTTTCATTATCGTCGTTTTCGTCTGCTGTTTTCAACCGTTCCTCTTCTGAGTTTGATGGTGATCTTTTCTGTATAATTTTTTCTGCAGTTTGTAGGGGACTCAAGAAAACTACTGGTAAACACAATAGCGCCAACACTGAAATAAATAATAAATTCATTTTACTACTTCATTTTAATACTACGTCCATTGATCAATTTGTATTAGGGAGTTTGCGAAAATACAACAGCAACGACAACTGAAATTCTAGCTTTTAATTTTTGCGTTTATACTCATGCGCAAATGTGGAGGAAGTCCAAATTTGCATTGTCTTTTGACGGCATGGACAAACCAAAATTGCGGCTGTGGTCAATCCCTCCACAACAACAAAGACGCAAGTTCTCTGACCAATGACGAAATAGGGATCAGTACAAAATTTTAGGGAATATATTTTCAAAGAAAAAAAGCTTAGAAGCTAAATCTTCAGGTATTGTTCGTGAAGAATAGATAGAAATTCAAAAATAAATGGCTGATGCAATCTCACAAATTAATGATAATGACTTATTGTAGTCTCAGGAGAAATCAAATAGAGATGAAATGACCAACAAAGAGCAAAATACAGCTTGGGATCACCGCAAAAGATTTTTGGAAACCTTTGTTGAAACGAAAAAACGATTATCTGGTTCTTAAGAAAAGATGAACGTAAAGAGACGAAAATCTGAAAATAGACACCAGCTTATTTACGGGAGAGAAATCAGGAAAATTTTTAATTTTAATTAAACAAAAATTGGGAAGCAGATAGGCGTGATCAACAAAAAGAAAGGTTTAACTGAATTATTTTACATCAACAACAACAAACAAATGTCATTTTAAAAACAAAAACGAAAAATGAGCTCTGCTTAATTCAACTTTGGAATCATTACCTTCCTTTTTTAACACATACCTCGTGAGTCAAAAACTTATCTTGATTATGTGCCCAATAAAATGTTTGTTAATATAGTTTCTTTTTCTTATAGCTGTAAGATATTCCATAAATGTTTTCCCAAGTTAAAGAGTTGGACGTTGAATGCAAGTGTTGTAAAGGTATTATTTTAACTGGTACAAATAGCATACCTTAAGGGAAGAAATCGTTTGCGGAAGAAATTTGTACAGAACATTTTTTTGCAGAATTTATTTTTGCGGATTTCCCTCAAATCCGCAAAAATAAATTTCGCAAAAATGAATAAATATTGCTCATCCGTAAAAATAAATTCCGAAAAATTTTCGAAATTCTTCATCCGCAAAAATTTACTCAATCAATTGAATTTGATTCTTCACTTTGCTTTGCATATCAGTCTCCTCTTTACAAAACGTTCAGAAAATGAAAAAGAGGGGGTTGAAAGAGGAAAGAAGTCAAGGTTATTGAACATCTAAGGACTTTATTACTCTTCATCAAAAACAATACAAGCAGCATCTGCACTTGAAACAGGTCCCGCGCTTCGTACTATTGCTTTTACTTTGAGAAGATGTTATTCCATAAATCTGCTTTTTCCATTACACCTATAGTTTGTATATACCTAGGTACTAAACTACAATTTTGAGCAAAACTTAATGGAATTTTTGTAGAAGCAACATCACCCCCTTCCCCTGGAGGGATGGAATGTTAATTTCCAGTAAAAATTCCAATAGTTTTGTCCAGCATAGTAGGTGTTTCCCGACTTTCGATTTTATTAAATGTCTTGCATCCGCAAAAATTAATTCCGCAAAATCTCTTTTGAGGTCATTTTATTCCGCAAAATAAAGCATTTTTGGGTCATTTAATCCGCAAAAATTACTTCCGCAAACAATTTCTTCCCTTAACGTAAGTAACCTTCAGATCTTACCAGTAATAAAAATAATTCCACTGCAACTAATCATGGTGGTTTGGAGGAAATAAAGCGTTGTTTATTGTGTGAACGTAATAGGAACAGTTCTGTCATTCAACCAATTCTCAAGAAGCGTATTAGGATAAATAAACTAGCTTTAGTACAACATAAACTAGACATATTGCTAGTAATAGTGGTGATTATGTGTGTAATATGAAACAAAATTATTTACATACATTATTTATGTAATGAAGTTGCTATATTTCATTTTGGGCTTTATAAACTTTAAGAAATTCCTTCAAATAATCACTAGGTAGATGATGCTGATAGCAAAAGAGTTGTTGCCAAAGAAGGTATTTTTGTACTTCTCTATAGAATTCATTATCTGCAAGCAAATCTTACTGGCAACTTGAACACCTTTGAAAAAGTATTGCTGCTTGATCGCCTTCATCAACTTTCTTTTTTTTTTTGGAACATGCTATGCCAATTGCATTCCTTCCATGTTTTAAAGCCGGTATGCTAATGTGCCTCAGAAATTTGTTCACTTGTGCAAAACGTTTGAACTGAAGCACTATCAGCATGTTGTGGCACCCTTAAAAACAATAATTACTTATGACTTTAGGTGTGCATAATGTTTTTTGTTTTAATCAAAGCAGTGACATAATGTTTGAAATAACAAAATGAAAAAATTCATTTAAATTTTTGTAGATTGATCTAATAGATATGATAACATCTGCAGATCAAGACTATCAATGGATTGGTCATGTAGTAGATCACTTTTCAAAATTTCATGTTTTGTTCTCAATGAAATGCAAGGAAGATTCAGAGGCTTCAGAAAGTCTTTCTACGCGTGTGTTTACATATTTTGGTCTTTCAGATAATTGCATTTAGACCGAGAAAAAGAATTTGTGAACAATGTTGTTAAAAATATGGTAAAAGATTGACCAGGGGAATGCAAGTTAATAAATGGAAAACCTATATCACCATGGGTACAACGCTTGGTAAAAAGAACAATTGCTTGTTTGGAGGAAATGATTTCAACTAACCAGCAGGACACTGACAACGGTGAAGAAGATGATAAACAAGGTGAATTGGCAGCAATGCAACAGTTAATTTCATTTATTTTCATTTATACATTTATTTTTCCAGTAGATATTTTTATACAAAAAATACACTATGGCAAGGAGATCACTGTCGTGATAGCTTGAAAAAAATGTAAAAAATGTGTAAGCTGTAAAAATAGTGATGTCAATTGCTTTCGATCGCATTAAGAAGTGTTACAAAAAAGGGCTGTAACCTTTTCAGGGGAGCTGGGAATTTCAAAATTCTGTTCATAATTCCTTCATAATTATGGAAGCAAATTCAATCATTCTATGAGAACTAAAGGTAGCTAGATCCTCTACGAAATTTGAAGCCCTCTCCTTCGTCAGTTTCCGGTGAAGAGAATAAAACATTGGGACGTCCAGATTGACATTCGTTGTTTCTCACTTGTCGAGTTCAGTGATTATTCCAAAGTCTTCTTGTTGCGTCCAGTTCACATTGAAGAACACCAGTAAAGCAAGATCCAAGAACAGAAGCCTTAAGGATTGGATCACACACGTTTTCATCACAGTCTTTAAAGAAATTGTTCCACTTGTTGCATCTTTTTTTCCGGAAAATGCACCACCACGTTTCTACCCTTTGATTTCGGGTCGATCGTCCGTACAAGAGGCTGTTTTGTCCCGCCATTGCATCTTGAAATACCCTCCTGAAAAATCTTTGCATTCCAAATAGTATGACATTTTCAGTACCATGATCATTCAGTCACAAAACCTTTATTGAATTCAAAAACCAAATGGCTTTAACTTCTTTCCTTTTCCCACAAATGATTTTGCCCTTTCAACACGAACTGTCGTCTTCATAAACATTAACGTTGCCTCTCTTGCAAACCTTCAGGATCCAATACATCTAATTCGGCTCAAATGGTTTATCGATGCACATTGATCTCTTTCAAACCAAGTTTTTGAAACATTAATTGCTATCCGAAATTTGAGACAGTTCCATCCATTTCATAGGTCGCAGCTAAAAAGGTTTCATCTATGGAAACATGGCTTTTTCTTCTACTGAGATTCACCTCCCTGAGAAATCGATTTAGTTGTCTCACTGATAAAACTATATTGTGTAATTGAACCAAAACCAGAACTTTTTGTTTGTGAGTAAATCCAACAAGAAAACAGGCTTTTATTATTTCTTATCAGTTGTTTGCATGAAGACTTCCAAGATTAAGTTTGGCAGTATTGTTTCTCCAAGCTTGTTCATGACAGAATGAGTGAATAAGTATATTTAAAGTTGATTTAAAGATCTGAAATGTCTGAATAACAAGCAAGCAAAACCAAATTTGCTACTTACATAGTTTTTTCTAGCAAGATAAAGTCATCTATACACTTACAAAATCGCATGCTGAGCAAGACGTTTCTTTTTGATGTTTATACATTCCCGCGGGAACATTAAATATTTCTGCGCTCTGGTACTAAGAGCGGTAAGTGGCGAATCGACAGTTACATGGATACCTTCTAAAAGTGTGAGCTTACATGCCATTTATGGGTCATTGCTGCAAATGTGGAAGTTTGATCTCACGAATGATTTTCTTGTCTTCATGCTTTCATTTTAATGGAAAAGGTCAACTTAATTAAATGTAATAACACGAGCCTACTTGGCTTAAACCAAGTTAAGATTTGGTGAACTTGGCTTGAAAGTTGATATGGTTCACATAATGGACATGTCTTTTTTTTCTCAAAGTTTCAAAAAATACAGCAAACTCAATAAAAAGAGGAAAAGTTTTTTTCAGCAGAAACTTATAATGAGATAAATGGAAATAATTTGAGTTCTGCGGAACTTTTATTAATTAATATAGACAAAAGTGCAAGAAAAATGTGAATAATGGTCCAAATTTGTTAAAGTAAACTTGGCAAAAATTTAAGGTGCTATATAAGTATTTTTTCGAGAAACAAAAATTATGTGCAGTGCTTTATATTATATAAAATAATTTTGAATGGCTGGGGGTTTAAAATCAAAATGTTCATATGCCATTGAATCATAAAAGCATGATCTGGCGTTTTGTACGAAAACACACACAACATATACCTTTCCAACTGCACTTACAAAAAATCTCACAAAGAGTTTGCAAATTTGCCGGTGACAGCCCGTCTGGTGCAAAACTGGTCATTAGGTGATGTACATACATGAAATTCATCACTTATTTATTTAAGTCCTGGGGCCACTAAAGCGATACGAGGCATAATATCCAGATATCTGAAAGGTTGAGTGAAATACGTTCAACGTATGCAAAGTCCTTTTACCCCACAAACTTTAAATCCAATGTAGCATATAAATATCATTCGCTAAAAACGAAAGTCTGCTCGAAATCGAAATCGAAAATGAGGAAAATCTGAAGATTTTGAAGTACTTACTTCGTATAACAGAAAGAATTCCTGATCATTCAAAGGATTGTCACTGTATAATACTTAGAAAGCATCTACTCTCTCCTAAGTCTCGGCATTTTCAAAGTAACTAATAGTTCTAGTTCCTCTTTCAAGATATTTACATTACTGCTTACATTTTTTGCGTTAAATGTTACGCCGTGTAACGTAACAAGAACATGAAAAAAAACCCATGAACTTTAAAGGGGACGTTCAAATGCTGTGTTGCGGCTGGCATTGCCGTCGCATATTATAATTCCTTATTGACCTGGCTTTAGAGGGAATCAATGAAACAATGGACGATAACAAAATATACTTACAAGGAGAGTACTTCATTTTCTGCATGAATGTAAAATCAAAGCAGTAGCTACAAAAAATTGAAGATATGATTCAAAAAGTGCTGATGCAGTTGCTTGAGTAATTTTTCGCTAATTTTCTCTAATATTTATTAGATTTCCATAACAATTTTTTTGTCACTGCATATTTTGAGAACAAAAGAGTAACGCTGAAACAATGATAAACGTTGGTTTTAAATGAAGCACGTAGGTAAGAAACTGTGAAAAAATAAAATAAAATTGGAATATACTTCTGATATTTGGAGAAATGCCTGCTATGTCTTAAAATGTTTTGTCAGCGGTGATACATTAGTTTATTTTCAGTTAATTTAGATATCATTCAGTGAAACTTCCTCAAAGTAGACATTATTCTAGATATTATTATGTATGTTTTTTAAAATCAAACCTTTTTTACGGGTAAATTGCAACAAAAGACATATTTTATTATCAACCCTCGTACCATCATAAAACCAGCAAGGTTTTTGTACTTACCCTTGAGATTGATGATTGTATGAAAAACTTAATTATTTTAATTTGAAAGGCAATTTTAAAACCAACTACTGTGTGATTGCATGCTGAAAGATATCTATAAATAAATGTGATCGCGACTGGTTAAACAATGATCATCTTTCTCAGCATGATTGAATATTGATAACAAACAGACAGAAAGCGACAAATTTCAAACATTCAAATGGCAGTGTCACTTTCCTCAATAATGTTTCCATTCCAGAAGCGCCATTTGATACTGATACTAAATACTGAAACCTGATACTTTTTTTGACGATGTGAATATCGTACGTTCTTATAACATACAAACAACTGGTAATCAACAGACTTTTTTATTTCATTTAAACTCGTGGAACGAAGTCGAAATGGTTCAATTTATTCTATGTGTTAAAGAATCATTTAAAGAAGACACTTGCTTATCCGTGAAAAATTTAAAAATATTATTAGGGTTATATGACATCAAAAAATGCATTGAGAGGTAAAAGACGTTACTTTATCACGATGTCTTCTGTTGCGTCAAACCAAATTTTTTGCACAATTTAAGATCATTTTCTGTTTTTTCAGATGCAATCTGGTAAATTATTGTTGAAAACGCTTATGCGAGAGTTTTTCCACTTAACAAAGTTTGTGCCAAAGTTGTTTCTACCAAAAGTGAAAGTGTATCATTTATTCATTAGATATGACATGGGTCGAACCGCCACTGTAGTACAAATGGTGAAATTCAACCTTCAGTTCTTGCATGAATTGCAACAGTGATAACCACTATACCACGGCGCCACTTAGTGAGTAGGAGTCATTGTAGACACACACAGGCAATGAGTTCATGGTCTCTGATGGATAGTAGTGTGACAATAAAATTGCTGGTATTTGTTGCATTGTTTGTAAGAGAAACGAATTTGCGTTTTTGAAAAAAACAAATTCCAACCATATACATTCCGTTGATAATCTCTTTAGACCATTTCACCTTTTCCATTTCAAACCTTCTTTGACAAAAAATCCATCTCTGCCTCCTATTTCTATATCTCAATAAAAATGTGAAGTTGGGAATTTCGAACTAAATTCTTTTGTGTTTTTTGCTAATTTTCCATTGCAAGTTTCAGTGCCTAGAACACAAAAAACTCAGCAAAAACTGGAGCACAATTATACGCCACAGTGCCATCTTTAAGCAAATAGCTGTAAGAAATAACACTCAGTATGCTGAAGAATTAGCTTGTCCATTACTTTTATTTACTGGTAAATTAGGATGCAATAATTGTAGAGCAGTTCATTTGTCATCAACCAGATACTCTAACCAACGCTTCTTCGGTTTTCCAAAAGTCAACACTATACATTTTTTGCACGGTATGGTTCTTTTGGTACTCTCTTAGATATTATATACTCTCAGTCTTTTTACCCTGTAAAAATATTCGTTTAATAAATAAATAAATAAATAAATAAATATGATATTTTATGTTGAGAAGTTAGGAAAGAGTTATGTATAATTATAAAAACTTTGCGATATGAAGCTGTGTTCACACGTATCGGACAGATAATCTCTCAGAATGATTGTAAAAGGAATTGTGACACTAACATTCAGGTTTTATAAGATATGGTATCACAATAAAAAGGTCTCCAAAACTTTGTCTGTTACTCATCGACTGTGTTACTTAATTACTTGGTTACCTCATCTTCCAAAAATCTATCTTGGGTGACTAAGATTTTCACATTGAAAATTCAGTTGGATTTGGAGACAAAATTTTGGAAATGTGTGATACGAGAGGACTGTCATTTCAGTTCAGTCATCAAGACGAGATCGTTTCATTGCAGAATTATTTCCCAACTTTCAAAGAGACGTCGTAAAGTCGTCGCAGAGACGTATTTTCAAGACGTCCCTAAGACACAGCTCAATGATGGTAAACGAAAACATATCTTGACTGAAACATCCCTATGACATTTCAAAAATGTCAATATCAGACAACAAATAACCAGCAATAAAACTATTTCGGGGTGATAGCTGTACGAAACGTAAGAACAAATTCGCACTATACTTAAATGTAATGTAAAACAATTCGTGGGTACGACCTTTTAATATGGAATTTTAAAATCTATATTTTGCTAAATTGGTCGTTTTAAAAGTGAAAGTACCGTATAAAGGTAGTAAACAAAAACTTCTTAGTTGCTTTTAATAACTTACCATGGATAACCGTAGATCTGGCCAAAGAAATGAACACCCGTGGTCATGTGACGCGTAAAGCTAGCAGGAACGAAAACAGCACTGATTGAACAACTTAAACGTAAGAAGAACTTTATTAAAAGCAAAATCCAACGCCTGAAAAGGAACTATTACAAGTTAAAACTACAGGATAACGCAACTAAACTAGATCGTTTTTGGAAAGTAATAACCAATTATTCGATTAAATCAAAAAGAGAGAACTTCCCAAAACACTTTACAGCAATCAGAAAAATTTTGCATAGCCCAAAAGAAATTTCAAATGGTTTTTGTAAATTCTTCTCTACAATCGCGAACACCTTAGAATTGAAAGACTTTCCGTTAACTAACCTCGTGTAGAAAAGTCAATGAAAAGAAATATTTTTTCGAGAAACGTCCATGTGCATTCCCAATGGTTTCCGATGTGTGGAGGTTTTAAAACTGCTGAAGGGGCCTTTACAAAAATCATGTCTTAGGGTACTTTATGGTAAGAATCAAATTACTTCTACCCGTAAATTATTAAATTTTCCCGCATTGCAGCCCTTGCCTCGTTTTTTATCTTTATAATTATGACGTAATGTAATGTAAATTCATCATTACAAAAGAACTTCGTAAAAGAATTTTTTTGTTAATGATAGAAACCTCATTATTATTCAAAATTAAAATAAAGTGAAGGCTGCTGTGATGTATAACTATGAATTTATGGGCAGGAGCGTACCGACAGTTATTTTCTTTGGAAATGGTCCAACTGATGCTGATGAAGACAGCTGTTTCCAACTACCAAAGCGAAGAGTAAGAATTTCGGTTAACAACGAGGTTTGTCCCTGGGAATTCGAATAAGCAGATTTGTGCTATAACTGTATTAATCATCTATTTGTTCACTTGTGTATAAGGTTAACAAAACCTGTTCAAAATGCTTAAAAAGAATGGGAGACCTCAATTTAAATTAAACCCAGGCGAAATGATTTTCATCCTGAGGTAAGTGTAATTGTGTTACTTTTCGCATAGTCAATATTCACCTTATGAATTCCTATGCCATCGTATGCATAGACCTTTGACAGAAAGGAAAGAAACTGTAGGAAAAAATGTGTTGGCGAACTTCTTTGTAGAAATGTTTTCAAGTTCCCTTTCTATGTATAGTCGCAACTATATTGTTAAATACATCTTTTTTGTTTTTCCATTATCATTTTAGATGATATTCACAGTTTAGCGCTAGCTTATATTCTGTGTTAACTTATTGCAAGTCCTTGTGCCTGAAAATCGTAATCAAACCTCTATCGCGCATATCAATATCCCTGATGTCTTCTTTCAATGAATTCTCCATTTAACCATTTAATCACACTATACCAGCCAAGTTCAAAAGAAGAACCAAAGATTCAATGGCTGAATGATTTTGAAACTATCATAGACAAAATTTTGATAAAATGAAACGGTGTAATTATTATCACTGGTGATATGAATTTCGACCTCCTAGGTGCAGAAAAGGAACCAGACGTTATAAAGACATATAAAGCTCGTACAATCTCTATCAGCATGTCCACAAACCAACCAGGAGCTACCTTAATTGATCATATTATATTATTTTCGATGCGCTTTAAAAGCAGCGTGTCAGCCCATTAGGAGCCATCGACTGACTGCACACTGGCCTTCGGGCAAGTTAGAGCAATGCTATACGTATCTCTGGCGGTAAGTCAACTAATAGTTGCAAGTCGGCGGGCGGAAGAACCAACCATTACGGATGGAAGCCCAAGGACTAAAAACTCCCGTTAAATTAAATTTTCCCGCGTTTGAAATAAGCGGGAAAAGGTTTTCCCGACGATTCTGAAATCGAGATTTCAGCGCATGCGCATTTATGAAAATGCACCTCGTGTAAGCCTTTAAAAGAAAAGCATCGAAAGATGCTACGTTCTCTCGGAATTTACGTTTCTACAGTGTACAACTTCATAAACTCACATATTGTCTTTTCCTTTATTTCATATATGAAATAAAGTAATATACTGAAATCATTGCATGCAAGGGACAACTAAATCTAGCCAACATAAAACGGACGAATTGAGAAAAAAGAAGAGAAACGATTAAAAAGACGACAACACCCAGAATTGCGACAGAAGAAATTATTAAGAAAGTTATTTCATTGAAAAATTGTAAGTTTTGCTAGGTAGCCAGAGTGAGTTGTGAGCAAACCACGGTTTTCCTACCAAAATAGTTCTAAAGGTTCACTTCCACTTTGACTCAGGGGAGAGGTAGGTTTTTCATCCAAAGTTGAGGGCTGGGCCAATAGTTAAAGGACCTGTTCTCGGCAAGCGCTTGCTTCTGGCAAATGCTGTAAAACCTAAAATTTTACCAAAATGAAATTGTATCATTTGTTATGCACTGTACACTACGTTGAAAGATCCACACCAAATGTCACCGTGAAATAATTTGTTATTTGTTGTGTATTTCTCTTAAGCGAGAAAAGATAAGTCGGGAATTACAAATATCATGTACTTGTAGTAGATGTACTTCTTACCGATGAAATAAGCGACCATGATATACACCATGTATTCTACTAAACATAAAAAAAGAACATTTTTTGTTGGATAAAGTACATTTGGGTGAACCAGGCCCTGGATTCTCGGCAATGCCTTCCGAGAGAATTAAATTGAATTTTGATTCAGAGTTCGCGCAATAGCTGATCGTGATTTACTCCTCTTTAATTTTGAACGAATAACATTAACAAGATGAAAAACACTTGAACTTGTAATCTGATGCGTCGTCATTAAGGCGTGATTCAGACCTGACGATTACGACCAAAACAGAAAACAAGCTCTATATAAATACAATCTTATCCGATCAGTGTCTTCAAACTCCTCAACCCGAAAGATATAAGAAAACAAGAGCACGTCCGTCTGTTCTCTTGTCTCGTGTCTTTCGTTTTTTGTTCATACCTGTTTTCCACCACTATCATATCGAAGAAACAAGCTTTGAAGAACTTTTTAGAACTTTAAGTAAAATTTCGAGAGCATCTTTGTGACAAGTAATTTTGCTGCTACTGTTTTTCTATCGCCATCTGGCTCTTGTCTTGATTATCTTTAGCTTTTCTTTTAACGAAACAAGTGTGTTTCTTCCTTCTTGAGATTTTTGAGATTGATAAGCTTATCAATCATCGATAATGCTTCTTCTGTGCTTACTTCAACCTTCGCACATTCTTTAATGCTGTCGTTATTCTCATCATCACTATCAGAAATAACTTTTACTGGGTCTTTCCGGAGATATTCAAATACTCAGCAACACAATTTTGGATAGCATTTACTCTTCAATCAATCATATCGACATTGATTGCTAGCAAAGAGCTGCATTCTCCTCCATCAAAATCGATGTATTCTTCCGATGACATGTCACATTCTAAGTCAGCAGAAAGTTCCTTGAAAAGCGCATCGAATTCCTCATCATTGGTGTCTTTTTCACTACCCCGTTGCGCTTCTTAGTAATTCCATATTTGGCTAAACAGTTCCTTATTGTGCTGACCCCAACCTTCTTCCAAGCACCCACCACCCATGTGGCGGACAGCTTGAAGAATATCAATTCCTTTTGGAATTTCTTAAAGAAGTAAATCTTGTTTGGCGGGTGCACTAACGTAACGCGTTAACTCTTAATGATATTTAGATTTGAAATTTTGCGCAATTCCAGCATCAAGTAGCTGCAATCTCGACGTTGTATTCTCTGGAATTCTTTGGAAGAAATACAATTTTCATATTGCTATACATATCGATTAAATATGTGGCTGAACAGTGGCGTTTGTACTGCCACTAAATGTTGCAATCGCCAGTAAATGTCGCAAACGCCAGTAAATGTCGCAAAATTGCCAGTAAGTGTCGCGATGCAACAGCAAGTGTCGCAACATCGTCATTAAGTGTCGCAACAGTAAATGTCGCAAAAAAATTAAAATTCAACAGTAAATGTGGCAATTTTTTAATTTCCATTTCTAACCAATTGCTTCTCCATCCTTGTTTTGAACTCGGCACTGATTATTCTGTTCAAAATGTCGTACCACTAATCGCACAGTGCACTGATGGACCTACACGACATGTCACAGAGATTGAAGCATATAAAAATAAGACAGTTACACATTTCAACATTACGTTTCACATAGGAAATTGCTCTTTGTTTCTCTAATGCTAATAATTACCCTATACTTCATTATTCCCAAAAGTGAGTCCTGACCGATTGATTTAAGCAACAAGTTTTTCATTTTTATACCCTGGCCATCACATGATCAAAAATCACTTTATGTAAGTTTGCGACATTTGCTGTTGATTTTGAAAAACATTACGACATTTGTTGTAAAAAAAATTAAAATGAATGAAAATTCTAGTTGCGACATTTACTGGCGATTTTGCGACACTTTCTGTTGAATTGCGACATTTATTTATTTATTTATTTATTTGGTATTGTTTCACGTGGCTAGCCTCACTCAGATGCCAATGCATCTGCTTTCAAGAAGGGGCCACGGCTTAGGTTGGAGGCTCCGAAGTATTTGACACTCTCATGAGTGACACAAACCCAATCAAGGGCGTGTGCTCTTCTGGATGACCTCCTGCAACACCCGATGTATCATCTACCCAATTTTCCTCACATGGTATGGGTCGACCCGGCGCTATGGTACATTCACTCGCGCATAGAAACACTTACTGGCAATTTTGCGACATTTACTGGTGTTTGCGACATTTATTGGCGATTGCGACATTTACTGGTGTTTGCGACATTTATTGGCGATTGCGACATTTACTGGCAGTACAGCGTTGTTCTAAACAACATATCTTTCCTCATTTGACGGTGAATCATGGACTTTTTCCATAATATGTACTTGTATCCAAGATTTCGGATCATCAAAATAAGGTACTTTTGCAAACGTATCGGGGAACACTGGACACCTTGGTTTCTTACCATGCCAAATTAAAATTGGCTAACCAACGCCATTTGCACTGGTGAAAATGCAACAGTGATCCTTTACTTCGATTTGCTTTCTGCCTTTGTTTTTTGTCTTTCTGTACTAACCCTTTTGATGACAAAACACCCACTCTCATTCATATTCCAAATATCTTTCTGATCGTAGCGTTTGCAAAGTTCCATGATTCGAGTGTTGTTTGTGAAACGTCGGGAAATTCACCAGAAATCTGTTTTTCATTGATGTCATGACTTACTTTCCATTTGTTTTAAGTCAGCCATCTGACACTTTGAAACTAATTAATTCAGATAGACTTAGAGTAGATTGTTTAATGTTCTTGTCTTCCTCTTTAACGAAAGGGCCATTAGCGTAAATACCAGATGCCACGCATGTTGTTGTACCATGCATGCAAAATTTCATTATTGGCTTCGAATTTTTGATGATTTTCTCTTTCCAAATATTTAAAAACTTTTCCGTGGATGTTTGCTAATTCTTTCGTATGTTTTGATTCATTTTGGAGATATTGGAGAGACTCAGCAACTGTCCTGCACCTTTTCGGTTTTTTTCGTTTTATCCAATATCTTTATTTTCTCATCCAATGTCAGACATCTTTTGTTAAGTTTCTCGTTTTTTTCGAGTTCATTGAAGCCATTTTATAATTATGGGCTTCACTTTTCAAAAAATTCACAAAATGATTCAAAACATTCAAGCATTAAAATTCTAAAAGAAAAAAAAAATCGAAAGAATGAACCGGAAAAAATTAAATTGACATAGTGTGCCTGTCGTGTTCGAAACAATAGTTCTACAAGAGCAACATTGACAAAACAAATATGATTACAGAAGAAATGTATCAAACAAATACTACCTACGAAACATAACCTATGATGACGTCCTGAAAGCAATAAAAGGTTTGAGATCAAATTGCTCAACTGGCTGCGACAACATCCCTTCAAAGATTCATCAAACCTGTGGCTGAACACCTGGCATCGCCTCTGACGCACACCATCGATAACTACATCAGCACCTCACCTGGTGCCAATGGATTGGAAGACTAGTCGCATCTGTCCGATTCCAAAAGTTAACAATCCAAAGTCTCTCTCCAAATACTAACCCGTCAGTGTTCTGCCAATATTGTGTAAGATATTTCAACGCGTAATCATACAACTGTTAACCAATTTTATCAAAAATGAATTTTTCGACGACCCAAGACAATATAGTTTCAGAAAAAGTCACTCAACAACTGAAGCTGAAAAAAGATATCTTTAGTGCGATGCGTAAAAGAAAAATCCACACTTGCCATCCTAGTTCACTTCTGAAAAGCATTCGACACGATGGACTACAGAACTTTCTTGATTGAGCTATATGTCAAGGTTTAACATACCAATTATTACGGTAGCAGCGTAAGCGAATACCGTATTAAAACACCCTTGGACTCCTACTACTACTCCTACTCCTCCGGCCGAAACGGCAGTTTTTAGCCTACGCTTAACAGTCGATCAGATTTCGTTCAGAAAATCATATGAAATCTCACAAAGGAACGCAGTCTAAAAATATTCGAAGGTTATATCCAGCAAACATTCTAAAATAAATTTTTCTAATGTTTCATCGTTTAGTAATACATGAAGAAAGAGATATTTTGGTAGTAACTAAGGCTTTAAGTTAAAAGTAGTAAGTAGTTACTTTTACTAAAAATGCTTAACATTTGGATGTAAGGTACGATTTTATCGTCGGTAGTTCAACCTTAACGAACTTTTTAATTACATCTAAAGTTTGTCAGCTATCTATAGATGTAATTAAAAAGTCATTTTGCATTAAATATTTCAAAGATCACAGTTTTTGGGAAGGTTTCTTGAGTCCATGGAATCTTTGTTATTGTTTTTAATTTTTTTCGAAATAGACGCGTTTTTTTACACATAAGTTCTTATAATTTTTTTTCTTGAAAAAATTCGACTCATGTATGTACATTTCTTTGTCTTGAAAATTATTTGCTGGTGGCGTTTCTTAATAAGACCCCATTTACATTTGATAAGACCTCTTTACACTAACTATTTTTTATGGCAATTTTTGGTCGTGCTTTCGAAAGTATGCTGCTTGCTGCTACCGTTTTGCGCCATCTGGCTCTTGTTATCATACAAATGAGATGAAATAACAGTTCTATTAAGACGAGGATTTTCTTTCTAGATAAACATTTATCTCCATAAAATAATTCATAGAATCAGAAGTGAGAATAGTGAAAATGTTTGCGTCAGTAATAAAAAGAGCAAGTGACCTGTGATGGCTTAAGGTTTGTGAAAAACAACTATTTTGCCTGTGAGATGTGAAATATCAAGGTGTTCAGAAGACCTTACTTTCACGTATCGCATAGTTTTACCAAAAGAAGTAGCGTTAAACTCGCTGCACAAAAATTTAGAACATTCCAAAATAAAGACTTAGGAAGATTGTCTTTGGAACAAAACATAAAATAGAAATCATTAAAAATCATTTGCAAGGAACAACAATGTAACTGCTTATAAAGAAGGTTCTTGAGGCGTGTTTTAACTTACTACAAAATAGATCTTAAGTAAGGCAATGCAACAAGAACCTTCTTTCTAGTTACTTCAAAACTACATATAGCGACACAAACCATGAGTATCGAATCTTTTGTAACATGCATTGTCCTCCCAGTACAATGTACATCATTATGGTTATGGTTCACGTTCTAGCCAAAAGGTCTATAAATTGCAAATGTATAAACATCATTTTGTCTTTCTTTAAATGATTGGAATTAACTTAGCACCTTATCAATGTGGAAGAACGTAAAGAAAATTAATGAAAACTGTGGACCTTTTGACTTTTCTTGCAGTTTTGGTGATGGTAGAATGAGGATCGCTATAGCTGCTTCTATAGTATCAATTTATCATAAGTCAAAATGAATTCGAAATGAACTACAACAAGAACTGATTATATTGAACCAGAATTACAATATAAAATATTTGTGATGCTCCAGAGGATTTTGATAACAAACTATAAAACGTTATATAAATAACTTTATAACGTTAAAAAGAACAAAACAACAACAATAAAATACGCTAAACTAAATTTACTGAGATAAGCCTAGTGTTGTATAATTATATAGGGTTTTACACGGTTTGTTATTAAGCTTCCTTGGAGCGTTATATTACATTAAAGATAAAAGAAAAATATCAAATGCAACATATAAAATTGTCGATCACCAGCAAGTTACGAAATTATCCCACATACGTTAACGCATATATATATATATATATATATATATATATCTAAGATGATGAAATCTTATTGTGACTGTAATGGTTGTGTTTGTCATGTTTGCTATGTTTGCCATAGCAAACGTGGATAGACGGAAAGCCAGCCTTCCATGTTCTCATAGGAAACGTAGATTCATGAAATAATACAATCCTTCTTATGGTTACTGGATGAAGAATTCCCTTGGGTTAAGCTGTTGTTTGATCGCATAGGATTATTCATGCTGGATGACGCGGTGATGGTATAATTTGAAACCGGTTGTTTTCCATACAGGCTAGTGTTAAGATGACGATTGGGTATATTACCAGAGGCTAACGATGAATACGATGAATTCTGAGCTGCATAAGTTGAGGACATTGCAGCAGATTGATAACCTGATTGTGGCAAGTTAGAGACATAACGATTTGGTGGCGAGATTCCTGTAGTGCACTGTGTGTTATATGAGTTTGTGCTATTATTGCTGTTACCATGATTCTGTATGTTGGTAGTTGAGCTAAAAGAAGATGCTGGGGTAGGCTTCACAGAGGGCCTTTTATTCGAATTAATGACAGACCTTGTTGCATTGTAAGATCTAATGGAAGTACGACGGTCCATAACATTTACATGAACCGCTTCCTTATACTTGATCAAATATCTAGGGTAACATTGATCTCTTTCGAAAATGACATATATGGATGGGTTTTGTATATTGTTTACACAGCTATCATACAAGTCATGCGTTATAGCGTTTATCTGAGGTCTCTTGAATGTTGAGTTTCCCTGAAAAAGAATTTTATATTGAAACATTCTGATTTTTTCTACCTTTTTAGTGTGATGTCTAAAAATTTACTTTGGATGCAACATGTTTCCAAAGAAAATAATGAAATAATTATGATTCAAATTCTTATATCATCATTCTTATATCATCAAATAGTGAATGTTTCAATTTTCTTCAGAAATAAAAGGTAAAGCAGCAGTGGCATAACAGTAACGTGTTCAGCTGGCACACGAGAGGTTCCAGGTTTCAGTCACTCTCTGGCTGAACACAAATTCTACCGACCGCGTCCTTGCTGATACTGCTAACCGCCCGTTCCACTGTGAAGTCTTTCGTAGTCCATAGGGCGGCATGAAAAATAACAATTGGTGCCAAATTGTGATGATTGTCAGCTGCAGCGGGAAGTAATCTCTCGAATTGCTCATTCAATCTTATTATACTAATTCGCGTTGTGTGTCACACTTTTATTTTAGAGAGTGACATATTTAGTTTAAATTTACGGTCATCGTCCTCTTATGTGCGCGTAAAACCACGTAGATGCGGGAGACACTTTTTCACGATCATTCCAAAAGCACGTGGCATCATTTGACGTCAGTTTTTTTATGATCACGGGGAATCATTGCAAGTAAGTAAGTAAGTAAGTAACGGGAGTTTTTAGTCCTTGGGCTTCCATCCGTAATGGTTGGTTCTTCCATCCGCCGACTTGCAACTATTAGTTGACTTACCGCCAGAGATACGTATAGCATTGCTCTAACTTGCCCGAAGGCCAGTGTGCAGTCAGTCGATGGCTCCTAATGGGCTGATACGCTGCTTTTAAAGCGCATCGGAGTGTTGTATTGAGATACGACATGACTGGACTCGAACACGGGTCACAGCGGTCGCACTCAAAGGTACTAACCACTACACCATCGCTGCACATCGCTGCATTGCATCCCCAATCGAACGCGACGTTTTTGGGGAAATATCTCGAGAACCAATAGGGATAACTGACGTTTTTTGGGGTCAGCGATACGGGTGATGAGGTGACGCATCATTTGGGTCTAAATTTTATTTGGTACTGCGGATATGACGTCATTAAAATCTTTGATCAGCGATATCTCTCTAACGGTTGGTCGTAGCGAAACGATCCCATACATTTTTTTGATCAGTTTTTCAAGCTCTACAACATGGTTACATTTTCGGTTTCCAATTCCTAAATTGAAATTTTCATCACGGGGATTGTTCACGAGAAAGGCGATTTTGACCCATCCTTTTCGAAGTTAAGTTCGGTAAAAAGTTTTTACCCGGGATACTAGTCTTATTATACTAATTCGCGTTGTGTGTCACACTTTTATTTTAGAGAGTGATATATTTAATTAAATTTTACGGTCAAGTTCTTCTTATGTGCGCGTAAAACCACGCAGATGCGAGAAAGTTTTTTCTCTGTAATGACGTCAGATTCTACTGAATCATTGATTTGACGTCAGTTTTTTAATCAGTACATGCATGTACACGCTTACACGGGATTTGAATAAAGGGATCATTTTCGAAATAAAAACCGGTAAGAAATGTTTTGCCAAAAATGTATGTTGATTGCGGGTGTCGTGCGACGACGCCTTGGCGTCTAGTCTATATCCTAATACGCGCTGTGCATCCAGTTTTTAGTTTAGAGAGTGAATGTTTCGGGTCGTTTTTCACGGTCAAAATCTTCTTAATCGTGGTCATATAGCGGCAGTTAGACCGCGCATGACACATTCACGATTAGTATAAGCGGAAACCCTCACAGCGCATTTGATCGTTCAAATGTTTTGATTGTTTGCAAGATCAAGAATCGATAGCGTTGACGTTCGTTTGCCAGCAAGTTTTCATTTGCTATTTTGAAAAAGAGGTAATGAAACATACGAGAGTAAGAAATCTCAAAGACAACGAAGTTAGTAACGAAAGTATTCCACGAAGATTTATTAATGTTTTTAGGGTAAGTACGCTCTTGAACTTTTTTTGTTTGTTTTGTTTTTCTTATAATATAAATAGGGTTGCTGCACCATCACTTCTCCTTTAGGGAAGACCAATAAAAACAATGAAATTTGAAGAAATGAATTTTAAATCATGACGTTCTGGGTTGGTGAAGAACAATATTCTTTCTATATTAATATCCAACCTTAGCTTCGTAAAAAGAAAATCACTCGAAGGTATTAATTTGTTTTGACACGTTTACGACTTACGGGTTTGGCTTTTCAAAATAGCAAAATAGCTTCTGTTTACCTTGGATCATGGGTTCCATGAACAGTTACAGCCATTTTAATCTTTCTGTTGTTTTCATGTGCGCACAATTTATTTCTATCGTATCGTGAAAGGATTTAATATGAGTATTTTTTGTGTTTCAGATCTTCCGAGTGAAAAGATGTTTATGATGTGCAGTGTTGACAATGAACAGGTAAAATGCTTTATCTGGAATACCTACAGAGTTTTTAATTAAAAGGGTAAGGAGTACTTTTTTCCATTCTGACGTTACATTTTTAAATCGCGGGGAACCATTGCATTGCATATTGAATCGTACAAGGCGCTTTTCGAGAATTGCATTTTTGATGGTCGCGCAGGGCTGTGATGTTTGATCGCCGACATCTCGGTAACGGTTACTGTATTTTTCGAATCAGTTGGATGTACTTTCTCAACATCGTTCCATGATTAAAATTTTTGTAGCCATTTTTTGAGACATTATTTTAAAAATCAAAACACGTAAAATATTTTACACAAGATGCAATTTGTTGTAGAGAGTGAAAATAGCGGATGCACAGCGCGTATATATTATTTTTGATGGGTTTCAGATCTTCGAAGTAAAACAATATTTTTGTTCCACGCCCCAGTGTTGATTGCAAACTTGGAAAAATGTTTTATCTAGGTTGTGTATGTTTAAGTGGATCTTAACCCTATAGTACCTCACGTCCATTTAAATGGACACAGACAAAATAGTTTGTAAAACTTGAACAAGTCATTTTTAGCTAAAAACACTAGTTGAATTGTTCAAAGTTGTTGTTTTCCTATCCAGAAAATATCATAATTAGCATCCGGTCGCCGTAATATTTTCTTTTTATATAGGCAAAAAAGTTGACTGATTCGATGTACTATGAGTAAAAATAGGATCTGGTCAAAGTTTCACGCAACTTCGAGGTCATTTAAGGGCCTAGGCCCTATAGGGTTAAAAATCAGGGGAACCATCGCATTGCCTCCTAAATTAGACTCGAAGTTATTTGGAAAACATCTTTAAAGCCTTTAAGAAAATAACTGGTAGTTTTATGGTCCGCGTTATTGACAAAGTGGTGACTACAACACTAACGCACTTTCTGTTTTTCATTTTGTAAATTAATTTTTCGACACTATTTTTGAGACGTCATTTTCAAGAATTAAAATCCGTAAAAATTTTTTACACGGGTTACTAGTTAAACATAATAGAAAAGTCAGGCTTGGGAGATGCGAATTAGAAATAAAAAAACACATATCAGTCGAGAATCGGCATAAGAAGCAATTTCAAAACTTAAGATTACAGCAGCAAATCGTCCAGCCAAAACTGAAGCAACAAACATGTAGCGAACATTGTTATTATCAGCACTTGTGTACCCATGGCTATATGAAGCAGTAGTGGAGAAGTAGCTTCCTTGACCGTATGCAGTCGCATTTTTACCAGATAGTCTCCAATCAAAATTCTGAACACAGATAGGGTCGACAACACTATGATCAGTGCCATGGTAAAGAAACTTTTCGTTAAAGTCTCCCAGTTTTTCCAGCAAGATAGCTTTCTTTCTATAGAAGATATAATTAGAATATTAGCTAAGTATAAAATTTATTCGAAAAATTAGAAAATATTATTAGTTAACTCCTAACTATATTAATTACAACTAATTATATACAATTTGTATATAATTTAATTATTGATAAAACATATCCAGGGCTATAAAGTGTTCCACATGTTTTTCTAACACAGGCAAAGACGTCAGACAAAAATTTCCACTTGACATGTAATGATATTTGGTATAAAAATTCAGGTATGCGGAAACGAAATACGGGGAAAATCGAATAACCTTTCATAGCTGGTGTAATGGTCTTTGTTGCATATCTCTTTTATGTCCAACACCAATACTCTGCGACCTATGGAATCCATGAAGTCCTCCTGCAATTTTTTATACTTGACTGATGTCAAAGGGATTTTTTCACCAGGCTTGTGATTTTCTGGCCAGTGTGATGGTGTCTGAAGCTCAGTAACTACTTGATATCTAGAACAACAGATTGTACAACTTAATCTTGTTATTGTTTAAAATTAGACTGAAACCATTTTCATAAAACTTTGAGGGGAAAATTTAAATGGACGTCAAAAGTCAATTCCAAGTTATTGTTCGGGTAACCTTTTCATATTTTCTTTTGTTTTGTAAACAGGTCTTCGGCGAACGTTTCTTTTTGTCATGTATTGAGGATCTTGATTCTGCTGTTCCATCTGGTCAAATGATATGATGTAATCGTATTCATTTGTTTTAAATTCAAATGATGACTTGCCATTGAGAAATGCTAACTCTATCTCTTGGCTGTTGGTCTAAATTTAGTAATAACATGAAAACCACCTTGAACGAACAATGGCTTAATAAAGGCAGATAAATAATAATAATAATTGTTTTTTAACTATCAATTTTTATGCAACAGAAATGCTTATCTAGTGAATCTTTAGATACCATAAAAAATTGATTACTTGGTAACTTCATTATTTGTTGGCTAAATATGAATATTTTTTACAAATAGAAAAAGCTTCAAATATATTAAGTTGAAAAGGTTTTAAATAAACAGTTGATCAATTAAAGTTCCGAAGAAACCAAAAATAGTCAAAATTTTCATTGAAAATTTCAAAAGAAATATTTCATATGAAGTTTTAAAGCTTGAAATGTTTAAAAATATAATAAGTTAGATCATTCCTGAATTACAAGACTTTGGAATAACATTGGTACAAGGTCGCTGTCTTGAGATAGTACATTATACTTCTACTGACCCATTTTTTATATTCAATCCAATCAGATTTGCTTTTCTCCCAAAACCAACACCAATCTGTCCGCCCAATATCATCCTCATTCGCATGCCCTTTGACTGACGATGCTGTTGAAAGGCGACGGATTCGGATCTTAAGGTCGGATGATCCAAGTGCGGAAAAGTGCGAAAAAGAGTAGTGTACACCAATGCCACTAAAGAGGTCAGCCAAAACAAGTAAAAGCAAAATACCTGGTATAGATAAGTTATAATCCAGAGCAAATGCTTTAATATAATGCTTCAATAATTATATACAGAAGCTATGCTCGGGTTAACAATAACATCAGTTCTGAGAAAAAGATAGTACCGGCTATTTTTCAAGATAAATAAGTGTAGGACATGGTTGATTAACTAACTTACGTCGTCCTTTGAGTTAAGTTAAAATTGTACGAGAACAAGACTATTTCTTCGTTCATCAAGAATGATTTTGGAATAAGGATGATAGATCTGTTCTAAACCTTTCATTTCAATCATTCTCTAGCCAATTATTTATAAACTTCATGTTTCTCAAAAAGACTTACTCGCTCCAAGTGTTGTTGGAAGGATTGCAAAATTCTTTTTCCATGTTTGCATTTAAGTCAGATGGAAAGTTGCTCCAAACTTCATCATCATCACTTTTAAATTGCCACAAATAAGGGAGTTTGCCTTTAGGATGCAGCAAGTGACACGATGCTACATCTTCACAATCTCCAGCTATGAAATTAGTGCATATGGCTTCTTGTTTCCAAGGATCAAAGTTATCTGAAAAAAAAGAAGTTTGCTACACAGTTTGGATTGTCATTTTTGAATGACTGACTATTGGTTGTTGTGAAAAAACTATTTTCTGGAGACTGAAAGCATTTCTCAGAGATTTCATAACATGCACTCTTACATGCTATAAAATCTCTGAAAAATGACTTTCTATACTCATAGTAGAAGAAGAAATCGGAGAATAAAAATAGAAATGGCTCAGTTCTGCAAAGAAAAGAAGAAGACAATTTAGTTTCTAAAGCTAAGTTTATCAATCGAGTAACAGATAAAGACAAATTCAAGCTTAACTTTTGAGATTGAAAACAGAAATATTTGGAGAAAAGAAAAGTTGAAAAACTTTTAAATGGGAAGTGACACGTTTGGTTTTTTTAATTTTTGATGAAAGTCAGTTTTCGAGTCTTCAAAAAAGTTTTAGTTCTGGTGATAACGTAACAAAACATAGTTTTTTAATAATAATATTATTTATTATTTATTATTTATTCATATTTAACAAGTTATCTACATCAGTATATGGTATATTAAGATATACAAAAACGACTGCTATCAATGAGAGACCTACATAAATAAAAATAAAGAAAATGATAAAATCCGATAAGATAAGATAAGTGTGAAACGCAATCATCACGTGGACGATAAAGCTTGACAATTGGCTTTCACACTTCTCCATGAAATTGGTAACCTAGATACGAGAGTGCTGTTATCGAAATAACACATACGTAGTTATTCTTTCAATAGAAAGAACCCTCCTCCCCACTCGTAATATTGCATTATATTGGAAACAAATTAAGAAAATTAGGAGATGACCAGAACTGCCGGTAAGGAGAGTCAGTTTTCGAGTCTTCAAAAAAGTTTTAGTTCTGGAGATAACGTAACAAAACATAGTTCCACCAGATACTATTAATATAAAACTATTTGAATAACAAATAAAGTTTTAATGATATATTGTTAAAACATTGCATGTTGCAGGTTAATAACTACAGTTGCAAAAGTAGTAAACAAATTCATTGCCATTATTATCCTTGATCGATTGCATTCTATTATCTTTTATTGACAAAGCTACATGTCCGCATCCAACACTGTCGAAATGGTAAGTGTCGCTTTAAATTACATGAAAACTGGTCCATTTTTTCAGAATGTTGTTTTCTTTACCTAAGCAGATCTTAGCGGAACAGGTTATGTTTGTTGTTACAATTGAATGATTGATAATTTTATATAAAGGGATTCCTGCATCCAAAATGATATTTACAGATAGAGCTCAAAAACTTCTTTAACAACTCTCTTTTCAGTATTTCATAATTCTTTCCAGTTTCCAAGATGTTTCATTTTCAAGATGTTTTAAGATTTAATGCAGTGAATATTATGATGTACTAAAATAGTAACTAACCACTTCTCATCGCAGTAACTGAAGGTATAATTAATATCACATCTTTGTAGTTTATAGGGAGTGAGGGTTTCTACTGTGAGTTGATTGATAGAAGAATGAAGTGATGGCAACTCCTCATTCAGAAGTCATCAATATCAACAATATACCATCTTATTACGTAATAATAATGCATTGCATAATTACCAATTTAAATGTGCCAAAAGAAGTAGAACTTTCAAAAACTGTTAAAGGGAAGTGCTTCCTGTAGTTGCTTGATCTAGTGAGGCGCAAAGAATTTTTCTTGAATTTTTCTCTAAAGTAAGTGGTATGCACGATTGAGTATTATATACACAAGTCTTGTCGATGAGTATTGCTAGGTGTGCCATTAAGTACACACACAAAAACGTTACTTCATAGTCCAGACATATAATCACAAATCTTGTTTTGTTCTCGATTTTTCTTTAAAAAGGCACTCCTCCTCAACAACTTAACAATCTACCGTTCCTTAAAATATCATTTTGAATGCAAGTTCTTGTGTTACTTTGAAGTTATGATATAAAAGACTTTGTCGGTTAGTGTCATATCTCAAATGTCTCAGCAGCACGCCACCAATTTCAAAAAGGGTTAAGGCATTGTTAAAACGTAGATAGATGTAATCATCTTTCACATACCTTTCTCAGCTACTTTTATTTGCTTTAGAGTCAACTTCCGTTTTGGTGAGATGACACAAAACTTAAAATCTTCTGGTTTAATATGATAACTTTCCATCATGTCTAGAGCCTGCTGGCTGTTGAATGCACTCTCGTGTTTGAATCCACAAAGGCTTTCCACTTTCTTACAGTTACCATTCAGATAATCATAACATATATGGAACTTTTCACAGGTTTGGTCAGTTGACAATTTGCATGTACCATCATTATAATTCATGCATACAAATGGATATCGAACTTCTAGCAATCGCTTTATATGAAACGCTGTGAATTTCTTAAACTGTAAATTTGACATAACTTTGTGATTGTGAGAATCCATTAGGTCGTGACTGAACCTACATGTCCTTGTGTTATGTGTTTCATTAAATAGGAACTCGTAGCAAACGTGAAACATCTGGCAGCTACCATCAAGACATCCAGATTTTCCATTCCTAGCCCAATAAGCAGGACATGGTCTTATTTCCTCAATGCAAATGTGATATTCTTTGCGTCCTCCAAACTCAGTTACACGAAACGCATATTTATTGTTATCAAGCCATCGTTCTGCATCTCTTTTGTTGGTAAAGTGATTCAAAGAACAAAGTAAATCACTGTAAACAGTGTAAGTCACGCAACCAATAAGTCCAGCTATCACATCTTCCTCTGTTGGTTCAGTAGATTTTGGAGAACTACTTAATTCTAAAAAATATAACAAAATTACGAATAAATATGAATAAATCCTACACTATTTAACACTTTTGACAATGCTCTTTCATGTATTAAATAACAAACTATTTGATAAAGTGAATTAATGTGAAAATTTTTAAAAACATGAGCAGACCAAATCAAAACATTTTGTAAACATGAAAAGAACAAGACTTTCATTTATGTTAAGAAATCTCTTTGTAATAAAGTTAACTTCGAAAATGCAAGAAAAGAAAAGAAAAATATAAAAAGAGATATTAGGTACGACGCATATATCAGGAGCGTAAAACAGGGTTTACACATTTCAGGTAATTGAAGACACTTTGAGTTGCTTCCACAAATCGCATGATTGTGTAGGCAACTTTTTAAAAACATGCTTTTAATCGCTTCAACTTGTTAAACGGAAGTCTCTATTGTTTTCAACAAACTCATTTGATGAATTGAAAGAAAGAAAAACATCTTTTTTGAAGAAACTTTGTTCATAATAAAGTAGTTGTTCCATCGAAAAAATTATGAAGAAATTTGAACGTTTACCTGAAACAAACAAAAAAAAACACTCCAAAAACACTCCTTTCTTGAAGCCACAGCTTTGCTCAACGGTTCTTTTTTCCTCTTTTCTTAAAACGTCTTGTTAATGTTGTAATGTTGTAATGTTTCTTAACTAAAACAAGAAATGCTTTGCATATTTACAAGGATGATGCGTATGCATGTAACTTATTCTAATGTTACTCTGAACATTCTGAATTTCTGAATTCGATATATGCTGCCAATCCTTCTGACAAACTTCCAAAATCACAACCGCAAAAAGGAAAACATAGATTTGATGATGCAAAATGCACCCATACTAAAATCAACATAACTGAAATCAGACATTTGTGCTTTAGTTTGATTATAAGATATTAAGGTATAAGTTACAAGTTATTTGACAATATGGCATGTACCATGTTTTGTATTTACAAACATTCCTGACCTGAATTGATATATTCAAGACCAGTATAATATCACAACTCTATACAAAATTCGAAAAATGATTGAATTATTTATGACATTAATCTAATATCATATACACTCCAGGGTATTGTGAAACTTTGTATACCTATGAACTAATGGTGTAATGTATATAATAACGTAAAATTCATCTGAAAGACCTAAAACATCATTTCTTTGGGGACGAAAAATAATATTAATTCTGATCTTTCAGATATGAAAGTGATTATGACATACGTAAATCATATGCCTTAAACATTTGATATATGTATGTATAGATCTCCCTAATTCTTACATCGTAAACATAAAAAGTTAACGATTACGAACAATACATGATCTAAACTTACACAAATCTGCACCATGAATATATAACTGAAAGCAGAAATATGTGTTAAATGCAGATTGTGTAATGTTTTGAATTTGTAGTTGCCATGGTGCATGGTGAGAAGGAAGGCTGTTCGTAGTAATTAGTAAAAGTTAAAAACTGATATAATCGATAAAAGGTTAATTAAAACAAAAGTATAAATTATACTGCGGGCTAACCAAATCAAATGATGGCATACAAATTCATTTAAATAGCTAGAGAAACATCAACTATAAGTGATGCAGTATGTTGGAGCTGAGAAGGACATTGAACTGAGCTGTGTTTATCCAGGACTTAAAAAGCAATACAATCCACACGTGTACAAACGAACACTCAGAAATTTATAAAAGAAAACAAAAACAAGAATAAAAAATATAACAAAAGCTTATCTCTTTCACTCTGTTCACAAAATATTGTGAACTTCTTTATGATCTTTTTCATCTTTAATTTCTTTTAAATCCAAGAATCTTTTAAATCTAAGTGGGTTACTGCGCTGGCACCTTGAAGACGTGCACGGTACGAATTTTTCACTTCATGTGTTGATTTCATGTAAATGCATGCACGAAGTATACATTTTTTAGCTACACGACCATCGATTGGTATTTCAAACACCTTGCGTATACGCGATTTGAAAAAAAAAAGATGCCCTTGCAGGCATAAGGATTTCTGCAAAATCAGCTGAAGTATGAAGAAAGAAAGACTATGACATTCTTGAAATTTAAGAAAAGTTTAATCCTCAATATATATTAAATTTCTGATCATGTACTCCCCAAAAATCTGGAAAAAACATAATCATCACTATGCAAAACTTTATACCAATAAACACCAGTAAACTTGATTATATCTGAATGACATAATGTTCTTTAGTTTGTTGGTACGAAATGATATTAAAGATTCAGTGATCAATTCAGATAAGACAATGAGTATGCATGTAAGTCCATGTAAAATGTTATGAATTTATGAATTCAATATGTCTTGTCAATCTTCCTAACAGAATTCCTAATTCACAAGGACAAAAAGGAAAGCCAAGATTTTAATGATACGAAATACATCTATATACATACAAAATCAGCATACATAACTGAAAACAGAAATTTGTGCTTTAATTTGAGTAACAATATACGTCATTGCCATCTTTTTAATTTAAAAACATGCATTACCTGAACTAAATTTCATGAAAAGATTATAAAAATTTATTCAGAAACTTAAAAAACATTAAATTTTTAATTACGCAAACACGCCAGGGCATTATGAAAGGATAACTGACACAATACGAAACTTACATTAACTCCCAATAAACTTAATGAACAAAATAACATCAAATTTATATGATTTCAGGATATCACAGTGATTACGTATGTATGTACAGTCAATCTTCCTAATTACTAAGACTTCCCAAACACAAAAAGTAAATAAAGATTAGGATTATGAAAAATATGACTCAAACTTTACCAAAATTAGCAAACATAACTGAAAGCAGAAATTTGCGTTAAAAGATGTCCGGTATTTAGAATTTACAAACAATCAAGGTAACTTTCAAATTGCTATCGTAAATAGTAAGTGCCCATTCCTAATTCAGGACATTGATAATACAGCCAAGAACTATACAAGTAAATAAGCTAAAATAGCTAGAGAAACATCAAACATAAAATGATGCACAGGCAGAGGGTAGACAAGATATTCTATCTATCTTTGTATTTAGTGATAGATAGAATATCTTGTCTACCCTCTGCCTGTGCATCATATTCCTTGTATGTGGTTGGAGCTGAAGAGGAAACTGAGCTGAGCTGTATGTATCCAGAGCTTAAAAAGCACTACAGCCCACACATGAAACAAACGATATTTTGTATTTAGAAAGGCTAAAAGAATCCCAGACACACACTGTTTTTACAAAACATTGAGAACTTGTTTTTAGAAAAGAATGAACGCAGTAGAATCATTGTAAGATAATTATAAATTTCTACCCTTTACTTTTAGTTTTGAAAGTGTAAATCTTCATTTAAAGCTATTCAGTATTGATCAATCAATATGGAAGTCTATGTGGGTGATTCTATGTGGGTTTCTTCTACCATTATGCGAACGGCGTGCAAATGTAAAGTCGAAAAATGCCCGGATGATCACATGGCGGAAATCAAGCCAATAAACTAGCGCTATTAAAGTTTATTAGCACCCTTTCGTAATAGTGGCGTTTTATGCACCAATGAAGATTGAGACGGCGGTTGTATGAACCAATGACTTCAGCTATTTTAGACTGTGATTTGCATATCCTTAGCTTGAAGGCTATTTTTTGGCTTCACGACGACGATCGGTTTGCATTCCAAACACCTCGCGTACTATCGGGGAAAACTTCGTCGGGGAAAAGTGACAAAATTTTGGCCAAGTGACGAATATTTTTCCCCGACGAAAATTTTCCCCGACGAAAATTTTCCCCGACGAAGTTTTCCCCGATAAGGTATCCGCGATTTGAAATATATCAATCAATCAATCAATCATTAAATAAATTAAAAACTTCTTGCTAGCACGACGAGATGGAGCAATCTGATTGGCTTGCGACTTTTTTCGCCACAAAAAGTAGAATGGATTCTACTTTTTTTTTCGTTGAAGCGAATCGCTGACTTCAGCATGATATGACGCAATATCACTACTGCGCATGCTTAGCGGCGAAAAAAGTCGCTTCGGGCGAATAAATTCGCCTAGTTGAAAACCGACTTTAGCTTAAGGTATTGAATTGCTACGGAAGCCCATTAGTGCCATTTTATTACTTCACTTACTAAGTCAAGAGTCCATTCGCATTCCGCTATAATTTGTTCACTTACGGTGCTAAGTGACGAGTCCAGCTGAATTCCCTTATAATCTCGTGACTTACGCTAAGTGACGAGTCCAGCCGCATTCTGTTAATTTCTTCACTTATTACACAGTAAGTATTCTCCATCGGAAAGTATATAAGATGAACAATGGAATAGCGGATGAGTACACGAAATGTTATAACAACAAACATGGCGCACCGAATAGCAGAAAGCACGTTGGAAGTAAGTTTTTTTTGTACATTTTGGAATTAAAAGTTGTCTTTTTTTGCTTCACGTTTATTTCTTATGATAACGTACTACCACAAAGTAGATTTCAATGTTCTTTTGATTGACGTTTTATATTGTTTTATTTAGATTGTCGAGTTCCTCAGAGAAAGAGGGTACAATGTCAGAACGTTGGAGAAAGTAAAAGATTCTCGTGTAAGTTGGCATTAACTATCACTTTTTTGGTTTGCTACAATATGTAAAAATATGATAATTAATGATTTTCAAACTAATGAAATGAGAATGAGCTTGTGATGATAAGGCATGGACGTATAAAAAGAGAAGGACTCACAACTGCTATTGAGCTATTGAAATAAAGCGTGTCTCAGACGACAGGTATCATATTCAAAGATTTAAAGAGACATTTTGAAATCTCCCGCGGGCAGATGATTTAATTGTTATGTAACTTATTTTGATTGGTTCACGCGCGCATTAATAACCAATCAGATGCGTAGTTTGCATTATTTTCGTAAGCTGTCAAATATGGCGGAGCAAGATTTTGATACACATGACCTTACAGATTTTGACATTGATTTTTCTGTCATGTAACAAAGAAAATCCAATTCGTGCATGCAAGAGATAAGTTTTTTTTAAATGAACGTAAATGTCATTAACCTTCCAAAAATAATAAAAGGATTCATTACATCATACCTATAAGCTCTACAAAATATATAAATACAAAACATTCTGCTTTTAAACACTGGAATAAACAACAAGCGTTCAGTCTATTTATTTGAGTTCAGAATTCATCAAAAAGTCATTTTCCAATT
Source organism: Turritopsis dohrnii (assembly GCA_027922465.2). Lineage (NCBI taxonomy): Eukaryota > Metazoa > Cnidaria > Hydrozoa > Anthoathecata > Oceaniidae > Turritopsis > Turritopsis dohrnii. The sequence goes on along the minus strand of BQMF02000186.1, from coordinate 483,697 downwards.
AAAACCTACTAAAATTAAATAGCAGTTTTTAAGCTTTCAGAATTGAATGAAAAATTTCTGTAAGAAACAATTTTTTTTCTTGGATAATTCTCTCAAATCATTTATATCTAATTCTGGAGCATCAACGCCTTTTGTATTGCCAGTAAGATCCCCAATTAATTCTGACTGCCTTACATTTAACGATAACTCTTGCATCGATGAAGTATTGGAATTTCACTGCAACCATCACGCCTTTGATGCCTTGCAAAGTGCTCCTCCAGAGGGTTCTGCGAGAATTTTTCTGACAGCAAAAATTATATATACATTATACATTATATATATTTCAGACATAAATAGGAGACAAAACTTTTTGTTATACTACTAGTTTCATTCATACATAATACAGATACATACAAATGCACATGCGTCATGTGTTAAAATTTTTCATGGGTTCAAAATTAATTTCTTCACTGGAGGCGTGAAACACAACCGCACATTGAAGCACTTAAAATGCCCTACTTTTATCATATTTCTTATGTAGAAGATGAATAATAAATTTTAGATAATGCAAACAAAAACCATACACCAAGGCATATATACAAAGATAACTAACATCCCACTATATAATACATAACAAATGCATATGCATGTAGTGCAAAAACTTTTTACATGTTCACTAACACTGGAGCTGAACTGAATAAAGGTTTTGTAAATTATTTTTTACCCTAGTGACATGAAACACAACCAAACATTGAAACTTTTAAAATGCCATATATCGACGGAAATCATGTTTTTAGCATAGATTTAATGTATAAACGAATAGCAATATAACACAGATTTCTATATCCAGGCATAAGCAAACATTGAACAGATAGCAGTACAAAATGAAATTGATTCCTTCTAACTTTTGTGCCAAATCTATGTTGGACAGAATTTTCGAAATGAATAATCTCTTCTTCACTAACCATCATCATCATGATTTTAAACCATGAGGTTCATTTTTTGTTTGTTACTAAGTTTTTATATTATGATTGTCTAAAATAAAAAAAAGATTTCAAATGTAAAATGTACAAATGATACATATGTAGCTAGGTAAACAGATAAAAAATTCCTTTCTTGTCACAGGATTCAAACCATGGTGCAGCCAGGAGAGGAAAACTAAAAAATACAACAACCAAGCCAAAAACATCACTGACAAGTCTGAAAGTAATGCTCGAATGTACCTAGCAAACAATAGATTCGCAAAACGCGGGTAACACTAGCAGCCATTTTTTATAAACACGAAAACTGTTGAAAAAACAACAAAACTAAAAGTATGATTCCTTAGGAGTTCCTAAAGCTTCAGACTTGAAACTTTCAGAAAAGATAGATAAAATATCTTTCTGTTTTGTGTAACTTAGGCATTTTTGAGGCGCAAATATTAACTTCATAACATGCAGAGACGCTGTGCCATGATTTTCTTCTATTTTCACTTGTAACATCTTCTAGCAAACTCACAGACATTTTAAAAACGATTAAACATCGTTGTCTGTGGCTTTGAACAATGAATAAAAGTGTTTTAAAAGCTAATGAGTCTTAATTCCTCTGATATTTCAATTTTCCGCGTTGGATTGGCACGTAAATAATCGTTCGCTTCAACAAAAATCCAGTGAAATGCGAGACGCGCTTTGGTATGAAAGGGATGCCGACACAATGGATTTTAACAATAGAATTGAATAGCTATTGAAATGAGTTGTGAGTCCTTCTCTTTTTATACGTCCATGGATAAGGTTACAATTCGAATTTTGTTTTATTATTTTTTCTTTAGGTGACTAAAGAGTCAGTACACTTATTAAAAGTTGCAGATTTTAAAAGCTTTGGAGTGGCACTTGCTGATGCAAGGCTTTTGATTGAAACTTTTCAGGCAAGGGATAAGACAGCAGATTTGAAAGAGCTTGTGACTTCAATAAGAAGAAAAGAGAGTAAACTACCTCCTGGTCCTGCATCATTATTAGTTTCATCTAAATCTGCTTATAAAAGGGTGGCTAGAAAAGCCACTGTTACGGTGGATTTTTCATGGCATCACTGGGACATCAAAGACAAAAGATTTAAAATGGTGCGTCAGAGTAAAGGTGGTGGATTGAGGCAGAAACACTTTAATAAAGGTACATCACTTGACACTGTATATGACGAGTTAAAAAGAATTTATTTCCCTAATGGTAAAAATAAAACTGGAAATATTTCAGCCATGATGATTAACTTTTGTGGAGCAGACTTGGAGCCAGTAAACATGGATTTGGAAAATAATATATCTGATTACATAGAAAAACTTTCCCTGAAAAGTTGTAAGTTTGTATTAAAAACGAGAATAAAAACCATTAAAGATATAGACTGTGAACTTTCATCTGATGAAGACTTTCAACTTGAGTTAACTCCAATGAAACAGCTGAACAATGTTCAGTATTTTGAACATGAGACAATAAATCCATCAGACACCTTGTCAACTGGCAACGATACTTTCAGTTCTTTATCACCATCATTTACAGAAAGTTCCAAGGAAAGGAGTGCTCTTATTGACCACCAAGACAAAGAATTTCAGGAAAGTTTATTAACTGATCAAGCCAAGGAGATAACCAAAATACTGGAAGAGGAAGAGCGTAATTTGCATCTCTCAAAGCGAATGGAAAGATATGAAGTTATGAAAAAACTTGTTGTAGAGGAGCCAAGTTTACATGAAGATTGTGTTGTTATTGTTGTTTTGCATACGAAACTGGGTCGTTTAGAAAGACTATTTTCAAGTAATAGGACTTTTGAAGACATCTACTACTGGTTGGGAAGTCTTTCTAAAGATCCAGAGCACTTTACACTTAGTATTGGAAATCCAGGTAATACTCAGCCTCCAAATGCAACAGTCACAAATGCTGAATGGAAAATAGTAATGATGAATGAAGTTGATGAAGAAGTTTTTAAATTTCCTCGACTACAAAGTAACATGAATCACAAGGTTGTAACTAGTGCAGACGTGAATGCAGATGGTATAAAAGATAGTGTTTGTCCGGTATGTGGATTATCCATACCTTTAAACTGCATTGCCACTCATGCAGATGCATGTGCCACACAGCGATACATTGAAGTGTTTGACAGTGATGAAGAGTTTGAAGAGGAGGAAAAGATAGAATCTTCACCTTCTGCAGATGCATTAGGAAATATTGAGTCTGCTAAACAAGAAAAGTCTGGAACAGAAATACTGCAAACATTAAAATTTTTGTTAGAACTGAAATGCAATGTGGATGCCTCACAAGGACTGGCACTAAAAATCAGACGAAACCACACATTTGAAGATTTTTGCACAAGATTTTCCTTGCAATGGGTCAGGAAAAAAATCCCAGCTTTGTTGTGTTGTGTCATATCGGGGAAACCGGAGTTGATTTAGGAGGATTGCGAAGAGAGTTTTTTTCAGTTAAAAATTTTCTTTTTCCTTTTTATGATGCTAGCAATTTCTTTTACAATTATCTTCATTTGCATTATCATTGGCAGTGTAAAAGTTACTGAGTTGTACATTGTATTATTTGGCTAGTACCCTGCAGGTATGGTGAATATCAGTTTTCCAAGCAAATACACATACCTGTCATTATGTCATTGTACCACACACATCACAAATTATTTCATTTTCTTTTTCTTTATTCTTTCCTTATAATTATCTTTTTGTTTAGAGGCCATATCTGAGTTGAAAGTGGCATTATTTACAAAGAAAAGTGATGGGTATGAACCAATAACCAACTCCTTCTGCTTTTTGGCTGAGAATAATTATAAACTAGCTGGAGAGCTTGTTGCATCATCCCTAGCCATGCAAGGGCCGGCACCCAATTTCTTTGCCCCGTGGATTTACCGTTTTCTTGTTCATGGCATTAATGCGGCTTTGAACGACCTTCAAAATGTAAAACAACCAGATGGAGAAATGAGTGATCTTTATAACCAGGTAAAGTAGAATCAAATTTTTTAGAAAAAATTCTTTAATTAGTCTCTTTATTATTGTTATATTATTATTTATTTATTATTATTACTATTTTTTATAAATTTATCAGTTATTTATAAATAGGCAAAGAAATACACTATTTGTAAGTACCTGAAGCAAAAATATAACACTCCACAAAGAATAAGAAGTGCTGTTATAAAATAATTGATCATTTTTTTGTATTTTTTATATCCGGCAGTTTGTATGTTTACTTTTGTATGTCTTTTGTTGTTTTTAGCTTCTGAAGGTTCATTCATCTGAAGAATTGCAGCAATTGCTTTCCACTGAAAGTGCTTTGGATTTATTGTCAGATATTGGATACAAAGGCATGCCACAGAGAGCAAAAATTGATGATAAAGCATCAATTATGAGGTATATATGCTATTAAACTTTCAACAACAAATATATCCATTTTGACTTTTTTTTAATGAATTTTTGCGTGATCATTATTTGAGTGTTTTAGTAAATGTGTACATTTGCTTTGAACATCTTTGAATTTAGTCATTTATAATCTTGTCTGTTACCCACTGCTTGACCTGGCACAGGAAACACAGCAAGCTACACGCTCGTACATACTTTTCATGTTATTTTTCGTTCTGTAAAGCTACAGCATTAAAAAATTAGAGATACTCAAGGTTAAAATCAGCATGATGCTTATAAAAAAACCTGTTCTGTGCTCTAAAAATTCTTCTATGGATAATTTGTTTCTGTACATGCAACTTTATGCACTGCAAAATGAAATGACTTTGATTGTGTAGACACGGATAACAATGTTGTGTTCTCATTCAATAGATCTATGTTGTTGAAAGAACGTGTTCAGCCTGTACTGGCTGCACTGGAGCAGTTTAAAGAAGGGTTATGCTTATATGGAGTTTTGGATCTGGCAAGATCAAATGAAGAAGTTTTCAGTGCCGTTTTTGTCAAAAATGAATTTCTGAGTTGGACATTCGAGAAGTTTGAAGACTTTGTGTGCCCCACTTTTAGTGAAGATGGCAGCAATAAAAAAAGTTTGGAAATAGATTGCTATAAAGTATTTCTCGATGCAATGGAATTCTTTTTCTACAATGGTATGTTTTATTATATATTTCCCCATAGGGCGAAATATATGTTAAAACCGGCATTTTCCTTCTCCTTCTCCTCCTCCTCCTTCTTCTCCGTTCACTTTTATAGCCGCGGTTGAAAATGCAATTTTCGCCTAGCTGTCAAAGTAGATAAGAATAGAGGCTAGTCTACAGTCAAGTAGTACGCCATGTTTTTTCAGTCAGTGCGGATGGGCTGTAGAAGATTTTTGATTTTTCCACTAGCTTTTAAAATGATTCAAGGGAATTCAACTTTAAGATGGAAATAAATCGTTTTAGTTCAGTATTGTCTTAAAAGGTTTCGTAAAAACTTTTGAAGAATCGTGTAAAAAACAGAAAAATATTGTTTTGTTTTTGTTGAGATGATGATTGGTAATTAAATGCTTGGAACAGCAAACCATTGAAGCTGTGATTTCAGTGCAAAGGCGAAAATTCATTATCAAGACAGGCTGAAGATTTATTTTTATTTTATGTCCTGATATAATGTGAACTGAAAAAAGCACATGTACGTACAGCTATAAATGGAAACCTTTTTTATGTGGAGAACAACCAGTTCAACCAGTGTTAATTCAAAAAGTACATTACAAAAACAGCAAGTAAAAATGTGATATTGTATATGCAATAAGAACGTCAGAAAACCAATTATGTATAATAACAGGCAAGATTGAGACATAAATATCTGCTCGAAAAATGTACTTCCCTGGATGATATTCATTTAATCTGACAACAGAAACATAATTTACTATGGATTAATTCCATGATCACCTATACTGTTTTGATACTGTATATATATGGTATTTTAGGAAAAATTGATATACTGTCAAATTCCTTACAAAAATAACAAACGTATAAATCAAAGCACAATCCAACAAACAATCTGTAAATTAAATCAAGCCAGAACACGAAACATCTACTTTCAGCTTTTTAGTGATTTGGTTATGGATGTGTAGTCTATTTTCACTACCGAAATCTGTTTTTTTTTTCATTTAGGATTTACAATGGTCATTTTTATCAAATAATAATGGGTGTGCACATATTTTTTTGAACAAAGATGTTTATTCTGAACACTTGAATATAATTTTATAAACTGTAACTTTAAGCCCATCTCTTTTTTGAAAATAACTCTTCTGTCCAAATTTGAAGTACTAATTTGAAGTGCTTTTGATTGCTTTTTGATAGTTATTTGCTTATATTGAATATATTCTTCGGGCGTAAAGCTTTAGTAAAAAGAGAATAACGAGAAGTTTCATTTTGATTTATAATTTAATTCAATATTTTGTCCTGCATGACGATGTTCTGCGGATACAGGACGAAATATTGAATTAAATTATAAATGAAAATACAAATTCTCGTTATTCTCTTTTTGCTTATATATCTACCTCGAAGTATTTTTAATACTTATACTGTAGTATTAAAATTAAGTTTGACAATTTTCTTTTCTTCTTTTGTAAATTTGATTGTATAACGTTGTAAGATAGTTTTATCTGAGTTACAAAAAGCAAGTGCAAGTGTCTTCTGTTGAATTACATTGTTTTATGGTATAAAGGATGTTAAGCTTCCGCAGCAATAAAGGGCATATGTTTATTATGCTAAAATCGCCTTACACATTGGTGCGGTTGTTGATATTTAGTTTTTTAAAATTTAACCTTATCATTTGACCATGAACATCTTCATTTCTTAATAAATTCAAAATAAGTTCTTTTGTGGTATTAAATTCAATTCTACCCTGTTTAGTAAGGACAACATTTTTATCTGAGTATGACATTGATGGTAGTTATACCATTGTAGTTATTTAATGATGTATATTTTTCTTATGGTATTAAATGATGTATATTTTTCTTAACAATAATTAACAAAAGTTTCGCAACTTCGGGGAAATATATAGTCGCATTTTTGCGAATCTTGTTGATGTTATTGAATTGATTTGTTCGTGTGTCAGTAACTATTTCTGTATTGTTTGATAAATATTTTTACTGAGACCATTGCCATGATACAACTCACAAAAAGGAGGAAACTTTCATGCAAATCTATGAATGATTGTACCTGCGAATGTTAATTTTTAAGTTGTTGTGAAACGTTAGTTAAAGTCGATTGCGTAAAGTAAACCTTATTTTCTCCCCATTTTTCCGCGGTTAATAAAAGTTTTTTTCCCTTGAAGCATATGGCGACAATATGTCTGTTTCTTTCTTTCTTTTGTTTCAGGTGAAGAACTTAAGCTTGCAGAGGTGATGAAGTTTATTTCTGGCTCAGCGTCCATCCCGCCATTGGGATATCCATCGAAATTAAAAGTCTTATTCAAGCACTGGTGCAGTTTGCCGGCAAAAGATTGTCGTTGCAAACCTACTGTTTCCACCTGCAGTCTCTCCATTACTCTGCCTGTGCATTACAGGACTATGGATGCCATGAAAGAAGCGATTTCTGACGCAGTCAAAATGTCGCAAGGAATGTATGGGTAGACCTACGTGTACTTTGTTTGTTTCTTAGATTTATATGTTTATGTGAGGTCATCAAGTGACTACCTAAGTTACTGCTCTCATATTTGAAAGTGCGAATACTTGAAGGACGTCTTTTCTTCTTCAGACCTCAACAAGTTAGAAATATTGATTTAATTATGTTTGTAAGTAGTATTTATATGTTTTATGCTATTACAATATAGTATTTATATAATATAGAGCATTTTACAAGAAAAGAAACGAATTTCGTTGTTTTTAAAAATATTTTAAACTGACAGAATTTCTACGTTTCTTTGTTAATTTATTTCTTTATCTTTTTGTTGTTTTGCACGAACACTTAACCTATTAATGGTGATTGTTGCATCTCGTTTTAGTATTTTTACAATCTAGCTGACATGTAATTAGGTATTGAAAACGCGATACTTTTACTTCTTACTTCGAAATGCTTGAATAACTTTTCTACTATAGTTTTTCAGTCCATGAAAGATCCCAATATCCACGTTTAGTTCTTGTTGCATACTTTGCACGAAGTCAAAGATTCGACGCTACAGTGCGTATCTGCTTTTGTATGAAAATAACTGCTTTATATTTCTTTCGCTTTTTATTTCGCCATTTGCCACTACGGTGCGGTAAACTTGTTTTGTTCATCCCAATACTTGGATCGCAGATGACTTTTTCTGTCGTTTTGTTTTGTTCAATTTCTAACGTAACACAATTTTGTTTGGAAATTTATAATCATTGAAAATGTCAGTGGATGCTACGAGCAATATTGTTCACTGTGTACCGTACGCCCAGCGACATTTTTGTTCGTTTTGTTAGGTAAATATCCATTTTGTTCATGTAACATTATCGTTCAGGGGAAATATGGAATTGTTGTTTTTTTTGTTTTTTTTTTAATTGTCTTTCAGGCACTTCCATATTTCACAATGGCTATTCGTCCTATTAAAATAAGCATATTTAAATAAAAAAAATTATACCGTATAAAATATAATTTTCAAAAGATATTGGCAAAAGACTGCAAACGGAATTGGAATCTTGTACTTGGTTAGAAACTTGGAAAAATAGAAATTTGAAACTGACTCGATTGAACTAAATGATAAGTATAAATATAATAAACAAATTAACTGATGGCTACCCTGAAAAGATAATGTACTAGAAACTTGGAGACTTGCAATATAGAAATTGAATTGGATGTGGTAATCTGGAGTGAACTTAAAATTCAAATGACTGGGATGTCACTGGTCTAGGATGTAGTAACAAACCGCACAAAACGCTGAGAATATTGGAGTAGCTGATATGGATGTGAAAAGTTAGAAATAAAATAAATAAGATTAAGTTATTTATTGGGCATAATGTAAAATATATATACTAATCAATCGACAGACCTTTAGAAAGCGACACAAAAAAGAAACTAACAGGTAAATCGGTTGGCAGACTAACAAAAGAATCGGACACAAACAAACTTGACTTACGATAATGATATTGATAGAGATTGGTTGCGATACTAAAATATTGAACCGAGAGGTGTCGATTGTTAAAAATCTTATGCGTGATTCATAATAAACATTGCTAAGCTAACATCCAATAAATATTTCTTTAAAGAGATACGAAATTTTTTAGGGTCAGGTTCTTCCCTGATAATTTTTGGAATGTCATTTAACAGGCGACTTGCCTTGCCAATGAACAATTTTTCTGACACGTTGACATCATATTTAATATCATCAACATTTCCAATTCCACGCCCAACAATTCTCAATTTAAAACCCTTCAGATAATTGGGAAATTCAACCTGGTTGATCGATTTGTGGGCTAGTTTCATCAGATCGAAGTGAATTTGCTGTTGAATCGGTAACCAACCAAGCTCGATTACATCTTTAATCGTAGAATATCTCAATGTCACAAAGGAAGCGATTCTACACAATAGTTTGTCAAGCTTTTTCAATTGCGATTGGGGAAGGTTCCAGAAGAGCGAGCAGCAGTATTGGATTTTTGATAACAAAAGAGCTTCTGCTAGCTGTTTCCTCAAGCGGTATGTTGCTGTTCGACGGAGATAACGTAGCACGTAAAGCTTTGCATAGACTGAGGAGCAGATTTTTTCGATGTGAGTGTCCCAGTTGAGATTTTGATCAAAATGGACACCAAGAAGTTTGTAAACTGAAACACGTTCGATCAGTTGATCTGTATGGTAGACATGGAAAGTTGCATGGTTAGGGTTCAATAAGTCATGAATCTGTGCCATTCTTGAAGTTGACAGGAGCATGATTTTGGTTTTTTTGTTGTTAAATGCGAGATTATTTGCGGTCGACCATTGTTTTAATTGATCTAAGCGTTGGTTAAGGTTGATGATTGTTGTTGGGATATCTCTTGGCTTACGGTGTTCATATATGGTAGTGTCATCTGCATATTGATTCGTACTCCCACCGTTTACGTTTTCCTGCAGGTCGACAGTGTATAGATTGAACAATATCGGTCCAAGAATCGAGCCTTGAGGTACGCCAAATAGCACTGTCCCATAGTCAGACTTTTTGTCATCAACCTGAACGAATTGTTGACGATCACTGAGGTACGACAACATGAGCATGGCAGCTTTATTTGAAAAGCCTATCTTTCGTAGTTTTACCAACAGAGTTTTGTATTCAACTGTGTCGAAGGCTTTAGAGTAGTCGAGGAACGCTGCTAGTGTGACTTCGCCTTTGTTCATAGCACCAACGATATCATCTCGAATCTTCATTAGCAAAGTTTCGGTCGAATGACGTTTGCGGAAACCAGACATGGTTTGTTGATATATCTGGTTTCTTTCGACATAATCTACAATCTGTCTTGCCATTAAACGTTCAAAGATTTTCGATAGGATAGGTAAAACAGTCACAGGTCGGAATTGATCGGGAGTGACGGATTGTTCTGTTTTTGGTATGGGTGTTACTTTGCCAATTTTCCATTGTTGGTGAAAGGTATTTTCGGCGATTCCTGTGTTGATGATGTGTGTTAGTGGGGATGCGAGGTGGTCAGCGATGGGTTTGATGAGTGATACTGGAAGGTTGTCGTAACCAGCAGAGCAATCGGTTCGGAGATTCTTAATTTCTTTGAGTACTTGTTCGTACGTGACGGGCTGAAATTCGAATTCTTGCTCAACATCTGTAACGAAATCTCGAAGAAGGAGCTGAATATCTTCGATTGATGTTGGTTTCGACCCGAGGATCCTAGGAGCTGTGGATATGTAGTGTGCGTTAAGTTCGGACGGTTGAATATTGATTACACTTTTCTTTGGATGAAGAAATCGATGGATCAGCTTCCAGACTTCCTTTGGTTTTTTCGATGAGAGAAGTTTACGGTAGAAAGTTTTCTTGGTGTGTTTTATGTGTCTTTTTAGAGCATTTCGAGCTTCACGGAATTCTTTCCAATCGGAATCGGACTGCGTTTGATGCGCTAAGGTTCGCTTTTCGTGACATGATTGCTGCAAGTTGTTGATCACTAAGTCTTTCATCCAGGGTGCTTGTGGACGAGTGACTTTTATTCTCTTCAAGGGTGCGTGACGTTCGATGCAGTTAAATAGTAAGTAGTTCAATGTATTTAAACTGTCATTGGTACAATCGGTGGCATACACAAGATTGAATGGAACGGTTGCGGTATCAGCAACATATGCAGGTAAGTCAAAACTTCTCATGTCACGGATGATCTTGTACCGATGTTCGAATCTGGCAACACGAGTGTTGATACAAGCGAATACAGCATCGTGGTCGCTGATTTCTGGTGTTAGGAGAACGTCACAGAATTTTACTTTACAGGAGGAGTTAGTCGTAATGTGATCGATAAGGGATACTCCTTTACGAGATGCAGAGTTGACGTGTTGGGTGAGGTCGAATGATCGTAGGATTTCTATGTAGGAATCTTTAATCTGAGAATTCTTCAAGAGATCAATATTGAAATCACCTGTAATCACCACATTTCCGGTCCAGTCAAGAGTGGCATTTCCGATGACACGGTCAAATTTCTCGAGCCACTCTGCTTTCTCCTGATGCGTGAAGTTTGGCTGGTAAGCAACACATAAAAGTAATTTTAGACAACATTCAGAACATTTTTTTAAAATTCATATATTTACGAAGCTTTTCGTAGAAGTTTCTACATCATCAGGTAAAACATAATTATACTCTATAATTATAATTATAATAATTATATAATTATAATTATAAGTATAATTATGTTTTACCTGATGATGTAGAAACTTCTACGAAAAGCTTCGTAAATATATGAATTTTAAAAAAATGTTCTGAATGTTGTCTATCTTGTTTAATGGCGAATATTTCAATTTTAAAAGTAATTTTGAATGCTTATTTTTCCCCTCGATTTCAAGCCATAAATGTTCGAGAGTTGGGTTAATGTTAACAATGTCTTTTCGCAGTGTGTGCTTTATATTATCTTTGATATATATACCAACACCACCACCACGTTTGTTGTCTCGGTTATGGTAGTACGATTTGTAGCCTTCGATCTTTACGTACTCGAGTAGGAAAGGGTTGTCATTTAACCAGGTTTCAGTAAGAGTTAGCACATCAAAATCATACCTGTTGACGAAGAGGACAAATTCGTCGAATGTAGAGACCATCGACTGGGTATTGAGATGGGCGACACTAAACAAGTTTCTGTTTTGATTGAGCCGTTCGAGTTGAAGATCTTTATGATGTTGTTGAGCCATTTCTTGATCAATTTCGGAGTAATCTCGAACGTTGCAAAACGGTAGGATGGAGGGTAAACATTGCGAACACATCCAATCGGTGATCGAAGCTTTCTTTTTCGGATCAACACAATGGAGGTGAGATTTCTGTTGACAACGACAGCAGCTGACGACTTTGCTGTTTTTGCGAACGGTTTTAGAACAAAGGGGGCATTGAGATGGTCCAGGATTCATTTCGACATCGCCGGATAAAAGGATATCGGTACCTGATATGATAAGCTGGAACGAAGCACAGTGGTTAGCGTACAGACGGATTGGTGAGCAGAATCTTCGTTTGTTGTTGTTTTTCGAAGCTAAAAGTCTCAATTTTTGAGTTGAATTCTCCGATCTGGACGGTAAAAAATATATCAGCAGAATCAGCGTGACAATCTTCTTCTTTTGAATCATAATTCAGCCGTTAAAACTGCAAATTCATAAAGAATTTTACTAAAAACTTCTCAAATTTTACGTTTTGGACGTCAGTTGAAAAAAAGACGTCAGTTCGTTAAGAAGTCGTTGCAGTCAACTTGTTAATTGCGTATTTATTTATGTACCAATAAATAACTGATAAAGTTACATAAATAAGCTATAAGTCAACTATATGGTGTTGATCAGCAGTAATAAATTATCGTAAAGTGACCTGGCTGACGCAGAATCATCAGGGAATTTAAGATTATGCTGTGCCATTAATGTCAACGCTAACTGTTCAAATTCTTCGGAGCAGTTGAAAATCGCTTTACGAGATGCGAAAGATTTTGCTAATGCTAAGTCCCGCACAGCTACATCTTTCTTGTAGTCTTGTCCACCTGAAATAAATAGATAAGTAAGTAAATGAACAATTAAATAGATAGTGGGGAGTAAAAGATACTTTTAAGGGATTGTTCACAAATGACGTCAACCATTTTTCCAAGATTTTTGCCCCCCCCCCCCCCCCTCCCCCCTCTGTCAACCTCCGTCAACTTTGCGTTGCCCCCTCCCCCTCAGTTGACGTCATCGTTTGAGAAGACACCCCCCCCCCCCCCCCCCCCCCCCCCCACCTCTAAAACAAAACAACCTCCACCCCACTTGTCCTTTTGTATGTTAGTTTCTTACGCATTTTTAATAAGACGTGAAAATATTTGCAATGATCTTCGTGTAATTTTTCTCTAATCATCACGGACCACATCAAGATCACATTCAGTGTTAACATTTTCATAAGAAACTTTTACTTAATTAGAAAAATCAAGGTTCTGCAAAATTGTGTGGGTTGACGTCAACTAGTATCACATCCCCCCCCTCCCCCGTCAACCAGCGTCAACTTTAGCATAACCCCCCCTCCCCCCTAACAGTTGACGTCATTTGTGAACAGTCCCTAACCACGTTCTAAAGTACAAGTAAATGAACAATTTACCGTAACACTGCGGAACCGTGTAGATTAATTCTGGTCGTCCACTCGGACATTCTTGATTAGGGTATGGTCTTATTCTGTGCGTGTTGTGTATGTTTGATAAATCATCTAACTCTTTTTGTATAACCGGATTGAAACAGAATGTTAAGCAATGTCTAAAACAAAATGAAGGTATTTGTAAAATACATAACGTGCAGCACAGCATTTGTAAAATTCTGCATCGCTAAAGAGTACTGTCAAGGTTTACTTCTGCATAGGATCCGTGCTATCCCAAGATCCATCACTGTCCATATCCTGCAAATAGAATGTACTAGTCATGTACTAGTTTTTCTGGCTGTTCAATAAAAAAAGCAAATCTGAAAACTATGAAGAAAGTGTCAGTAAGCTCTTCATAGCGAAGTGAAATTTACCTTGAAGTAATTTATCCACCAAGTTATTAGGGTTCTCTTTAACATCGACCAGAATGCTTCGATCCTCTAAAATATTGATGGCATACTCAGGGTTTTTTTGTTAACAACAGAAATCCAAGTGCCATATAATTGTGACAGATTTATTGAAAGCACCACACTGTCCAGAAAATCTTACCTGATTAGCAGTTGATCTTCCTGGTCTGTAACTATTTCTACCACTCAAACTGTCCTGGCCATTCCTTCGAAAAAACACTTGGATTGCGTGCACATTTAAATTCTCATTACCTCTGTCACCTCGCACCAATCTGGCTGTTCCTAGTTAAAGTACAATTAAATGAATGAATAAATATAAAAGTAAACAAATGTCTAAAATTCTGCCTGGAGCACGTTATCTTTTAATCACGTTAATTACCTCCGATTTGTTCGACATAATCGACATAATAACCTGCAACAACTTTAGGGCAATTGTCTGTGGAAGCGCATTCCAGCCAAAGAATACTTCTAGAATATCTATAACGTAAAAAACATAGTTTTTGTTACACCTGTTATTAGTTTTTAAAAACTGGCACCACTGAAATACATCGAGATGCAAACCCGTCTATGCAACCATGAATGGCAAACCCAAATCGCTTCAACTTGTCATAACCGTCTAAGTGCCATGTGTCGTTGGGTCCCTAAAAAAAAATTAAAACTAACTAATTAAAATAAACTAAAAGAAAAAAATAAATAAAAACTAAAAAATACAGAAGAAAAATCTTCATTGAAAGAACTTAATGCTGTCACAAGCACATTTGAACTAAAACGCTAACTGATATACCTTGCATTCATATTGGCGGCGTTTCAGTCGACGTGACTTCCTTGTTTCTACACCGTCTGGATCAAGTGATGCTTGTAGTTCTCTCACCGTCTCCCTGAATTAAACTCAAATTATACATTTTAAAGCAGTTCTCTTAATGCAAACACGAAAGAAAAAAGTATGTAGCATCATACCTGCTTATCTGAATGTGATAGGAGACCTTTAATTTTTGGTGCATGGTTCGGTAACCAAGAAGTGACCAAGAAGTGAACCACTTTTGTTTATTTCATACTAAAATATCATGAAATTACCCTGACATTGTCTCTTACTAACAACGATGTATTCTTACTCATTCTTACTCATTCTATTAATATCTATTATTCTATTAATATCTATTAATATTAATTGAAATTGCATCTTTATTCAGGATCAAAAGATATTGTAGTACCTGCATCACATCACATATTTCTTTAAAGGAAAGATCACACTTTCTTCTGTACATCCCCATCTGATTCAAAATCCGCTTCAACTGACGCAAGCTAAAAATGTTCAGGACGTAACAAAACATTATTTTCCATAAAATACTGAAGATGCCACTCTACAGATATATTGTTACCTCGTACATCAAGTAAAGCAAAATAAGAACCTCATTTTTATATTATGGACACCATACAAAGCTGCCAAAATTTCCTTGTAAGCGTATCCTTTGTTAAAGTAATCCACGATCAGTTCGTTTCCTGAAGTAAAACAAAATATAAATACTTCTTCCATTCTACTTTACCCATTTTATTTCTATCAATCATTGTACTTACGGTCCTTCATTGTTGTTTTTCAAACCATGACACATGCGCTAAAATAACTGACAAAATTAAAGCAGAATACGGCTGGTCTCTTCACTTAGCGTAAGCATAGTCACAAGAAAAAGAATAGTCTGGAAAATGCGGCCCTAAACGACCGATTTGCAGCGAGATGTTGCAATTTGAACGGCCCGCACAATTATAGTGCAAAAAACAAGCAGGAGTAGCAGCAAGACAGGCAGTACGGCATTGTTCCCGATATGGATACCGTAGCCGTATCGGGATAAATATCCAGATCAGGCTACAAATGTGACCCGATCGGGATAAATATGCATGTTCATAACTTCAAATATGTTTGGGCAGATCAATTATAAGTTGGGCGGTGTTGTTTTACGTTAAGCAGTGAGACCATTACTTTTTAAACCAAACTGCCAACGGATTTGAAAATTCACCGACGGGAACACTTTCTATTCTCGTTTAGTTTTAGTATGACACGAAAACTTGGTTAAGTAAAGGAAGAAAGCATGTGCTCTCACTTTCGATTTTTAGTTAAAACAAAAATCAGAATAAAATGGCTAGTAACGACAACAACATTCAGTCTGCATTGGATTGCTTGAGAAAATCTGGACTTATTGTAGGTATGGAAACTCACTTACTTTTCCTAAATGTTTACTTAGTAATCAAAACTTTGAACTATCTTTCCTTTTTTATTCTCATTCGTTTATTGATTACTAGAATTGCCATTTGAGGAGGAGTCTAATGATATAACAACAGTGGAAGAAGGAGATGATCAATCAATTGCTCAAAATACAATGGGAATGGATCACAATATTGTCAACAGGGAACTTTTACAAAACTGTAACGAAGAAGGAGGTGTATTGGTAGAGCAAGATTTATTTTCTGAATTATCATCAGCATCAGAAGTTGAGTATGATTCATCATCATCATCCAGTACAGAGCCAGGAAATGATAATGAAGATAACAATGGGTTAATTCATGGTATAAATCTTTTAAATAAGTAGACATATTGAAATCATATAAATTTCGCTTGACAGTGTTGCTGAGTAGATTTATTTTTATTCTAGTGGAAGTTCCTGTCCGTGGAAAACACCACACCGGAAAAATAAGTGATGAGTATGTTGAAAACAGAAGAGCCCGTCAGATATGCTTTTACAAACGAAAGAAAACAATTCTGAAAAACGTAGGTAGTATAATAATTTTAACTTTTATACTTCTCAAAAAGATATAAGAGTACAAAAGGCATGGTCATAAAAAAATGTTACTCTCTTCATCACTTTCACTTTCACAGATGTTGGTTGTATCAATAAGCTCATACATTTTGTTAAGAAACTCTAAATATGCAACTTTGGTTTTATTCTTTATTGTACTTTCAAATAACTGTTCATTTATTAGAGCCTCTTCTTGTGGCAGCATTTTCAGTGTTTCATAGATTTTCACTGCTAAATCTTTTTTTGTTACATTTGCCATTATATTGCAACTTGATTCTTCTGAAACAGTTACTGGAATGATAGGCATGATAAGTATTTCATTATTAGTCCGGCTCAAGACATAATTCAGAATATTCTTCTTAGCCCAGTCTGGAAAGGTTACTAAACTTTGTGACAACTCTGTCTTTCCATCAATACTCGTATGTGTACTTGATTTCCAAGGATCTTTCAGGTAACCTGACCTCCTGACAAACAATCGAAGCTTGTTAATTAGCTGTACATTATCTCTATTATAGTTTCCAGATTTTTCATCTGTGGCTTTGTTAAGGGACTTCTTTAGCTAAAATAGAAAAGATACTTAATATGCATATTGTTATACATATTGTTTCGTAGTATCATTGTTTTTCCTGTACTTTTAGGCAAAGACATTAGAAATGAAGTGTGGTGCAATTGTGGAACTTTCTTTGAAATCAGAAGATGGTAAAGAACACCATTATTGTACAATACCTAAATTGAGACTGAAAACTACTGGTACCCAAACACTATTAACATCTGGGAAACGAAAGCGAGGAAAGCGCCGGGCAGCTACATCCAAATCAATTACAAACTTTAACAGCCCCAGAAAGCTTAAAGCACTTAGGCGCGAAAGGCTGCCATGTAGCAGTCCAGTGTTAAACTTACCTGGGAAGAAAAGTACACCAGACAACACTGATGCTACATCTACAGCATTGAAAACCTCCAAAAATAAAATGGCAACAACAACAACTTTATTTTGTGGTGCAGTGTTGAGATCAATGTTGCATAGATTTGCAATTAAATGTACAAGCTCTGGTGGACGAGAAGACAGCCATTGTAGTGGATCATATTTCAATAGAGTACTAATCTTTTTCATCTTGGCATTGTCGTTGAAGATTTGTACGACGTCTGGGTGAATAACCTTTCCCAATTCGGTGCCAATGTCAAAAAATTCCATAACGTTGTCATTCAAATTTGCTTCAGTTTCGCTATCAGGCGATGAATTTATTGGAGTTGTTTCGACTTGGTTTTGCGTTTCCATCTTTTCTTTATTGAATGCACTTTTGACTAGCTCCAGACATTTCTCGCATACATAATGTGTTCGTTCATTAACGATTTTTCGCTCTAGTAAAACGTTGTAATCAATACGTGAGATTTTTTTTCTTGTAAACAGATCTATCTTGTAACTGCCATCATTCTCTGCATCGTGGATTGTAGAGCCACATTCTTTTTGAAACTTACCTCGACTGTAAGGTTTAAAGCGCTTGCTCTTTCTCAACATTTCATTATTTAGTTTCTGAAAATAAAATGCAAATCAAGTGATTATAAGATTATTTCAAATTATTTCAGAGTAGCAAATTTTGGGAAACAATAGAAAACAAAACGATATCTTTCATGTATGACAAGCTTAAACACGACTCTTAGTAAAATACAAGTTCCTTTATTAATTACAATCACTTTTCCATAGAAACATTTTGCACATCTTTTAAACTGTTCTTTTGAACTTCTAAAACCTTCTCAGTACCATCGTAATTTTCTAATTCCAGTAACGACGAAATAATGAACTCATTAACTCGTATGTATGCTGCACTTGATTTACAATACAATTTGTATTGGCAAGGGATTATTGCTCCGCCTCCTCGTTGGTCTTTCCCTCCATGTTTGTTTTTATTGAAAGGCTGGTGTGTTGGTGGTTTTTTACTAGTAGTAGGCTTACCAATAGACAAACATGCAATTTTGCTGATATCTCCAGTATACAATAGACCTTTGAACATCCTTCCAAGGTTTGCTGGTACTCTACCTACAGATTTCCCTAAGTTTGAACGAACAGTTTGTTCCGAATCTCTTCCTTTTGCCTCACGTGTAACCGCATCGAGTATCTTTCCATCAATATACTTTTCTTCAGATGGCATTTTAATAATCATAGCATCAGGGTCATATGCATTACCCTTTTCTTCTTCAACAATCATTTCGACCTCCTCATGAGGGCAAACTTTAAACTTATGGTACCCTTTGATGGCAGATTGATCTATAGTTACAACGTTATCCATCGTGTGCGTGCTTTCTCTTCATACACATGGCGGCGAATGAGGCTTTGCTAAAATTTATTCAATCTGTTTTATAACACGTAGTAACTTAATTGGGTTACATCTTTGGTCACTAGAGAGGCTGTAGCCCAACTGGGATACCGAAATCTGCCGCAACTTTCCCGTAACCGGATTCGGTTACTGTAGCCCGATACGGCTACGGTATCCATATCGGGAACAATGCCGTACTGACAGGAAGATTTCTTTTCTGGAGATGCTCCTTGATGCAATTTTTGCGGCTATTGATCACGATTTGAAATCAGCAAGTGGTCAGTCAGATAAGGGATGTATTTCAGCTGTTGGTGATATGCCTTATGACTCTTCTTGTTGGGCATCGTTTACTTGTAAACATTTCAAGAAAGGTTTGCCTGGTAGAACGTGTTCTAACTCCTGGTTTAATTTCCAAACATGATAAATTCTACGTCCTCTAAAATTGCAGAAAAAATGCTTCACTCGTTTTTGAAAGGAAAATCATGGAAAAAACTGGTCGAAGAGGGTTGTCATCATGGAGATGCTGATAAGTTTTATTCAAAAATTTATACATGTGCATCGAACAAGGCTGAAGATTTGTTTCAAGGGATCAGTAAGAAGTGTTCTGTAATTGTGGGCTTTTAAATTGTAAATCTTATTTTGGCTCACTTAACTGATGTTAGAAGCTTTCAAGAAGAATTTTAACTGCAAAGATACTGAAAGATTTCCAATTATTGCTTATTTGAATGGATATGTATTTGGGAATATTTATCAATGAATACGTTTCAAGAAAGCTTTATAATCGACATTGTTTATCAGTTCTTCTTCCTGGAAAATTTGACGAATTCACTGCATGTTTTCTGGAGCACAAACTGGTTGACGTTCATGATTAAAATGGAAGAAAATAAGGATCAGAGATGACCATGTTATGAAGAAAGAACCTTCAATGAATTTACTTGAAAATTTGCTCATGCTGTACACTTGCACAAGAACCTTTCTTTTAAGAAAGATAAACAACAGCCTCACAAGATGAAATCTGACAAAACTAGAACGAAATTGTTGCGGACTTATATTGAAACGAAATCATTGAACTTGGATATTCAAGGACACTGAAGCAGCCTCTGAAAACAGCTATTTTTATAGCTATATACATATCATAAAAGCATTAATTGGGCACACTTTCATGTAAGACCCTGTGTTTTCATTGTTCTCATCCCCTACACCCCCTCAAAAGTCTGTTTTAGTGGTTAAATTAAACCTAAATCTCAACCTATGTGCCATATTACTGAGAGATAATAAAAATGGCTGAGATAAAAGTTTCTCTAGGTAGAAGTACTCCCAAAGTGTTTTTTTACGTAATTATCTCCATCATGACTAGCCTCTCTTAAAACCAAAACATTCCAAAACAAATAAAGAAATTGCATCTACAAAGACATAGCAGTTTGGATTCTAGCTTTGCTATCAATAAAGTTCCTTGTGAACAGAATAATTTATGGATATAAGGTATATATAAGGTATTTATTTGCCTTATATGTACAAGTATTTCAATTAGTTTCTGATGAAGATCTTACACTCGCTGACTCTATTAGCCCAAATTAATTTTCAGGTGTGCTGACTTCTGCAAATTGTCGCCAATTATTCTACCCCTCCCTACCTATTATTAATATCTATTGCAACGTCCAATCTCCTATTATTGCACCCCTCTTATTATTGAGGACTCCATCGTATAGATACCAAATATTTGACAAATTCAATCACTGAATGCATGCTGATTCTGATCCCTTTTTTAGATTTGCTTGAATAAAACATGTTAGAAAATAGACATAAAAAATGGCTTTGACCTATAGACACTGTTATGTCTGAAATTCACAGAGTAAAGCAATCGGAAATGAATACACGTGTTTACGTTCTATAACGCCATATTAAATCTAATCCAGACCATGACCTGAAGTCCCCCAGAAGCAAATGAGACGCGTGTCTAATTGGCTTCCGTGCGGAGCGAAGACAACATTGACGAAGAGATATGACATCTCTCCCCAATTTAACAAAGTTCGAAACAAAACACAAATGTTTTTAGCAACACAATAGGTTCAGTTTGTCATCTCAAAATCTGCGAAACGACTGGGAATTCTACGATCACGTTTCGCTCTACTATCAGGTACGAATAGCTCATCTTCTTGAAGCACTTGCTCGTCTTCATTATACGGTACAGTCGCATCCGATGATGCGTCACCAACGGCGGTACTGTCGGTATCACTGGGCGATGTAATTTCCCCAACAACGGTATTATCAGAATCACTTGATTGGTTGGACGATGTGGTGTTCTCGTCAATATTGACCTTTCTTTCGGATGGTAAGTCAAAGTCATCATCTGAACTCTCCTCGTTTGTCGATGCCAAATTACGTTTGGGAGCATCAACGCCTCGTATATGTGGTGATCGTTTCCGCGAGACATAAAGTTTAACATGATGAGATGTTCGCATTGTTTCCTTTGCCCCGTCGGAAAGGAATATGGCATTACCGCTGACTCTTGTGACGGTGTGGGGTTTGTTATTCCATCGTGGTGTGAATTTGTTGCGGTGATTGTTTTGGTTCGCAACAAGAACCAAATCTCCCTTTCGGATGTTATGAGGAACAGCTTTACGACGACTGTTGGCATACCTCTCGGCTTTTCTCTTCTGCTCCTGATCTCTCTCTTTTACGGCTGGTTTCGATATTCGTTTACCGGAATTTTTTACCCGTAGCTTATCGATTATTGGGCGTCCGAACATTAACTCAGCGGGAGCAACACCAGTCGTAGCATGCGGTGTTGAGCGATATGACAGCAAATAATTCTCTAGAGCAATACGCCAGTTTTGGTTTTCAGCAATGGCGGCTTGTATTGTCTTTTTCAAATTTCGATTAAACCGCTCGACCTCACCATTTGCTTCCGGATGATAAGGTGTAACTTTGCGGTGTTTAACGCCAAATTCGTCCATTAACGCTTTAAAATGGGTATTGTCCCTGAATTGCGGTCCATTGTCCGTCACCATTGTCTCTGGTGCACCATAGCGACAGAACAATTTTCGCAATTTGTCAACAATGTTTGCAGCTGTAATTTTACGAATTATCTCCACTTCTGGAAATCTGCTATAATAGTCGATGCAAACGAGTAAATGTTCCCCTGTTGGGAAGGGTCCGCATAAATCACAACCCAGCATTAACCATGCTGAATCTGGTATGTCTGTCATGACAAGAGGTGTGTTGGGTTGAGTACCAGCTGTCACCTGACATCCATGGCACGATTGTACGAAATTATCGACCGATTTACCCATTCCAGGCCACCAAACTTTCTGTCGTAGTCGTTGTTTTGTACGAACGTGGCCTTGGTGACCTTCATGAGCGATATTGATGATCTCTTGCTGGAGGGAAGCTGGTATGACTATCTTATCTGCAAACATGAGAATATCATTCGCTATGCATAACTGGTGCCTGGAAGGGTAGTATTCTTTCGGCAGGCTTGATTCTGGAAGATTCCCCTCTGTGAGATAGGCTTTCAGAATGCGAATTGCAGGATCTGCAGATTGTTCCTTTTGAATTTTCTTTTCTGAGAGGGCAATTGGAAGTTGGTAATTCTGGACTAAACGGACAAAATCTTCGGCCATGTTGCGAGGTGCTGCGTCTTCTTGTAGTGGGTTGGATCTGGACAAATAATCCGCGCCATTTGAATTGCCTGGATGATATTCGACAACGAAGGAGTAGGGCATGAGGCGCATCACCCAACGCTCTATGCGTGGAGGAAGTTGTTTACTACGTGGTGAGAACATTGTCACTAGTGGCTTGTGATCTGTTTTGACAACGAATTTCATCCCGTAGAGGTACATGCGAAAACGCTCTATGCCAAACAGGATTGCTAAGCTCTCCCGCTCAATCTGGCTGTACCTTTTCTCGAATGCTTGAAGAGAACGACTGGCATAGCTTATCGGCCTGAGCGACCCATCCGACTGTTCTTGCATGAGTACTGCCCCCAATCCAACTGGTGATGCATCGGTGAAGATCTCGGTATAGGCATCGGGGCGAAAATATGCAAGAGTTTCACTCGAGAGAAGCAGTGATTTAAGAGTATTGAATGCTTCTTGTTGGGGTTTTCCCCAGTTCCACTTGGTGTCCTTGCTGAGGAGTTGACGCAAAGGCTCGGTGGTAGTAGAGAAGTGTGGCAGGAACTTGGAGCAGTATGTTACCATACCAAGAAATGACTGGAGTTCCTTTACATTCGATGGTTCCTTGAGATTAGTTATCGCTTTCACTTTTCTTTCATCTGGGGCGATACCATCTTTTGACAATTTGTGACCCATATAAATCAGCTCTGATTTCAGAAACTCACATTTTGATCGGTTAACTGTGAGATTCTTCTCCCGCAGTCGCTGCAGAACGATACGGGTGCGATCTAGTAACTCGTCTCGGGTTTTTCCACCAATGATGATATCGTCCGAAATATTACGTACTCCTGGTATACCAACTAAAGCGAGTTCAACTTCCCTTTGGTATGCTTCAGAGGCCGATGACATGCCGAAGAATAATCTAGTGTAGCGAAAGATGCCACGATGTGTAGCAAATGCAGTGAGGTCTCTACTGCTTTGATCAAGTGTTATTTGGTGATATCCTTTATTTAAATCTAGTTTAGTAAATTCAGCACATTCGTTAAACTCATGTAACACTTCCTCTAAAGTTGGTATCTGATACGGCTCTCTAATGACGGCTGTGTTGGCGGCTCTCATATCAACACACACACGTATTCCACCATTAGGCTTAGGAACGATTACTAACGGATTTACCCATGATGGTGGGTTCTCGACTGGCTCAATAACTTTCAGTTCTAAGAGTTTGTCTAGTTCCTCGTCGACTTGTTTTTGCATAAGTATAGGAAGTCTCCGAGCTTTCTGTGCTATTGGGACGACATCTGGATCAGTTTTTATCTTGAGACTTACATCTTTGAGTTGTCCTAGGCCTTCAAAACGATCGGCATATTCATGAAGGATTTTTGTAAGACGTTCATCTTCGGTGGTGGCTAACTTGTGAACGCTATCAGATCTGCTGGGACCAATCCTGAGGAGGTTTAAAGCACATGATGTTTCTTCACCAAGGATGGTTACGGTGGAGAAAGGTACGACAACGAACCTTGCGTGAACGGACTTTTCATCGGCACTAACGATTGTCCAGAAACATCCGTCATGCTTAAGCGGAACAGACGATCCAAACGCATAAATTCTTTTGTGATACGGGAGCAGCTGTGTGTTAATTTTCAACTGCTGTAAAGTGTCCTTACTAATAATATTGACACTACTTCCACTGTCAAGCATCACATTAGTACAGTGTTCGTCAATCTTGACTGGATACAGTTTATTTCGTGAATAATCGTTATCAATAGCTAAAACAAAATCATCGTCTGAGGAAGAACTTTCAACTACGTACCGGACCGTTTCTTTTCTCGATCGACAAACATTGCTGAAATGGCCTGGTTTACCGCATTGGTTGCAAGATTTCCCTCTCGTTGCAATGCATTTATCTGCATAGTGTCCCTTTTTGCCACACCGGAAGCATGATATATTTGAAGAAGGGGATTCACTAACCGGTTTCGAATAACCACTGTGACTGCTGGTGGGTTTAGATGAGATGCCACTTTTCTGGAATTTCGTACGTCTAAAATTCCTGGAGATCACGTTGATTTCATCCTGGTCAGATGTGTTGCCATTCGCTTCAATGTTTCTATCTTTGTATTGTGCTACCTGATGATCTGCAGCTTCCATTATAGTCGCAACTTCACACAGTTTTGCGAGGGTTAAATCATGCTCCTTCAGGAGTCGTTTTCTCAACTTTCTGGAGATACACTTCTCAACAACCTGGTCAACAATCTCGTCGTCAACGTCACCAAATTCACAGGTTTTCGCAAGTGATCGTAATCGGGTGACATACTGTGATACCGATTCGGTTTCTTTCTGCATGCATGTTCGAAAAACGTGACGTTCGTATCGTTTGTTCTTCTTTGGTAGGAAGAACGCATCTAAGGCTTTGCATGCCTTCACATAATCATCGTCGTTATTGGCAGCGGCAGGTACTGGCAACGTATCAAAGATTTCTCGTAAATCCTCTCCTCCGCAGTGTAAAATTAAAGCCTTCTTTTGTGCTGCATTTGTAATGCCTGCAGCTACAAGGTATAAATCAAATCCCTGCCTCCATTTTTTCCAGCGTGTCCCAAGGCTAGTCGTATCGCCATGCGTATCGAACACAGGAGGGCAAGCAATATCCACTGATCTGGCCATTTTCAGGAGAGTGTAGCACTGAACGTAACGAAGTATCAATAAAGCAACACGCGACGATGTGTCGACGAATTAGTGATTGATAAAATGAAAACTGTTCTACGTAATAAATTCCTTTCGCAGCGCCAATGTTATGTCTGAAATTCACAGAGTAAAGCAATCGGAAATGAATACACGTGTTTACGTTCTATAACGCCATATTAAATCTAATCCAGACCATGACCTGAAGTCCCCCAGAAGCAAATGAGACGCGTGTCTAATTGGCTTCCGTGCGGAGCGAAGACAACATTGACGAAGAGATATGACAGACACATTCAATGTTATTGCGTATGTCATAACATCAACAAACAAATTTGCAACTGTGCCTAATGCATCAAATAGACCACAACCTCGAAGAACTGATGCATAAAAATACTGACATAAAATATACTATTCTAGTCAGTAAAAGGATTAATAAACAAGAATGAACTCAACATCAGATGAACCTTTTCCTGATCTTGCTGAAATTATTGGAAAAAAAGGACTTAAACTTGGACACATAAACATAAATGGTTTGGTAAATAAACTTGACGAAGTAAGATCACTGTTAGAAGTAGCCAAATTCAACATCCTTGCAGTCACTGAAACCCATCTTAGTACCCTTGTGAAGGATTCTGAAATAGTCATTGATGGATATTCAATCATCCGAAAAGATAGATCTGGAAAAAAGGATAGATGGGGAGGTACCTTGATTTACTTTAAAGACCATCTTAAAATGTACGAACTACCTACAGATCAGCATATAAAAGCAACAGAATCAATATGGGCCGAACTTATCCTAAAATCCCAAAAAATCCTGATAGCCTGTATCTACCGTCCACCTAAACAAAAGAACTTTCTGCAGCATTTTACACCAACAATAGAAAAGTTCTCGAGACGATCAAACATTATCATTCTTGGTGATCTAAATATAGACTTGTCTAATGCTGAATCAAACTTGGCTGCGACTCTCCACAGGATACTTGCAAGGCTAGATTTAAAAAATGTCATTAAAGACTTTACCAGAATAACCGAAAAGTCAAAAACGCTTATAGATCTTGCAATAACTTCTTCTTCTGCCAAGATAATAAACTGTGGAAGCTATGATAGTGCTATTTCTGATCACAATCTCATTTACGTTACCATGAATTTTTTCATTAGTAGACCACCTCCAATGTTGAAAACTGTCAAAGACTATAAAAACATAGACACTAGTAAGCTTAAGCTTGACCTTGAAGCAACTCCATGGCAAATAATCTCATTATTTGACGATGTTGACGACTGTGTTTGGGCGTGGGAAAAACTCTTTACTGACACTGTCAGCGAGCACATCAAATCAAGGAAGGTGAAGATTCGCAACCGAAGTGCACCTTGGTTGTCAGGAGAGATAAGGAAAGCACTTAACGCCAGATTCAAACTGCTTCAAAGAGCTAAAGGAACTGATAAAGGCTCAGAAGAATGGAAGCTATACAAAAAGTCAAGAAATCGTTGCTCAAACATGATCAGAGCTGCTAAAGCCAGGTTCTGGAAAAAAGAATTCCATACTGCATCAAATACAAGGAACTTTTGGAAAACTGTTAAGAAATTTGGAGGTGAATCCAAGAACTCCAAAATAGGTCCCTTATTACACAACAACATTATCATTACTGATGACAAACAAAAAGCTGACCTACTAAATAACTACCATTCATCTGTTGGCCAGAAACTCGCCACTGCCCTGAAGACTCCAGGTGAGGATTGTAGTGATTATGCCAACACACACATCTACAGGGTTGTTCCCACCATTTCGAATATAAAAATTGACTACGAACTATTCAAGAAATCATTTAAATCAACCGTAAAACCTGGCAAAGCCTGTGGACATGATAGGATATCCTCGCGAGATCTGAAACTGAACGAGTCAGCATCCATAGATGGCCTCTATCAAGTGCTACTAAAAAGTATCTCGACTGGAAAGTTCCCAACCACATGGAAATCAGCAGCAGTATCTTGTATCTTCAAAAAAGGATCAAAGAGAGATTGCTCCAACTATCGACCTATTTCCTTATTAAGTATTCCAAGTAAGGTAGTTGAAAGGTTTATATGTACACAAATAAATGAGCACCTGACAATACACAACCTAAGAAATGAACACCAGTGGGGTTTTCGCGAAGCTCGCTCCACTGAAGACCTGCTCTTGTATGTAACAGAAAAATGGCATGCAGCCCTGGACAACAAGAAGGTCGTCGGTGTGCTACTAGTCGACTTTAAAAAAGCATTTGACAGCGTTTCTCATCAAGTACTACTGAAAAAGCTGGCAGCTTGTGGAATATCCGGTGACTTCCTAAACTACCTGGCCGACTACCTGACTGGAAGAACTCAAGTTACGAAAGTAAATGAAATCACCTCAGACAGTGCAGCAGTTGAGTACGGGGTACCACAAGGGTCACTCCTTGGACCAACGTGCTTCGCTGTTAACGTTAACGACATGCCTGATGTAGGAATTTGTGAAACCGACCTTTTTGCGGATGATTCTACCTCGTTCACCATTGGAGACACTGTTGATATAGTACTATCGGTCATTCAAAAACAGATTGTCAGTATCGAAAACTATGCCAAACGAAACTCGTTATCAATCCACCCAGACAAAACAGAGATACTTATTCTCGCGAAAGATAAATTCAACGGCCCACTACCGGACATAAAGATAAACTACCACTCCATCAAAATCGTCGAAAAATCAAAAATTCTTGGAGTTGAAGTGGACAAAAAGTTGACATGGGAAGCTCATACAAAAAGTGTCTGTAAATCATTCAGTGTTAAGCTAAAGAAACTTTACAAGATGAACCAAATGGACAAAGCCACTCTAAGAACAATCTACAATAGTGGTATATTGCCATCCGTGCTGTATGGCATTATCATTTGGGGTAACTGTGCCAGCCACCTACTCGAAGACGTGGAGAAAATCCACAACAAAGCTGCAAGATTCATCGAGCGCATAAACAGCCGTACCCCAGACTCAGAAGTTATCACTGTGGCAAACTGGAAACCAATCCACTACTATTACAAACGTCATCTCACCTGCAAGACCTACAAAATTTATAACAATTTATCTTCACCATTGCTCCAACAGCTCATTACCAAAGCAGACCAAGTCAGAGCTACTAGAAACAAATATAAGTTAAATCTACCATCCTTCCATCATACCAACTACAAGAGATCCTACTCCTATAGAGCAGCTATTGTTTGGAATAACTTGCCAACACGATTACGAGAAGAAAACACAATTGATCTCTTCAAATCATCCTTGTCAAAATCTAACGTTTTAGAGCAGATAAATTTCGGCTATAACGCTACAAGAAAGGCAAGTGACCCAGAGACATACATATATTACTAGTTTACACTATTTAATTTAGTACCTTACTCAAATTATTAAATTGTGATTAGTCTTGCATCGAGTGCCTCACTTTTGTTACTTGGGTATCCTTTTCCCAGTCAACAGCTATCGCTTAATAGGCTAACTACTCCACCCCTTTCACATCTAGTCAGCAGAGTGGGCTCACACGACCTAATCTTAATCATTTTGTCATCGTTTTATATACATTTTAAATATTAGATTTTATACTTCTGCATATATGAATAATTTATATTGTATTTATAACTTTATATATAATTTATATGTTATTATTAATGATATTTTATATTTTCATTTACTAATCTGAATAGCTTTTACTTTTTAGTTAGTTTATTTTAAAGTAGGTCCACATCAGTGCTATTTCACTGCCTATTGTATATATACGACCTTCTATACCAAATAAACAAATAATAATAATAATAATAATAATAATAATAAAGAACTTGACTCACTAACGAAAAACTTTGGTGCTACCTTGACATTTATGACTGAGTAATATGAGAACTTGATGTGGTTGTGCGATAATTGCGGAAGCATAAACATGAACGTTGTTGTGTTGGAAGATTTGAGTGTTTGGGTTGTAAATTCACAGCACATGATTAATAAGAGAAACTGGTTATGTAGACCGAGATAATGAAGCAGCTTCATATTTCTTTTTGTCATAATAACATAACAGGGACTGCAGAACAGAAATTTATTTGAGGAGGCTAACTGATTAAGTGCAAGAAAATTTTAATTGTCTAAAATGGCTAAAACCGCTGTTTTTCCTAATTAAGAGGCTCTTTTATGGCCCATAAATATGAGTTGTGTCACTGGAATTATTGAGTTGCATAAAAAATAATAAAATTATTAAGTCTTGCAGGCTGCATAGGCTTAGAATAAGAGATTTGAATGGTGAAAAGGAATTGTCGTTAAAATTTCTTATGTTAAGGAAAAAAGATAATTATAGATTGTCTTGTGGTGGAACTTGATGGTGGAACACTTTTGACTGGTAGGTTTAAAGTAGGGATATATCCTGAAATCAAAGTTACATATGGGAAAACAGGAAGAAATGGGCTTATCATAGATATATACTTTGTAAAGGAATACATTTTTGATAGATATTTTTTTAAACATTTTGTAACAATTTTATTCAAAAGACTTTGTAAGTAATAAATGACACTTGTGAATCAAATTATAGAAAATGATAAAATTCTATAATAAAAGTATATTGCAGAAAGCTTTTCGTAAAATTTTATAAGTAGAGCACCTAAACAAATACGAGAATGATCAATGGATAATGGTCATTGATCCTTTGTAGAAATAGAGTTACCTGATTCTCTAAAGGCCTTGTCTAGAAATTGGCTGTTATATACAAGAAGTTTAATAATATATATAATAAGTTTAATATAGTAAATGTTTCAGTTTAATATTTTTTAGCAGACAAAGATTTCTTTGCATTAGAATTTCATAATTTTACTCACTCAAGTGACATCTATTACTTTCATTGTTGAAACAGCATATTTTGTATCAAGAGATTTTATAAACACAATAATATTGTATACATATACTTCTAGCTGTAGCTGGCTATATGCAAAATAATAGTAAAGAAAATGTCATATGATAGAACCTACTCCCCTTCTCAATTGTTGTTCTTCGAAATAACATTCACATAACATATTGTGTATATTCATTTTCTTAATTTGCTCGAGGGTTATCAACGAACCATCCTGTCTCTCTGTGTCACAACATCCACCCATTTCGATCGCTAATTCTCGCTATACTCTTCGTCTCCTCGAGGGAGACGAAATATAGGGATACCTTGAGTTTATTTAAAACAGCCAAAAATGGTGAAACTTGCCCCTGGAAGACCAGAGGAAGTGAAAAATAATTCAAAAAATCTAAAGCTTCCAGCCTGATTTAAAGATTCTTTGCACCATAAAAAAGCATGGGTTCTAGTTTTTCGCGGAACTTAACATATTCGAGGTATTCAACCCAAAGTCTGCAAAAATGTTACGAAAGGAACGAAAAGGAGAAGAAATCAGCATATAATGAACGAATACTAAATATCGAACATGGTAACTTTACTCCGTTGGTTTTCACTATTCAAGGAGGAATGGGTCGAGAGTGTAAAACGTTTTACAAGCGACTTTCTGAGATGGTTGCTGATAAAAGGAAGGAGCATGCATCAATCGTCACGAACTGGGTACGAACAAAGATATCCTTCGCTCTTTTAAAATCAAGTCTGGTGTGTCTCCGAGGTTCCAGATCACCTTGGAATCAAAACAATGTAAACATGACAGAAGACATCAGCATCGTTTCAAAAACGTCACACGTGTAAAATCCAAATGTCAATTGCTGCAATGAAGATATGTAATTGTGATTGGGAAGAATTTATTTGTAAAATGATGCAACGCAGTGAACGGTGGTCTGCGAAATATAATTTTGAAAAAAAAAAAAAAAAAAAAAAAAAAAAAAAAAAAAAAAAAAAACTTAACATATTTTCATCGGACGGCCGGAATCGGCCCTGTTTCCAGACTATTCTTTTTCTTAAGTCACGAGATTATAAGGGAATTCAGCTGGACTCTTCACTTAGCACCGTAAGTGAACAAATTATATTATTACAGTCTATGCTATCTTGGCAATTTTGTCATGACTTAGTCAACACTTCTAAACTGATGGATTTGTCTTTGCATAAGCTGAAATCTACTTTGAAATCTACTTTTTTAAAATCCTATTGATTGTTTTTTGATTGATCTGCTTCACCTTTAACACCCTCATTTACACTGATGTTTGGTTTGTTATTCTGCCTGCTTTTTGTTTGTTTTGTCCTGTAGCGTCCTGTAGTTGTTTAGTGATGTCCATGGTGTCACGCTTGCTAGCTTTTGCTAATTATGGCGGTCTCCATTATTGATTGCCTATTTTGTATTTACATTTGACAAACTAACATTGTATTATTTTTGGTGATCTATAGAAATATATGTGAATTGATTGATTGATTGAATTGATTGATTTGTTATCTCTACCGCAGTGATCTTTGATGCGTTCGGAGAACCTAGCTGTTTCGCCAACATATATTTTGCCTGACAGTCTTGACATTTAAAATCGTATACAATATTATGTGATGTAAGTGAGCAATTTCTTTTCCAGGTAATTTTTGTTAGAACAATTGGTATAAGCACACAGTGTTAGAAGTGTTCCTCTTTTCCATTTTAGTGGTGCAAAGGTGTTCCAATTTAAATAAATGTCAGAGTCTATTTTCTTTCGATATACGGTGGTTTCAATATGGTCATTCTATTACTGTAACATTGTCATGGAATCTTATTCTATATTTATAAGAATACATTAAGAATATTTCACCCTTGTTTCTTGGTAAACCAAAAGAATACTTCACCTTCACCAAAATTTCACTATGCTTAAATAAAGTGTGTATCAGAAATTACAAATGTGAGGATCATTCGGCACATGGCATCGAAATATGGCATGGAGAAAGAAGAAAAGAGAAAACAAAGAAATGGAAGGTTCTGGAAAAAAGCTCGTTTTCGCTCTGGAATTAGAAAATAAAATTGCCAATATTGTATTTCAACTCTTTGCAAACTTGGGTTCAGCCCCTCCATGAATGAGGTGATTTCAATGGTGACGGACTATTTGAAGAACAATAACATAAACATTCCAACATACTGACAATGGTTTCATTAAAAGGAAGAACTATAGCCTAAAAAAGCTGAAATGATAAGCACAGCTACAAAATCTCCAACGGCTGACCCTTTTGAAATTTTGGAATTTATGATTAAAACTTTTCCTGACCAGGCCTGCACCTCTGGCTATTTTCATTCATTAACTATTAATTATTATACATGACGTTTTATTTTAATAGAGTTGTACGTCCCTCGGGACATACACGTTTCCATTTCTTTCTTGTGTTTTCGTGTGTTTTAATTCTACCACAACAGAAGTGAGTTGTGCTGTGTGTTAATGTTCTGAAGAGGACAATGTTACGCATATTTTTATTTGTTGGGTTTGAAAAAACCTACCATGTTACTGCAGCTATGTTTACCATTACGACATTGCATTCGTAAAACTTCCTTGTTCTTGCAGTAACTGTTGTCAATCATTAAAGCCTCTGCATGATTAGTGGTTCATAAAGCTGTATAAAGATTTGATTTCCTCAGAGAATAGAGAAGTTAACCATAGCGGACAGTGTCTAATCTTAAGATTTTATCTGGGTGTCAGGTCGGGCAATTGTCATTGTTGGTTTTAGAATTTTTTGTGGCCCGACAGAAATTTATCATTCGGGTCATAATTTTGCGTAAGTTTCCGTCCATTTCGGGCATAGGTTTTAGCCATTCGCGCAATTGGTTCGCTTCTGTTTGTGCTATTATAGTTTGCTTTTTTTGTGTTTTATCATTGGTATTATGTGCTTCTGATTTAATTGTTTTTATTGTGTCATGTTCTTCTGTTTTGTTTCAATGTTTTATTAGTTACTGATTTTCTTTGTGTAAAGGTTATGTGATGAGTTTACTGTGTATAATGTGCTCGGTCGTAAATGTGGTGGTGGTTTTATTACTGTGGTTTAGTATATAAATCTTTTGATGTTGGTTTTTTTTCATATTCCATGTATAAATTACGTTTTCCCATTTGATAAAATTTTTATATTTTTGTGCTATTGTAGGAAAAAGTATTAATGTTAATAAATACTTTACAGGCTGAATTTTCCATACCTTCGTAACATGATATCGAGCACATAAACAACTTCTGTTTGTGGAAACCCCGGTTAAGCTTCCATTTCTCTGATTGTTAAGGGAGTGGAACCCCCCCCCCCCCCCCCCCCCCCCACCCTAGCAACAGAAAATTAGTGAATAATCACTTTATATACCTAAGTTATCCTTCACTGTCAATTGAGCATGAAAACTAATATAATAATTTGAGCATTTGCAGGCCTTGTCTTAAAGAAATAACAACGACAGTTAGAAATCAATCGCGTAATTGCCTTTACGCGCGCGAAATTTTTCAAAAAAGCTCTCGTAAGCATGAATTCACCGGAGCGATTTGCAAAAATAATAAAACCACTCGCGAAAAATATCATTCCAAAGATTGGATTTAAAGGAGAACGAACGTCAGAAAAAAAAATTTCGTAATATTTGCTGATATGACATCAGTAGAGCCTATTTAATATAGAAATGATTTTTATTTTTTTATTTTTTTGTTCTAAGGGGTCAAATTCCTCGTTTTTATGTAAGTGAAAGGTTTATCTTGAAAACATGCTGCATAATGACGTCAATGTTGCGGAACAGCAGAACGAGAAAAGATGGCAACGAAGGAAGAGCAAGAAGCGATGTGTAGTGAAGAGAGTGACGATGAATACTTTGAATGTAGCTCCAATGAAGAAGATGAAGAATACGTTGCAGGTTATTCATGTGAACCGGAATATTCGAAGGAAGAACTTCAAAAAATGGGGATTTTATGTAGTGGTGGAGAATCGGAGAGTGATTCTTCTGACAGTAGTGGGAGCGAAGATGATGATGGGAATTCTAGCAGACTAGAAAATATACACTGGTGTTCTTGCACACACTGCTGTATCATGCCATCATTAGTGGAGTGCAGATGTTGCAAGGAGTGTCCAAACCTACTAGAAGATAAATTGGATAATAATATGACATCCATAACTCAGCATGAAGAATTTGAGACTCTATGTCTCAATCGTGTTGTGTTGAATACAGCATTTATTCAGTTTAGAAGATTTAAAAATAATTTTAAGCTCGTCAAAAAAATGAATAACAAGTAAGTCAAAACATTTCTTTTTTTTCCACAAATGTTCTGAAAGCTGTTTCTCTTTTCTCATATTTAACACGTGCACATGTACGGTATTTCCTTGTCTTTTACTAATTAATTAAAATGACCATATTTGGTCATTTTTTTCTAATCATTCTAATGACGATTGATCAGTAACCTGGTTTCTATAATTCTCAAGACGAATATTTTCAACACTGATTTAAAAAGAAAAAACAGATAAAAAAAAGGGAAAGACAAGAAAATAAATTATCAATTGCGAAAAATCCATAAATCGAAAATTTAATTAATTAATTTATTATATCACACGAAAAAGATTACTTGAATTGCATTTATGCTTTCTCTTGTTATGTCTGTCTCGTTCTATGCAGACAGAAACCATGTTTTGAATCTAAGCCAGGTGTGAGCATAATTAATAGAAAAACAGTTTGAAAATAAATGCACACTGAACATATATTTTATTGCTAAGAATGAATTTTAAAGAATATTAAACTTATAACATGGAACTCGTGTTTTAATTAACAAAATCTCAACGATTGAAACTTTTATTAAACAAACTTACTACTTTTCTTGAATTTGAATTTCCTCTTCACATAGATAAACACGAATATGAAAAAAAAAGCTTGAGAACAAATCAACTAAAAACTAACTAAAAGTCAAGTAAAATCAAGCATCATACAACTCATACAACTTAAACGATATTCGAATTCATAAATAAGCAGGCACCATGTAAACAGACAAATGAGTTAGTTAATACACCTCCATGTTTTATATCACTGATAAAATTGCATATAACATTAATAATGATTTCACGCGCATCCGCAACAATGACGTCACATCACCGAAAGCTATTGCAAAGTTGTTTAGTACTAGTTTGGGACCAAATTGAATGAGTTTTGCAAAAAAAAACTTTGGAGGCTGTTATTCATGTTAAAGACTATAAGTTAAGATAAAAAAAATATCTAACGTTCGTTCTCCTTTAAGACATGGTGATCTCGAAATGCATCCAGTAAAAGATAACGTTGATGTTTGTATTCGTAATTTTCGCAATGGGAATTTAAGAGTAATAACAATGTTTACGTAGATAGAACCACTATATCAAGGTTTGTGACGCCGGCTGGGCAGATATCTGTTTCATTGTAACATCAGCGCCCTTACAAAGCAAATGCTTCGTCTACCCCTATTGTTCCATAACGCCATCAGACAGTTACGTTGACGTAAAAGCTTGTAGTAGGAACGAGACGGAGCCGCTCTAATTTATACAATGAAAAAAAACATCCTAGAAGTTCTCATCCGGCTTTCCTTTCACGGTCAACGTTCGTATCTTGACTCATGAGAAGTTGCAATTTTGGACCTAGTTTTCGACAAGACATTTTTATGTTTTTCTTATAATCTTAAAATCGCGAAAAGATCAATTCAGCAGATTAGCTGTTGTGCTATTATTTACATTGCAAATCGGATGCAGCCGTCTTTTTGCGATCCAAAAAATTAACGATCATTGGAACCCTTAATACTATGCTAAAAAGAACAACAAGGGAGCAACAATGAATTGGAGGAATAATTGCTTAACCTAGTAGAAT
This sequence comes from Turritopsis dohrnii, assembly GCA_027922465.2. Lineage (NCBI taxonomy): Eukaryota > Metazoa > Cnidaria > Hydrozoa > Anthoathecata > Oceaniidae > Turritopsis > Turritopsis dohrnii. The sequence goes on along the minus strand of BQMF02000186.1, from coordinate 447,514 downwards.
ATATTTTACTACTACGTGAACAAAAGAATACTATCTAAAACGTAAGATAAAAAACATGACAATTTATTTTTCTTCAATGTCATTGTCCGAGTCGTTTTCACTTTGGAACTTGGTTGTATAAGCATATTCTTTTTTACACTTTATCAAAAACTACATAAAGAAAAAATGACGTGAGCGATTTTTTGATCTCGATAAAAAATTTACGCGCGCGTTACCACGCGCGGGATCGATCGCTCGCGTCTTAAAGCAAGGCCTGCATTTGAGCATGTTATTAAAGCGTATGTACGTGCGCGATTAAATGCACGTCTTAATTATCTCTAGGAATGTGCCACATAATGACAAGATTGGAAAGAAAAATCTATTGGTCAAAAAAATGAATGAAAAAACGATGAAGTTAATAATGTTGGGTTGTTATTTATATGCTCAAAAATCACAGAGAAGTTGATTTTAAAGACGTTTTAGAGAGTCTAGATCCCAAAATTTTCTTTGTCACCCAACCATGGTGGGTGACATTTGGCAACAAAAATTCCCAATTCTGGTAATAGCTGGTATTTTATTAAGTTCTGGCTAAAGCCCTGGCGCATTACAAAAAGATCTATGCGGGAGTAAAGTAAAATAAATAAGATGTTCCATAGTTGGAAGGGGGTTCCGGTGCCCCCCCAGAAATTTGCTGCCCCCCCTACATTGGAGTGCCCCCCCCTAATTTTGAAATAAGTTTTTGCCCCCCCCCCCCCCCCCCCCCCCCCCCCCACGTGTTAAATGCCCCCCCTGAAAATCACTTTTGTCAGTTGCCCCCCCAGAAAAAGTTACGAAACTCATTTTTCTCAAATAGTGATAATTTTAGCCGCTTTGGTGTATCTAACTGATATCACACTACACAGATCAACTGACTGGCAAATCTTATTCATTCACATTAGTAAGTAAATGAGGGGAATTCTGAGATTTATTAAGAAATTGAAGCAAAGACAGACATTCAACAAACGGGATCTGATATGTGGGATGATAAGAAATGTAGTAAAATTGAAACAAATACAACATTATCATCATGATCATGTAAACTAGCACATCTGAATTTAAAATGTAAACAAAAATCAAGATAAACAAAAAGCAAGAAAATGTTTTTCGTTAGTGAAAAACGTTTTGTTATTTGTTATCAAAAACCCCTGGACAGTCACATGTGTAAATATGTTGAATTGTATATAGTTATAATTTCAAAATGAGAATTGTCAATTTCAAAAATGAGAATAGTTGAAATTTCAAATTACAATACTACTGAAAAATTTATTTTTGTGAGGTCTAAACCCATTTGCCCCCCCCCCCCCCCCCCCCAGAAATTTCATGCCCCCCCTACATAGGGATGCCCCCCCAGAAATTCAAGACCGATAAATGCCCCCCGAGAGGCCTATTTTTTGAAGTTCATTTGCCCCCCCAGCTGGCTGGGGGGGCTAACAACTATGATGTTCAGATACTTCTTTTCGCTATACACCCCTTCCGTATTTTCAAAATCGAAAGAGACCCTAGGAACAAGGTGAGCTAACAGTTCATTTAGTTTCTCTCTTCAAAGATCAATTTTACGGAGTCAAATTCATTCCTAGTGCTTCTTATTCGATGTAAATATTTAACTTGAAAGGATGAAAACTCAATGACATTGGATCAAACCACAAACAGTCACGATCGATAGTGGCATAAAGTTGAATTGTCACATTGCCACAATTGAAGCCTGAAATCTCAATGATCAACGTTGTTTCCTACAAAATATATAACTGAACAAAAATACTGTTAAGAGAGGCTGTAGATGCTGTTTTAGAGGGTCTAAATTTCAAAAAAATTTTCATCACCCAACCATTGTGGGCAACAGGGTTTTTAGCCAAGTCACTTTTTTGTGAATTGACTTCTCGTTTCTAATTCAAACCCGGCTGTACACTGAGAAACTATTTGTTCGTTATAAGTAAAGTCTAAAGAACATGGAGAGAAATAGAATATTATTGTAAAAAAGGGTTTTCCCCTGCTGTGATGATCCTTGTGCCAAATTATTACAAAAGTATGTATTATTAACTGTTCGCACATGTTTTTAAACATGTGGAAATACTCTGTGTAAAAGTTGCTGTTTATTATGGAAATCTTTAAACATATAAATGATATATTATAAGTTTATTTATACTAAAGTTTAATATAGGTTCACAATTTTAATACATTTGCCAGTCATTTGATTTGCTAAAACTTCAATTGGACTCGCAAATTGCGAATTGCGATGTGCTAATTCAAACCCTGATTGTGTAATCGAAAGAATACATATAACATTAAGAAGATACCTGCAAAGCTCGTAAAAAATTCTCCATCTTAGTTGATAATAAAAGACATCAAATCAATGTTTCTCATTGCTTCTCTAAGACATGGTGGAGTGTCGTAGTATTTATCTATAGTATGTAATACAAACAGTTAGGAACTACCGTAATGTTGCTCAAAGGAGATAAAGACTTGTAAAAACTCTTTGTTAAACTTACAAATATGTGACGGTTTATGGGAAAAGGATAACAAGCGAAAAATCGAAAAATTTTTAGCTGCAAAAAATCGATTCGAAATAATCGGAAAAGCGATTTCGAAATCGATTCACTTGAATCGGAAAAGCGATTCACTAGAATCGGAAAAGCGATTCAAAAATCGTTGCTATCGCCGTAATAAGATTGTTTGTTTACATCATAGATTCCATGTTTCATATACGTGACCGTCCAAGGGATTGTGATAACAAACGATATAAATAAAATAAAGTAACGGTATTTTGTTAGAATATGAAAAGTAGGATTCACCTACTTACTACGTTTTGTTTCGTTCAACGTCTATGTATGTATGTTTATATTTTTCATATTCCCATGTGCCAGTTTTCGAAGTTGGAACATAACCGGGAGTATTATATCTAATTGCTATTTTGCCAAATAAAAATAAAAAGTTTTTTTATTGATAAAGATGTCTACACTCTCAAAAGATGTTATTGTTATCGGGACTTCAGCATTATTTTGAAAACTCAATGTGACGGATGTATAATTACAGGTAGCACGTGTTCGTGTTTAATAATGAACTGATTGCCTGGTTCTTATTCACTAAGAGATAAAATAAACAACAGTTTGTTCTCAAGTTGCTACAAATAGAAACCGTCTGCTATAATTCTTTTTTTTTTGTTTAAGTTGTTCCACCCCTGTTCACATAACAGAACATGGTTCACATTCAGTTTAAGAAAAAAGAAAAAAAAGTTTGTTTTAAAGTTACTACCAATGGAAACCGTCCCTTACAATTCTTTTTTGAGTTGTTGGATCGATATTTTGGTTTATTCCTTGGGGGAAATGTTTATCAGAATTTTAATCAACACTTGAGTGAGTGATATAGAATCAAAAAAGCGATTCATTGGAATCGGAAAAGCGATTCATTAGAATCGGAAAAGCGATTCATTAGAATCTAAAAAGTGATTCATTAGAATCGGAAAAGCGATTCATGTGAATCGGAAAAGCGATTATTTGAAGCTAAAAATCGATTTTAAAGAATCGCTTTTTAGCTTCAAATAATCGCTTAATCGATTAAGCGATTCAAATCGCTTTTTCGATTGTTATCCTTTTCCCATAAACCGTCACATATAGTTTTAATGGTTGAACAGGCGGAAATATTGCTCTAATACTATAATTATAGTTTGTGATTCAAGAAAATTAGACTTGCAAAATTCGTGAAGTTTTTTACCTCATGGAAGTATGTTCCATGAAAATTTCTCACAGAGTATCATTTCTTTGTGAATATGGACATGAAGCACAGATGTTTGAAATTATTAGTGGGTGGATGTGGGTAAAATGCTAAAGTTAAGAATTTGAATGCAATTGCATCAGCACGCTCATTATACTAAGAAGATATTTTTATATATATAAGAATTAAAATATTGAAATTTACCTTAACATTATGTTTATTCTTTTGAACGGAGGTCAAAAAATGTTTTTTTGAAATTGTTGCTTTTATTATCACAAAGTCACTTTTTTTCTTGCAAATAATTATATTTTGCCCAAAACTAAGCTCGGGTTTTTTCTGTCATTGCCGTATGATTATCACTTTTCGTGATGTAGGTTGGCAGATCATTATCACTATACATATTGAGTAACTACGCTAGGTGTAACTTTTAGCATCTGAATTAATCAATATTTCTTACGTTTTCTGTTTATTCTTTCTTTCAATTTTGTGATAATTACATGGTGATTCAATTAACTTAGGTATATACATGATGTTTTTTAATGTTTTTGCATTTCTGAGTATTTTTCAGCTGAAAGTGTTGTGTGCAATGATTCTGTCGTCACATCTGCATATTCCTTGTTATAAAGAAATGTGAAAAAATCCATTTAGTGGCTTAACTCTGCAAATTTCAGTGAGATGAAACTAGTAAAATAAGTTTTGTAGCAGAGTTGTACAAGTTTGTTTTTTTCCAAGTTCCTTTGGTAAATAAACTTTCATTTTATGATTTGTATGTTTGTAGTTATGAATAATTAATGAGGTAAAAAGGTTACTCTCTAGCGTGCCTTATATATATACTTGATTCTCTGTTTGTTTGTCTGTCTGTCAGGCAAAATGGTAGTTGAGCTATAAGAGAAATTATTTCTTTATCTTTTGTGTGACGTCAGTGTGAAGCCATTCCATTGAAACCCAAATCAAACGCGACATTTAGGGAAAATTGTCTTGGTAACCAATAGGGATGTTTTGGGGTTTTGGGGTATAAATTTTGGAGCAACGATATCTCTGTAACGGTTGGTCGTAGGAAAATTATTAATGTGCCATAAATTAACGCGGTCACAAATTAATGCGGATGGACGAAGAGACTTTCTAAAAGTGTGCTTTAATTAACACAGTTCAAGGACTGTAATTTTTAAATGGTATCAAATTAACGCGGATTTTGATTTTATTTTTGACTGTGGATTTGTTTAAATGATTTGGAAGGTGTTTTTCCAATACCGAAAGGAAATCAAATTGTAGATACTAGTCATACGTTTGGCGTGATAAGGTTTCAAACTATGCGAGGGACTCGCATTCCCTTTAATCACTATCATAAAAAATAGAAAACCAGTCTTCTCATTATGAGACATGCGATCGCGCTTCGCTCACTAAGCGCTCCTAGAGCTAGCTCAGACGCGCTGTTAATTGCGCACGTAAATAGTCATTGTTAAAACTTTTAAAACTTTTTAAAAAAGCTTTTATCACTGAATATTTTTCTGTTTCCTTCGTCTCCATTTAAAACGAGTCTCATAATGTGTAATAAAAATAATAATGAACTACATGTTTCCAGTTTGAATAGTGCAGGTGGTATTGCATAATCATGTTGTTTCAATGAATGAACTGCTTGAAGCATCAACGATGGAGAAACCGTGAGGCTTTTCAATAGAATTTCCGATGGAACATTTCAATGCAATAAAAAACATGCTCAACCTATTATATTAGTTTTCGTGCTCAATTGATAACGAAACATAACTAGGTATTATTAAGTGATGATTCACCAAGTTGCGGGCACAAATTAACACGGTTTTAATTAGCGCGGATGTTAAAAACATGGAACATGGAGAGCTCGTTTGAATTGCCTTCTTGGGTAACATTTTTGTTATTAGCTTGCTAGGTATTCCTACCTGAAGATCATTAAAGATTCTTGAAATTACTTTCATTTTTGTGGCATGTTTTGTGGCCATGGTCCATAAGTTTTGATTTTGAGTTATTTCATGAGAACTTATTTTGCTTTTCCTCTCTAGAAAACCAAAACAAAATGTAAAAGAAAATCTAATTGCTTTCTGGCAACCACAGAAAAATATATGCCAGTGGATTTTAGAACTTTTCATTACTGGCATGACTTCAATTGCAAACTTTTGAATCTACTTTGACATATTCGTATACCGTAGCTGAAATAATTTCCAACATTGAACACTGTATATGGAAAAATTAAACATTTGGAAATTGTTTAGTGACATACTCAAAATATACAGCACATTGGTTTCAGTTATTTGAAATTGTATTTATTTTTTTGTTTTTGTCATTTTTGGGCAGTTGATTGCTCACTGGATATGAAAGTTAATGATCATATTCTTAATGATTACTTCATGCATGGTTTAGTTTATAAACATCTGTCTCTTCGATTCATTAACATGCACGATTTCTAATATGACCATGGCTGATTTCATTTTGTGCATCATGAAGAAAGAAGAACACCGATTCAATCTGAGAAAAAAAACATTATTTGGCAAATTGAACTGTTGTTGTTATCTTGTCTCTTCCCGTCCCCACTACGTTGTTATAGGAAGGAACAGAATTAAAAAAATTATCAAAAATCGAAATTTAAAGCTTGTGTAAAATATTATTTCTGTCTTCATATTGAATCATATGTCACAAGATACATCTGTCAGGTGTATTTCTATTATTAAAAGCCATGTGTTTCTATTATTTTATTATATTTTCTCACTTCACAGTTCAGTAAACGATGTTCAAAGCGATTCCGAACTTCGCGCCATATTTGTTTTAATTTTGATTGTTTTGATCACGTGAGAATATTATTTACATTTTAAGCCGGCCAATGCCCCTTTAACAAAAATAACAAAATGTGAATTATGTTGTTTGCTATAATAATATACTCATAATTTTATTCAGAAGTTTTGAAGCAAAATTTCATGAGTTACAATTAAATACGTCTTTCATCAAAATGTTAAGAAAGTTGAACTGTTATTCAAATCTGTTGTAGGAAATAAAAATGGAGAATTCATATGATATATGTGACATTCTTGGCGAGGGTGGATATGCAAAGGTTTTATTGGTGAAAGAGAAAAAAAGTAAAACGTATGTATATATTTGATTTTGCTTTCCGCAGTGGGCAAATTCGTTGAAAAGCCATCGTGAAGAAGGGCATTTCTATGGAAATATACACACTATTTCAATGAAACTGCTCTTCATTGCAGTGACTTTTAGATGATTTTGCTCACTGAATATAATTATCTACTATATAATTACTGACCTTATAAAAGGACTTTACCCATAAAAAAAGAAAAACTTATTGCTGAAGAAGTGAGCAAAACATAACAACTGGTGATCCGTAATTACCTACCATTTTGTGGTTACCACCAGTCAAAATCTGTGAAATTAAATTCTCGTGAAATTTTTCAAAATACTTCAGCTGATTTTACAGAGATCTTTCTGTCTGTGAGGGCATCTTGTTCATTTTATTTCCTGTTTCATAATTTGTTCATCAATATCAACAGCAGCTGGATACATTTAGAAATCTTAAACATTTTTTCTTTTTTAAAAAACACGTAGGAATAGAGAAGAAAAATTAAGAGTTCAATCAGTCATGTTCGTTATTCAACATTCATCACTTTGGCTGTTCTTCACTTCTTGAACACTTCCATGATCAGGAAAGGAAAAGAATACTAATCTGATTGGTTTATTTCTTTTCTTTATTTTCTGTTAGGAAACTCCTTGCAACTTTTTCTGGTCATTCCACCACGGACTGGAAAAGAACAATAGAATAATTATCAAAAGAACCACTCATATTCTTTCCGTGGAAAATGTTCCAGAATTCGAAATAAGCAACGACCATTTACTGTTATAATTCAATTTAGAGTTTCACATTTACCAATTAGCTCTTTCAGCTAGTGTACAGCTGAAAGAACCCTTAAAAACCCAACTATTTCCGTCGTATAATCTTGCTACGCTCAGGCAAAAAAAACTATATATATACCGGACAAGTGAATAACCCTTATTTTGCAGTACTGCTCACCAGAAACATAACATTTCTGATTTGATGATTCCGTTTGTTCTGTCCTGAAAATACAATTTTAATGATTAATAGGTATTCTCAAATGAAAGAACTAAACTAAATGAAACTCACTTCTTAGCTAGGCATTGATAAGACTGTAGTGACTATTATTGGTAATTGAAAATATGTCTTTGTTTATTAGATGAATTATATTATAAACAATATAACCATTAACACCGAAAAAATTTTAAAAGTTATAAATATAATAATTACAAATATAATCTATATAATCTGAAAGATTACTTTTGTGTAGCTATCATTACACTTCAAATTTTGAACTTAATGCTTAATACTACCCATTGTGATGACAATACCGAAATTGTCTAAAATTTTCATTTATTGTATGAGATTGTGGATGAACGAAACATTACTTTGGCACTGGTTCTGTACATATCTACCAGAAAGTTTATTGTATTTGGTCCGCCTTAGTTTCTTATCATGTCTCCCTAACAGTCAACTACTTGCAAACAGGGAAGACTATGAAAATACAATGCACTTGATAATTGTGTAACCTATCATGATTTTTTTTTTACAAATGTTTACCCCAGGTAACTCATCAGTTTCAGTATTTCAACTGTTGAGGGTGATTCAACAAATTTAGTATATATTGTTTAAATAATTAGCAACTTAAAAATCAAATTTATAAAAAAATTTACAAAAAACATTTATATTTATTTTATAAATTTTTGTATAAAGTAAAAGCGCGTGATACAAAATAAAATGTTTGGACAAATCTTATTCACATATTTCTATCCTGTATCTTATTCGTTGTTTTAGATTGTTTGCAATGAAAAAAATACCATTGGCTTTGAAAGAACCATCACAATCAAAGATAGATATAGGTGTTTTAAAGGAAGCAAGGTATTATAGTATGTTAAAGCTTAAATTTTTAGTTGATGTGTGCCAGATTGTTCTCTGATAAATTTTGAATGGAAGCAGTGCTGGGAAACCAAGCTCAGAGTTTCAAGCTTTCGGTTTCAAAATCACATAACAAAATTTTAAGTTGATCATAACGAAATAATTATTGTATCTTTTTTTAGTTTGCTTAGTTGTTTAAAACATCCAAACATTGTTGCTTTTAAAGAATTTTTCATTGATTCTAATGGTCTCTTCTTATCAATTGTTCAGGTATGTCTCTCATACTTCCATAACAATTTTGGGGTGTCAGATTTACGATTTTGTTTGACTGGTGAAAATGTCAACTTGCCTGACTTAGTCACTGCGCATTAATGTGAGCTGTAACAGACCCAAACACTATCTTTCCCATATGGTTATTATATATTGACAATGCAACTGAGGGAAGAGAAACAGTAAAAATAATATATCCAGAAGGTCGAAAATTTGGAATTGTAAACATAAAAGAAAACCTGGGATTAGCGTTGGTCATAAGCATTAACAAGGACTGAATTAAATTATTCAAATATATATTATTATTATTATTATTATTATTATTATGAAATATCAAACATGGCTACAAACACTGCGATATTAAGTAATTGACCAGGAGACCAGCCCATGTATCAACAAATGTTCAAAGGAGCTGGCTGTGTCTGTCAATGATTTTAGCATTGTATAACCTATTTTATTTTTGAATAAGTACATAATACGTTGTGCAAAAAACAGCATGTGATCTAACAAATGGACACAAACATTTTTTCCATTATGGTGTGCATCAATTTTTAGATATTCTGCTGTCTCCAGGATAAAAAATAATTTAAAATTTACCATCACACTAGAAATGGCTTGTCAACAAAAAACTGTTCTTACCACAAAAGAATAATACAAAAGCATTAAACTTACTATTTTGAAATATTTGACAATAACTTTTAAAGGTTCTGTATTATATTTCAGCATTAATGTAAAAGAATAAAAAAAGACAGTGAAGGCTATAATAATATTGTGTCTGTACATATGAAAAAAAAAGTGCAAGATGTCCATTGAACAACCAGTGTCTCCAGTTTTGACCTCTCTTCTTCCAACTTTCCAACATTGTCAAGGTGCCATGATGCAACACTGGAATTCTTTTTGTTTTTGCTAGAGTGTATACAATTATCTTTATCATCATGCCGTTCACTTTTCAATATGTACCAGTTGAGCTTGCACCAGCCAGCCAGATCTCAAATGTCAAATTTTATCTAAAATGGTGATAATATCCCTGGAAAATTGGCAGTTGGTAAGGCTAGGGGGGGGAACAGTATTTTGGTTGTAAAATAGGCATTTTTGAAACTATTGTTAAGAATTTCTATTTAGGAATATTGTTCAGCTGGAAGCCTGTTTGACGTGATCAAAGCTACTAAGCAGGTATTTGAAATTCTCTTATATGCTGGAACTGAGAATCTTCTGCATGGTCACAGCAAACTATATTCTTTTCTTGTCTTTTCTTTAGAACAAGAATCATATCAAAGAAGAACAGATATTCAAGGTATTTCACCATCCTAGTTGGCAAAATCTTCTTAAAGTCACTGCAAGGAAGAGCATTTTTATTGAAGAAGTGTGGGTTAGGGTTACGGTTACGGGATTGCATCATGGAAGTGTTGTAGTGAATTTAACAGTACTTAGAATTATTGTTGCGATAATAATCTTTTCAGTGGTTCGATCAAGTTGGCATGGCCGTTGAATATATCCATTCACGTAGCATATTACATAGAGACATCAAAACTCGAAATGTATTTCTCACGGAACGTGGTGTTGCCAAATTAGGTTAGTTGTATTAGGTTAATTAGATTTGAAAGTATATTTTTATAGAAGTAAATTTTACATACCCAGTGGGCAAGATCATCATTAAGTCTCTACGACAGAGAACATTTTCATTGAAGTTGTGTGTATAATTCTACAGAGTGCGCTTTACTGTGATTTTTTCACAAATGTGCTGGGTATACTGGGTATACGGAAGCTTCTGCTATGGGCTGTATTTCACGGTTTTAAAGTTGTATTTACACTGATATACAAACAAACATGTTTTTATGTTATAGGGGACTTTGGTATTGCAAAGGTGATGGAAAATTCCTTAACACAAACATGCATTGGCACACTTTGTTATTGCAGCCCTGAAGTTTGGCAAGGTTTCCCTTACGGTTACAAAGCAGATATTTGGGTGGGTTTACCAACATGCCTTCTTAAATTTGTTATTGATTTTTAATACGTTGAAAGCAAAATTGAGATAATGCTAGAATAGAACTATAGGCATATAGTTATATAGAACTATAGTGTCACCTGATGGAAAAGTCTTTCTAAAGATTTTTGATGCTACTCTTTGGAGCATGTTTCAATTTGTCGTGAAATTTATCTAAAAAAATAATTAAAAGAAATCACTATGTTTCTCTCTGTATAATGAATTTTAGTGATACAACATTACGAAATACATACCCAGTGAGAAAAATCATCAAATATCACTGCGATGCAGAGCATTTTTATTGAAATAGTGTATATTTCTATATAGAAATGCACTCCTTCACAGTGATTTTTGACGAATTTGCCCACTGGGTAATGTTAGATATATATAATATTGTATCATATGTTATTGAAATCTTTTGAAGCATTTTGTAGATATCAATCTCTTACAGGCTTTGGGATGCCTTCTTTATGAAGCCTGTTCATTGAGGTCTCCATTTGAAGCATCAAACTTGAAAACATTATGTGATAATATTGTGAATGGAGAAGTCCAAGTATGTTGTTTTTATTTTTTTACCTAGTAGTGGGAGAGTTAAATTTATGGTATTTTCCACAGAATAAAATTCCTAATCATTTTTATTAAAAGAATACTTTTTGGACTCATCATGGCTTTTTTTTGTTTGCCATTGTCGTAATCCTCTCACTGATTGCTTGACCAATGACGTTGCATGAATTTGTCTGAATATGTTAAATCTGAACTTTCAATATTATTCACGTATACTTTTTCAGATTGCCCTGAGGTATAAATCCGTTAGGTGTGACTAATTTTCAATTTATCAATTCTATAGAAAATTCCCTCAATTTATTCAAATCATGCACAATGTTTGGTTATGTCCATGCTGAAGAAAAAACCTGAGGAAAGACCCAGGTAAATAGTTTTATTTTCCCCCACACAATCAAGCATTGCTCTAACTTGCCCGAAGGCCAGTGTGCAGTCAGTCGATGGCTCCTAATGGGCTGACACGCTGCTTTTAAAGCGCATCGGAGTGGTGTATTGAGATACGACATGACTGGATTCGAACACGGGTCGCAGCTGTCGCACTCAAAGGTACCACTACACCATCGCTGCACAAGGCAAAAAAACAATAATAATTTATGCAAATAATGGTTAAAAAAAATGGAGGCTATTAAATGTTTTCAAATCAAGCACACCTTAAAACAATATTATACCCACTATGACAAAAAGCGAAATCCTTGTTATTGTTGTTTTGTTTGTATGGAGAGTAATTTTGTGTCCAATCCTATTTCTGTTTCTGTCTTCTTGCTACTAGCATTTCTGAAATCTTGAAGATGCCATTCATTCAATCGCACAAGCGGATGAACGGGTAGGTTCGTCTTCTGAAGATATTTTCAGGAACAGCCACTTTTATATTATTATTTTTTTTCTTCTGTGTAAAATGTGTGGATATTTTTCTACGCCGATTTACTTTTTAAGAGGTAAAAAACGGTAAGGTTATTTATTCCTCGAGGTCTGAAGACCGTAGAGTATTGAAATGATTTCATTTTTTAGGGATAAAAAGTCGCCTACAATCTAGGCTCTTTCCATGACTTTCCCGCAGAGGCTAAAAAAGAAGCCACGTGTAAAAGCCAAATCATAATGACATGTATTGGCCAAATTGGGACTAAATTTGGAAAGTTTTCCAATTTTCATAAAAACTTGCACAAAGCACAAAAGCAAGGTGCTGATTTCGAATATTGCTGTCATTTTGTCAGATTTGGCGAAAATTGGGCAATTCGTGCCAAATTGGGATCAAATTTTGAAAACTTTCCAATTTTCATAAAAATTTGCACAAGGGACAATTTGACGGTGCCGATTTCGAATTTGACAGTCATTTTATATAAAATGAAAATAAACAGTTTAACACAAATATCTGGTTTGTATGAATCGTCTGCTTCTTATTGAAAAATCGACTAATACCACATTTAATTGACCGGAGTTTCAAAGCGTGAGTCTTTCTTGTTGGTTTTTATAAAGATTCACAGAATAATTAAATTTGAAGTATTATTAACTTACGTGAATCCGTCTTTGATATTTAGCATTTTCCACTGTTAAGAAACGAAGGTTAAACGTGTTAAAAAGTGCTATGAAATACAGCGTGTTTCATAATGTTGGGAATGGAAATTTTAAAGCTGTTTTTTTAAATGAATATACCGAATTTCAAAATAATTTTTACATTAATGGAAAGCCATTTTCAAGTTCTTTCGAATAGTATATAAGTAAGTGTAAGTAAGTGTAGTAAGTGCAAATAATGTATTGATGTATTTTTTTTCGAAATTGGAAAAATAGAAGAGGAGAAAATCGAAAAATTAACTCCAGAAAAACTCATTATTTTCTTAACGTTCAATTAAAACGTTGCACAAAAAGTATAATTTAGCACAACAAAGAGAATCATTTCAGAAGTTCAATATTAATATTTGGATTTCTGCGTAAGCAAGAAATACTTTACGATCGTCTTTGTTTTTCTGTTTTTTCATCTTACTGTCCAATCCTACGCATTTTTGTTTCTTAAATTTCATTGGTTCATAAAAAAGCTGTCTCAATTGTGATTGGTGCATAATGCCCGATTTCTACGAAAGGGTGCTAATATAACCTTAACTTCAATAGCGACAGTTTATTGGCTTGGTCTGCGCCGTGCCATGTGATCATCCGGGTATTTTTCGACTTGACATTTGCACGCTGTTCGCATAATGGTGTACTATCAGCGGTACCGAAGAAACCCACTTAGATTTCCAAAAGTTGATTGATCAATGTGGAATATATTTAAAAGAAGATTTACACTTCCAAAACCGAAAGTAAAGTGTAGAAAATTTATAATTTATCTTACAATGATTCTACTGTGTTCATTCTTTTTTAAAAACAAGTTTGAAATGATTTGTAAAAACAGCGTGTGAAAAAGGAATGCTTTCGTTTCTTCGAAAATGTTTGGGATTCTTATAAGCATCATTTTATGTTCGATGTTTCTCTAGCTATTTTAGCTTATTTACTTGTATAGTTCTTGGCTGTATTATCAGTGTCTTGATTTAGGAATGGGGACTTACTATTTACTTACCTTGATTGTCTGTAAATTCTAAATACTGGACATCCTTTAACGCAAATTTCTGCTTTCAGTTATCTTTGCTAATTTTGATAAGTTTAGGTCATATTTTTCATAATCCTAATCTTTGTTTACTTTTTGTGTTTGGGAAGTCTTAGTAATTAGGAAGATTGACCGTACATACGTAATCATATCAAGTATGATTTTGTATGTATATAGATGTATTTTGTATCATTAAAATTTCCTTTTTGTCCTTGTGAATTAATAATTCTGTTAGGAAGATTGACAAGACATATTGAATTCATAAATTCATAACATTTACATTGACTTACATGCGTACTCATTGTCTTATCTGAATTGATCACTTAATATCATTTCGTACCAACAAAATAAAGAACATTATGTCATTCAGATATAATCAAGTTTATTGGTGTTTATTGGTATAAAGTATTGCATAGTGACAATTATGTTTTTCCAGATTTTTGGGGAGTATACGTGATCAGAAATTTAAATATTATATATTGCGAAAATGATTTAACCTTTCTTAAATTTCAAGAATGTCATAGTCTGTCTTTTTTCATACTTCTGATTTTGCAAAAATCCTTATGCCTGCAAGGGCATCTTGTTTTCTTTAATTCACCGTTTACACCGAAGACGAGTTACAATTTTATCAAAATAAAAAGTAAAGTTTCTGTTTTAAGAAAACTGAAGTTGAAAAAACGTTCATCTAAAGACAAAATCAAGTTTTTTCAGGGGTGAAAGTGCGCTGTTCCGCAGTTAAATATTCAGGCATGATAAACACTTCTCAAAACTCATTTACTGTGCGTTGACTTGCCTCTCGTGTCTCTTCTGTTTTATTTTCAAGCAAGCAAATTTATGGAAAATCAAGCAATTAACTGCCTTAATTGGAAGTCTCAAATGTAAAGTAAACTTAATAAAAGATTTCGCACCTTTAAAACAATGAAGATACGGTCGTAAATTTTTGTTTTAATTGATGGTTAAGAAAATAATGAGTTTTTCTAGAGTTATTTTTTCGATTTTCTCCTCTTCCATTTTTCCAATTTCGAAAAAAATACATCATTGGAAAGAGGAAAAAATAAGGTTTTCAATAATATAAAAATTATCATCCAATGATCAGAATTTACTGAAATATAAGCGGTTATAATTCTTGTTGCCACTTTTTTGAAACACACTGTAGCTTAAATTTGTTTATTGTTTTCCAAATTGCTGTTATTGTTTCAAAAAGTTCTTTTCATTCACATCTTTTTAATTACATTTTTCCAAGACATTTCCCTTATTTTTTCCAAAACCACTTTTTCATTTTTCAAAAAAATATACTAGCCGAAAGAGCAACCGTTAACCTACCGTTAAGCGCGATTAAAAAAATAGTTATTTTCGGCGAATTATGTTATTTAATTCGAATTCAAAAGTGCTCCTGAAAATCAGCGTTAAATTAGAAGAAGCCGCTTTTTAATAGAGGCTTTTTAATTAATTTCAATATCCAATCTATACTACCTAAGTAGAAACACAAAATTAATTTCAATAATCCGCGCTAAAGTAGGTGTTGCTACTTAAAATTGCGACTTTTAATCAAAACTCGCAAAATTGCGACTTTTTATCAAAACTCGCAAAATTGCGACTTTTTAAAATGGAAAATTTTTCCTAAAACTAGCAAAATTGCGAGTTTTCCACAAAACTTGCAAAATTGCAAATTTTTGAAATTGCGAGTTTTATTTAAAAAGTGTGTTACTTCATGTTGGCACATAGGGGCCACCGTATGTTGCACTTAATTTTCAGTAATACATTTTAGAAATTGATTATAGATTTAACTTTCATCATCGGATTTCTATTCATAGATGTACAATCTCATCCTATTCAAATGCTGCTATCAACTATGCTATGTACAACTATGTCAACGATGCAAGCCAATCCTCAACAATCGTTTTCAACCGCCAGCAGTCTTCCATACTCGTCAACAATCTCATTCCTCAACAACCGTTTCCAACCGCCAACAGTCTTCCATACTCCTCAATAATGCAACTCATTCCTCAACAATCGTTTCCAACTGTCTATTATTAGCAAGCCAACAAACTTTACCAAAATTTTGACTTCATCAGGGTTGCCAGCGGACCTTGAAAACCTTGAAAAGTAATGACCTTGAAAATTTAGAAATTTTTCTCTCACAGATTTTGTTTTCAGTTACTCCTTTTAGCTACAGTAAGAATTGTCATTTAAACCATCTAGTAATTTATACTTGGATAAACTCACAACCAAAATGTTTTTTCTGTGTAGTACACACTTTCTTTAATTGCCCCCGCAGCGAGCGTAAGCGAGCGAGGAGGCATAGTAGTTTCACGAGATAGGCGAATGTCAGTTTCCGATTTTGTTCATCATCATCATCATCATCATCATCATCCTCCAACTTTCGTGTTGACGTTACACGGTGGAATACAATTATTAGCTGACTTTGCTTTTTTTCCGTTTCAAAGCATGGTACTGTAAGTGGGAGAGACAGAATGTTTTTTCGTATCTCTTTCCTAATTTATTATTTTATTATACTATGTTATTTAGGAAGATCGTATGCTAAAATTTCTTCGACATTTTTCGTGTTACTTTTGTGTTGTTTTAGTGAAGTGAACGACAAGGATTTTGAAGCACAGCTTGAAATCTGAAATTTTGCCAACCATACATTTTATTTTTGTATATATATGTTTTAGCTCTAAATATTTCATTCAATAAACTTTGTTCAACGCACTAATTTTTGGCAAAGATTTTAATTGGATTTCTGTGTATGCAAGAAAGCTATGTTACAAATTGTCTTTTTTCGTGTTTTTCTATTTTAACTGTCCACCTCGCGCCAAACCTAATCATACTAGTGTGTGATCATGATCAGTAAAAGCTTTTTACATTTTCTTGTTGTTTTTTTTTATAAACATTGGCTACTTTTTGTTTTGAATCAAAGTTTAAAACGCAGATTTCTAATGGATTTTTTGCTTTGATTTTTTTTTAAAACAGTTTGTTTTTTTTCTTTTGGCTCTTACAGAATTTTTTTAACAAATCTTGTTTTGATTATAAAATACGTATCCATGGTTTCAGTTCACACATTTCTTTTGTTTGTAGCAAATACTTTCTGATATTACTTGTTAAGCCTTTATTACACTTTTTGAAAGGTATATTAGCACCAATAAAAAAAAGTTATCCTAAAGAAAGTTTAACTCAATTACAACGTAAGTGAAAAACCGTGAAGACCATCCGTCAAGGAGTTTTCAAATCGGATCTCCCATTTCGAAATGATCATGCTCGCAATTCTTCTTGTTTTTATTGTGTTTAGTTTATACAATGTTAACAAAAGTTTAAATGTATATATTTGTTTCTGTGAAAAGACTTGCAAAAACATTCATCTGGATTTTTTTGAGTTTTCGGACAAAAATTTGTTTTTGTTTCCGTTGTATAGCTTGCAATGTATAGCTTGCTGTGTGTACACATTGGAATGCTTGAGCGCGGGGGCATTTTTTAGCTAAAGCTACATGCTAGTAAGATTAATTAACACGAGCCTCAGATTAGGCCAAAGGTACAACCTGAGGCTCAAATCATTGTTCCAAAAATTAACAACAGTCTGAGCCTGAATGTTCTTGAAAAATAAAACGAAATCATGATGCGAATTCTCTCACTGGTAAATGGTTTAGAAGTTTATTGGGTTTTTTTTCACCTTCAATAATTGTGCGAATGGGCCATAGCGGAACAACAACCATGTTTTTTACCAGTTGTTGTTAAAAAGATTGATTTCTATTTTACTGGAAGTTCCATGAATAAGAACAAGAAGAGGCTGAAATTTGAAACTGTGTTCTTAAAGTGAAGAACAAAATAAGAACAATTCAGGTTCCAAAAATAAGAACAAGCAGCCTTAGGTCAGATTTTACTGCTTCTTATAAAAAAGAGTGTGTATTGCTTTGTCCTAATAAGTTTAAAATTTTTCAAAAATTCTGTAGTACCTTAAAGGTACTAATTTTCGCACGTATTAATTTTCGCGCACCAGCCAATTGTCTTCAAATTATCGGTATTAATTTTCGCGCACAAATGCCTCCTATATATTTTTTTCTAGGCATACAAATAAAAATGAAGAAATTTTTAAAGATAAATGCCACTTTCTTTCCAAAAACAAAAAAACATCTCATGACTGCGGTAGATCATTCAAGAAAGCCGTTGGTTTAAAGATTCATCAAAGACATTGCAAGGAACGTGTGAAGGGAAAACCACCTGATAATCCGGATGATCCTAATTCCAATGGTGAAACATCAATCCGGAATGAAGCAGTACTTTAATGTCAGATATTTTCGCGGGAAGAAAATTTTTGCATTTTCGCGGAATTTAATTTCGCGGTTCGTGGATTTAATCAAATTTCGCGGGAATTTAATTTCGCGGTTGTGCGAAAATTGGAATTTAGAAACTTGAATTTTAACACTAAAAAGCTTTCTATTTAAAACAGCAACTAAATAAAATACAATCAAAGCTCTTCAGCAATTAAGTCAAATACATTGCCATCATCATATTCCCATTCAGACTCATTTGATTCGCTTTCATCATCGGATGAATGATTCTGTATAAGATGATCCTTATCAATCGCCGCGAGTTGATGATCATCTTGATCAACGAGGGCTGGCTTACAAGAGGATCGATGTCAGCAAAGGGATCCAATGGTATCAAACCAGATTCTCCCTTTTGCAATGCATTTGTGATTCCTGATGCAATCCAGCCGCTCTCGATGACTTTTTTCCCCTCAGGTGTCGTCATATGGTTATAAAGTTCAGTAAGCCATTTCGCATGAATTGGTTTCATGATCGTCAAATGAAGCTTAACTTCGATCTCTTCAACCTCTTTTCCCTCATCAAGCTGTTGACTTACTTGTTTTGTATACCATTCGTTGAATTTTTTCTTCATGAAACGCTTCGCGTAACCATTCACCGTTAAATCAAGAACCTGATAGATATGGGTCATTCCCGCTGGGACTCGCAAAAGTAGAATTCCTTCCTTCTGTAAGGTATCCAAGACGGCTTGAGTCATCTGTCCACTAAAAACATCCATAGTGAGCAATGCTTTTTGATCTTTTGGGAGGTCATCTCTTTCACGAACATGTTTTATATAAGGAGCAATAATCTCATCTATCATTTTACATGCTTCGATTTCGTTGCTATAATGTGTAGGATTGACACTTAACGAAAAAGATGGCGGAAATTTGAATTTGGGTAATCTTTGTGTCGTCTTTCCACCATATATTAACTGCATAGGTAGAAATGTTCCATCATATGAAACAGCAAACGTTGCAGTTATAGAGCGCTTGTCTGATCCTCCAACTATCGTCACGGATTTTGAATTTTTTTTCGCTAGGGTAGTTTGGCTTGTAGATACATATTTTGATGGTGTTTGATCCAAGTTTAGAATCAATGCATCAGGAATGTTGTGTCGTTTAACTTTTGACACTATATCGTGGTGAAAAAGCAAACCGGCTTCTTTGATAGCTCCATCAGGAATAGGAAGTTTAGATGTTGTTTTCATACGACGTACCATGCCGATCCGCTGGAGAAGGCTTTTTGCCCAATAGGTATCCTCAATTGGTATATCACCTACAGCATCAGGGTAGCGATCCGCTAGCGCTGATGCCGCCGGTTAACAAGCGTTAAGTAACTTAACGAACAGAAATAACTTTTTCCCTCAGAGTGTGTATTAAGCTGTATTAAGACGTATTAAGGTGAATTAAGGTGTATCAAGGTGTATTATGTTAAATCCATAGTCTAAGTGGATGTGACGTCACTCTTGGAAATAACTTTTTCCCTCAGAGTGTGTATTAAGCTGTATTAAGACGTATTAAGGTGAATTAAGGTGTATCAAGGTGTATTATGTTAAATCCATAGTCTAAGTGGATGTGACGTCACTCTTGGAAATAACTTTTTCCCTCAGAGTGTGTATTAAGCTGTATTAAGACGTATTAAGGTGTATCAAGGTGTATTAAGAAATTTATAGTAAGTTGTTTTCTTCTTTGGATTTAAATGTAAATGAAGATAGTACAAAAGTGGACTCCCGTCCGAAATCAAAGATTTGTCAGGCGGTCGATGTTGTAAAATGATTGATGGAGACACACAGATTTGGTATCAAAGATGGTGAGGTGTTCAAGTTAATTACACAGACAGTCTTCACTTATGTGCACTGCTCCAGTGTGAAAGTCTACATAATGTCACTGTTAGGAAACGCAGAAATTGCTGATGTTCTGGCTCCACTCGCTCACCAGGTTATTGGGTTATTGTCAGAACCTTCCTGCAGAATGATTAGACCCATCACCTTTGATTTTAATTTCATCGAAGTTAAACCTAAAGGTGTTTGTTTCAATATTGCCTTGAAAATATTCGAAAAAAATCCCAAAGACTTGAAAGGATCACCAAGAGCATTTCTTGATTATCAGTATACCGGCATTGTACCCTACCCTAAACCTTTTGTTGAGGGTAAGCTATTGATTATATTCGTTTTTCAGTCCATTAAGAGCTGTAAATAATATTTGGAAAAATATATTCATTTTGATAGTCATGTTTATTGACTTTATTGAAATAATAATTATTATCTTTGATAAAAACAATTTTCTTTTAAGGCATTGAAAACAGCTTTCCAAATCCTGTCACCAGAAAAGACTTTCTAAAAAAGTATTACCCGTTGTTGCTCCATGGAAAGTATCCCATGAAAGAACCAAAGTTAATCCTTCACCGAAAGTATTAGAGGTGCTACAAGGCACCTTTGAAGATGTCTGAAACAGTCCCGTTACGCACACGCTTTACGGTGGCAAAATCGATTAACCATCCTAAGGGTGCCATATTCGGCGCTCCAAACAGCACCCTCCGAGGTGCTAAATATAACATCCCTAAGGGTTGTTGATTCAAAAGACCACTCTAGGGGTGCTCACTCTAGCACCTCTGCAGGATTCAAATAGCACCTTTTTAGGGTGCTAAAAAATTTTACCACCCAATTAGGCTTGCCTAATTGGACTTTCAGCTCAGCACCTTAATTGGGTGCTGCATAGCACCTTCTTTGGTGCTGTTACTCGACTTAGTAAAACTTTTGGGGTACTAACTCACATGATTTAGAACCATGATAAATAAGAGGAAAATACAGTAAATGTTTTAATTAATTATTCTTGACGAATTGATATACATATGAACAGATCAAAATAAATAGGAATGTAAATTTTAAATTATTACAAATTGTAACTCTACTACTATATTCTTAAATAATAATAATTTAACTCGGAACAGTAAATTATTTTTACCAACAAGGATTGAAAGTGATCTGATAAAAATCTATCCTGAAATGAATTAACACGAATTTTACAAAACCATTGTATGACAGGAGAAAAATAACCTTAAGTTAACTTCATTTTTCATTCATTTCATGATAGATAAAAGTTGATTGTCTAAGGAAAATTAAATATTTTTTCAGAAATACTACTGCGCATGCGCGAACTACATAATTTAAGTGAATAAACGAATCAAGTGACAATTTCATCATTAAAGCATCCTTTGTCATTTCGTGTACATTATTGTTATTTATAAACTCCATGAATTTATTTCAGGATGAATACCATTAGTCATATGTTGTGCCATTAATTTGGAAGTTCTTATTGCTCTTGATTTGCTTAAAAATATATAACATTCTAATACTTTCAATAGTTTCCAAAACACAAAAGGGGATTTCCGAATTCTACACCCGTGTCAAGAATATCAAAATCCACTTCTTTAGATTTTATTTTTCGAGAAAATGTCCTTAAGTTAACTTCACTTGATTAACTTGCTCAAAAATAAATAACATTCTAAATATCACTAAATATTAAGAGAATTAAAATAGTAGTTGAATACATAAACATAAGGAAGGCGTCTTAATACTATCAATAGTTTCCTAAACCAAAAAGGGGATTTCCGAATTCTACACCCGTTTCAAGAATATCAAAACCACTTCTTTAGATTTCATTTTTCGAGAAAATGTCTGCCATCAAAAATCATACATGTTTTTTCTTTTTATAAGCATATTATAAGTACATAACTTTCTTTTCTAACAAACGAAATGTCTCATGTGGATAGACCACTTTAGCTTAGATATGCTTTTAGCTTAGATATGCTTAGTATATCAGGATTGCCAGCAGAAATTAAATTTCTATTTCAAGGTCTTTCAAGACCATGTTTTTATAAGCAACATTACTACTAAGGTCTGACCTTGGTTGCTTATAAAAAAACATGTATTATAGCTATTATTACCAAAACAGCAGCAAAACAGAATACAGTCCCCAAACACTACTGAAAAAAGTAGGTACTAAAAGAATTTTGGAAATTTTTAAACTTATTAAGACAATGCAATGCTACACATAAGAAACATTTGATTGTTACTTACTGATAGGAGTAACTGAACAAAATTTACAGAACAAAAAAATCACAAATGAGAAAAATGTTCAAGGCTTTTCAAGGTTATTCAAGGTCCTCAAGGTCACTTTTCTAAGTTCAAGGCTTTTCAAGTTTTTCAAGGTCTGCTGGCAACCCTGTATATGTTTATTTTTTGACAAAACTGAGGCTGGGTATGCTTATAAACGTTATGCTTATAAAAAGAAAAACATGTATTCGCACATGGAAATCAGGAGCTCAACTTAGCAATTAAGTTGAGCACCTTAGGTTTAGGCCTCACCTTATCCCCTATTTTTAAAATAAAACGTTGAATAAATGTCAACGTTCCTAATAACTTTGGATCATATGACAAGTTAAATACGTAATACGAAGCAAACATAACCATATAGGCAACAAGGAAATCACTAGTGGCACATATCTCACACTTTTCCACATACACCTTAAATGACTGGTCTTCTAACAGAACATTTTCTGGGCTCTCACCAATAGGAATCGACGGAACAATAGATGGGGTGGAACGTTCACCATCAAAAAGAATGGACAGACTTTCATTTAAAAGTATAGTAATCACCATTAGCGATGAACATATTGTAAGATCTAAAATAAAAGCAGCATGATTGAACTTTTTATGAAAAAAAGGAAGATTCATATGAACAAATTTATAAATAAACTCTAAGGAATAGGATAATTTCTATGAAAACTTACACTCCTTCCTGGACTCAGACTGTGGTTCTGACATACACAGCATCAAATTTTTAGTAGAATTCAACATTTTAGGCGTTTGTAGCCTAAGGATTTCATGACTTCTCGTCTTTAAGTTTTTCAAAAAGTTTTCTGGCAGGTCCCACCCAGCCACACGGTGAAACTCTTTCAGTATCTAAAAAAACATCACATTTATAGCCAGTGTGCCAATGTTTTAATGTCAATGGCCTTGTTGAATTTGTTGATAATTGTTTTTTGTTCTGGTACTCAGTGTGGCTAATAAACCAAGTAAAACAAGATGACCCATCATACAGGAGAATTCAAAATGTAACTGTTATGGAACAAAATCAAAAAAGAATAATATACATACTTGATCTCCTTCTGCTAATATTGGATAATGGTCCAATATATCAGATATCTTTATTAGATTGACAATTAACAATACGCCTCTCTGGAAATGTTTTATCCATACTGATGTCAATAACAGACATATTTCTTCGACCAGAAGTAAAATCTTTTTGCTGCTTTAATTTTTCAATGTGAGATGCAATACTGGCATCATCCTCACCAACAACCCTTTGGGGCAGGAAATTTGCAACACCCCAAATATCTAATTGAGTTGCATTCAAACAATTGTCTGTATTCTCTTGCTTGTGCTTTTCATATTTCCGTTTTTTTGCTATTACCTCTACATTATTGACTAATGCACTAGATCGTCGCCTAAGATTACGAAAACAGCTTCGTAAGCGACTTTTCCACAAAGCTAAGGCATCAGCATGGGACAGACCTTTGCTCAAGTAAGCCCATCGGTGAAGTAAAGCACCAACCATATCATCATACTGTGAAGATGATGGGTATCTAAATATAAAGTAGTTGCTTGTTCTTATTCCAAAAAGAAAGATGAAATTTTTTGTCATTCATGATTGTTTGTATACCATAGATGTGTATGTGTGGAAACTATAATTAAACAACTTACAAGGTGTATTTAGAGCAAACATCATAAAGACTCTCAGTTAACTTGATACGTTCTTTAATCGATAAGTCTTCTTCCTTTTTTAACTTTTGCAACACCAATGAACTTACAAAGGAATCCTTGATAATGAAAGGGTAAGGCCAAGAAGAACTGTAGGAATTGTTTCTGAAAATATTGACAACTTTAACATGATAAAACCATTGAAACTACTAAAAGAGATCAAAATTAAGCACACACTCTTTAAATATGTATACTAATCTTTGCACTAAGAAAGGGAGTTATCAAGTAAATAAAAGAATTATAAAAAACACTTTGCTTACTCAGAAGTATTAAAAATCGCATCTTCATCATCATGTAAAGAATTTAAAGTCTCGTCTGCATCTTCAATTTCCTCACTGAGTGAGCTATTGGATTTTTTAAGCGTTGGAATATGTTGAATTTGAAGTCTCTTGTCAATAGTGACACCTAAAGCACTGATGTCATCCAAATCTTTAAATTCTTCTAGATCGTCATCATAATATTGAATAATAAACGGTTGGTTTTTGTCAAATATAGGGCTGTTGTGCGCAGTTATGTAATTTTTGCGCAGATATGTAATTTCTGCGCAGATATGTAATTATTTTGCGCAGTTATGTAATTTCTGCGCAGTTATGTAATTATTTTGCGCAGATATGTAATTTTTGAGCTGCGCAGTTATGTAATCGAGTGCTGCGCAGATATGTAAAATGCGGACTTTTTAATACAACTATTTTTTCTAGATTTTTTTCACTCAACTACCACTGCTTTTGCGATTTATCATAAAAGTTTTTATGATAAATAAAAACCTACGACAAATGTAGTAAACACCTTTAAGTTTGGAATGAGCCATAATTAGGCCAAACACGTGAAGGTCTTCACCGGGTAACTTTTCAGTGGCTATCAGGTGACCGCATAACTAAAACCAAAATCGCGCATGCGCAGTAAAAATTGTAAACAATTGAAAGGTGCTGATTTCGAATTTGACAATGATATTGCCAGGTTTGACTAAAATTGGCCAATTTAGGCCAAATTTGGACCAAATTTCGAAAGTTCTTCAATTTTCATGAAATTTTGCACGGATCACAATTGAAAGGTGCTGATTTCAAATTTGACAATGATTTTGTCAGGTTTGACTAAAATTGGGCAATTTAGGCCAAATTTGGACCAAATTTCGAAAATTCTTCAATTTTCACAAAAATTTGCACGGATCACAATTGAAAGGTGCGGATTTCGAATTTGACAATGATATTGCCAGGTTTGACTAAAATTGGCCAATTTAGGTCAAATTTGGACCAAATTTAGAAAGTTCTTCAAATTTCAAAAATTTTTGCGCCGATCCCATTTGAAAGGTGCTGATTTTGTCAGTCAGTCATTTTGTCAGATTTGACCAGAAGTGGGTAATTCGGGCCAAATTTGGATCAAACTTAGAAAGTTCTGCAATATTCATAAAAATTTCTACAACGCACAATTAGAAGTTGCTGATTTTGAATTTGCCAGTCATTTTATTAGATTTGAACATAATTTGGCAATTCGACAACGTTGTATTTTTGAGACTAGATATGTATCGTTGTGTTGCGTCCTGAAGTCTTCAAGCCAAGCGGCTTCTTGTTTTCGAGCAAGAGCGTAGGATACGCAGATCGTAGGATTTTGTAGAGATTGAAATTTGTATTTATGCCCTTCGGTGATATAAGATAAAGTATTAATTTATTAGCTTTTGTTCAATTGTCCTCCCTCTCACTCATTTGACAGTTCTTTTTCTCGAAACACTACTTTTTTTGTTAAATATTGAAGAAATCATTTAATTTATCAAATAATACAATACGAAAATTATAAAACGAACATTTGATAACAATGAAAAGTAAGAAGAAATTTCCATTCTTTCAATCATATCAAAGGAAAAAGGATGATTGCAAAGAGCGAAAAATAAATACCATTTGTACAAATTTATAGTGCAATAACTCATTTATCTTCAATGAAAAAGTTCTACAAAATATGTATTTTATGGTTTTATGTTGATTTTATTGGCACTAGCAAATGACGATGAACAGCATTTAAACTAACGATGGCCTAAAGTTAATTTGATAAATTTTCTTATTGATTTCTGCGAGTTTCAAAAGTTTTGGCAAAAAGTTTAGTTCTTGTAATATTTTGTTTTGTTTACTGCTTATCGAAGACGTAGTAGATTTATATGCAATATGCAAAACCGTTGAAACTTGTTTTTGAGAAGCTTAATATATGTATATATTTTTTATACGTCACTTTAGTTGAGGATGGACGCGAGAGTCCATTATCTTTTGTTACTGTTTTTCTCCGAATCAATTTCCTAAATTCGTTTGTCAAGTATTATCACCCACCTCAAACTAATGACTTTTATAAAAGTTCTTATAAATGAAATGCTTATAAAAAATAACTGACATCAGCGTCAATAGTCGAATTACTTTGTCCAGAAAACTGTCATTAGACAGTCCTAAAAGATAAACTTGTTAAAATTGGTAAAGTTGAGAAATAGAATAATCCGCAATCCGATCCCAAAGATCCATGGCTCGAGTATTTCACGGCAGCACGTACAAAAAAGCTAAATTGTTTAGCCACAATTGGGAGCGCATCAAACGTCGATTTTGCTCTAGAATGTTATGTTTTGCTTTGTTAGTTCATAAAAATGTTAGGGTTTTTCAGATTTTTTTTAGGATACTTGAGTTCTCTATATCCATATTCATAAATGAAAAAAATTTAAAAATGAAAGAAAAATAAGAGATCTGTCTAACTCAGTGAGAATCACCTTAATTAAGTTTTTCTTTTCGAGGACCCCCACATCTCTGCAACTTCTCCGTAAACCGTTTTTATCAAAATGGTACACAGAAAAAAGGTGCAAATTCTGTAAATTTGGACCAAATTGGGCCTAAAATCCCCTTTTTATCCAAATTTTCGAAAAATTCGCCTCATCTCTGAAATCAGAATCTTGGAATTGTCCTTCGTGAAAACTTTCAAAAGAAACGGATCATTCTGTAAATTTGGACCAAATCGGGCCTAAAATCCCCTTTTAACACAAAATTTCGGAAAATTCACCTCATCTTTGAAATCAGAATCTTGAAATTGTCCTTCGTGTAAATTTTCAAAAGAAATGGATCATTCTGTAAATTTGGACCAAATAGGGCCTAAAATGCCCTTTTGACACAAACTTTGGAAAAATGGCCCTCAAATTTGCAATCAAAACCTTCAAAACTGAGTTCTTATCAAACGAATATTTAACCATGAAAAAGTCCGCATTTTACATATCTGCGCAGCACTCGATTACATAACTGCGCAGCTCAAAAATTACATATCTGCGCAAAATAATTACATAACTGCGCAGAAATTACATAACTGCGCAAAATAATTACATATCTGCGCAGAAATTACATATCTGCGCAAAAATTACATAACTGCGCACAACAGCCTCAAGTGCATTTTTCTTGTTTTGAGAAAAAGCAAAAACAAAAATTGACTAAACAATATTTCTTGAGCCATAAGCTGCAAAATAAAAATTCTTGGTAATAAAGTAGGTAATTTGAGATACTTTGAATACAGTGAAACAATCTATTTGGAACTATGAACATTCTAGAATAAACAGAAAAATAAATCTGACAATACAAATTTTGAAAATGTTAGAAATAGAATATACCAAGATTAGGAATTCAGAGAAAAGGTAGGAGAGGTAGGTGCGAATCGGTTAAAAATTTTTACCGGTTTTAATCAAAAGCGAAAAGCGAAAAAAAAGTTTTGGGCTAAATATTTTCGTGATTATTCGTTTTTTTGTTAATTCACTCCCTGACTTAAAAAAAGCAAAGTGACAAAAAAAGCTAACAAAAACAAATTTGCAGTTCAAGTTTCCACATCAATAATGATGTCCAAAGAATCAGTAATTTTAAACCAAGCTATATTGCACCTGACATTGGAACAAAGTGTCTCAAAACAACAAATTTTTCCTTCCAACTATGTATATTGCTAATGGGTGATAGTCAATTAAATGGTGAATAGCAACAAGCCTGTCACATTGGCTGTTACTAACTTGGTAAGCATGAAAATGATTACTAAAATATTCGGTTTGTAACACATTGCAAAGCAGATAAATGTGTTCCTTGATGATAAAAATCTTCTCGATCTCACCAAAAACATACTCGTCATTAATAAAATCAATTAATACACCCTCACTCTTGTAATATTTTTGCCCTTCAAACACAACACCTCTTGCTTGCGCAAAGACTGTACTTTCACAAGCAGCACCAGCATCTGTAACCAATTTCTTTTCACTTTCTGATAATGAAAGCACAGATACTTCAGTAGATCCAATTGCATTGAATACAGAATGTTTCAACAAAAAGCTTTCTTTCAATGATAGATATGCCTAATCCTGATGTTTTTCGGCCATGCTGAGACAAATGTTTTTTCTGTTTTTGTTGTTATTCAAAAATTGCTTTAATTGTCCATTCTTAGATTCAAACCGTAAAGTCTTGATTAGTGGCCCAAACTTCCTGATGCTTGAAGGATAATGTTTGAT
Source organism: Turritopsis dohrnii (assembly GCA_027922465.2). Lineage (NCBI taxonomy): Eukaryota > Metazoa > Cnidaria > Hydrozoa > Anthoathecata > Oceaniidae > Turritopsis > Turritopsis dohrnii. Next base: position 418,833 of record BQMF02000186.1, on the reverse strand, counting down.
GAAATGGGCTTTGGGTTTTAAATAAGCATTAGGATACAACAGTAAAAACTGTTCAAAAAAATCCTCAATCATATGCTTTAAAACAATTAATTCAGCTTCACTAAATGATGGTGCATTTATTCTATCCAACACATCCAAAAATGACATATAATTCAACCAGTGCTGATCTCCTTCTTGTACTTGCTCTCCAATGTAGAATGGTAACAATCTCAAAAAGTTCCACATTTCTGCTGCAGTTTGCTTAATTTTCAATGCGGATAAACCTTTATCATGAATAATTTGTGGTGAATTGCTGTCAACTTCAGAATATTTGAATGTCAAAATAGCAGCATTCAGATCTTCAAGAGAAAATATTTTTTGACGTAAATAATGAAGCACCAAATTTTCTGTCAAATCACGAGCAAATCCTTCTAACACATCATGTGCTAGATCTGGTGGTAACCCATCAATGACATGAAAATATTTTAAACAATTTAAACAGGAATCATTACGGACACCATAAACCGATGATAGTGATGGGTCAACTGTAATAGCTTCCACATGTAATTGGTGACCTTCCTTTGTACGCATTTCCCAGTCATTAGTCACATCATCTATGGAATTTTTGAGAATCATGCAATGCCGACAAAATCTTTGTACTGTACTAAAATTGCAGAAAAATCCTTCAAGAGCATGGGCCGCTAAATTATCAGCAACAACCATAGAAACTGTGCCATAGAACAAATGTGTCATGCCTTCGAAATGAATTTGAATACCTTTGGTTTCAAGAACTTTCAAATCGTCCAGCAATGGCCTTAAAATTTTGCCATAGCCATATGTTTTAACGAATTGTGCTGGACATAGCAATACCAGATAAATATTTTGAAGTTGACTTCGATATTTGACAGGTAAATTTCCCAATAAAAAGTAGAAAGCTGAAATCTTATGTTTCTGCACTTTATTTCCCAAAGGGTTGATGACATTGAAGTCATCATGATATAGAACTAATTGTAAGCAGTTTTTATCGGACGAAAAGAGCTCATTTTTCTTGTAAGCAGTGCCATGGCAGTATTCACGAATCCTATCATCACTTGATTTATCTGACTGCAATAGAGTGCCTAATACATCTTCATGTGACACAACAGCCTCAATAGTTTTCAAGATGGAAACATATTGCACCATATCAGTTTTAGCTGTTAGGGAATCAAATCCAAGCGGTATTTCCATTGGTAGTACGAACTGGTTTTTCTTGTGAATATAGGATTCAAGTGATTTATCACCTATAAATTTTGAACATGCCCTTGATATCGAACTTTCAGCTGATAACACAGCATCAGTTTCATAATCTAACTCAAATGCTGCATTATTTCTATGGAGAGAATCCTTTAGCCGTGAACCAAACACTTTCCTTTCATGATCAATAATTCCTTTCAATTTTTCACTAATGAAGCAAGTTGTCTTTGTTGTTACATTAAATTTACTCTTCAGTTCCAACAAGAAATGAGCTATCATGTCATCATACAGCATCTGACTATCCCCAGTCTCGATGACAGTTGAATCCATTTCCATGGCAATATCTAACTGACTTTCAGGGTCTGCATCACCAGGCTCAAAGTTCTGATCATCTGGTGATTCATGTTCAAGTGTATTTAAGTACATATCATGAAACCATGAATGGTGAGCTTTAACATGCCGTTTGTATGACTGACAATTTGTGTATGTCTTGGGACAACTTCCTATACCACATTTATACTTGAAGTTTGGGGATAAAGCATGCTTATCCCAGGCATGTCGTAAATGTCTCTTGAAGTTATCAGTTTGAAAATCACAATTTTCAAATTGACATAGAAAATGCATAATATTTTAGTCTTTCTAAAAAACAAATTTTCTAACACTGAACAGGGAACCTGAGGCAGGGAAAATGTAAAAACTTGAAAGATTTCATCAGGGAGGTTTGAATTTAAATAATTGTAGACAAATATGTTATTGAGAATCTTTACAAGGGAGAAGACATGGGGTCACAAATGGTTGGTTTCCTTCAATGCTTCGAAAACTAAGCTTCTCTCTATTAATCGCTTTAGGGACCCTGTAATTCCTTCTGTTCTTATGAACGGAGGTGAGCTTGCAGAGTCATCTCATGTTCGTCTGTTAGGTTTAACCTTCACAAAGAATTTCACATGGAATTCTTACATCGATTCCATTGCTAAATCTGCTGCTATGAAGGTTGGCTCACTTTTTTGGGTCCGTCACTTACTTTCGGCTGAATCTATCATTTACATGTTTAAGGCCACTATTCGCCCTTGTCTTGAGTACTGTTGCCACCTTTGGGCTGGAGCCTCTGCTCATTGTCTTCATCTTCTAGATCATATTCAAAAGCCCTTAGTTAACTTAGTTGGCCCTGATCTTTGTGCTAATCTTCACCCCCTCTCACATCGGAGAAACGTTGCTTCCCTGTCTCTTTTCTAATATTTTCATGGACATTGTTCGAATGACTTGCATCAACTGACCCCTTCTCCTAAGACTTTCTCTCAGAACACTTGTCTCTCTTCGAATTCTCATCCTTTGACTGTTCAGGTCCCAACATGCCATAAGAACTTTTATTCATCTAGCTTTTTCCCTCGGACTGCTTGCCTCTGGAATTCCCTATCTTGTATAGTTGTTTTCCTGCTGAGAATGCTCTGTCTTTATAACTCTTCTTCCTTTTCTCATCTTGTAGCTCTATGCCTAGTAGTGGCTTCAGCCTTGCAGGGAGCAACCCATTTAATAAAAAAAAAGAAAAGAAATCAGCTGATCCTTTTATAAGTTGGCTGATGGCCCAAGAACTGTGCACAGAAGTGTAATGTAACACACAGTAAAAAAAATAACTGACACAATTCCTTGAACAATATAAACAAAACAAGATGCCCTACCGGGCAGAAGGATTTCTGCAAGCTTTGCTGCTGAAAATGCCACAAAAATGCAACACTAGCACACTAGTCCTGCAAAACTAAGACAGTCATATCATTCAGCTCGAGAAGCATCAGCATTAAATAAACAAAAATATTGATGCGACTGACAATGTTCGTCAAGAAAGTCAGCCTACCATAACATAAAAAAGGGGCTTTTCTTTATGCTATCGCGGAGATCATTTATGAAGATCTGTTTTTTTGTACGAATAAGCTGAATGATTGTTACTGGATATTTGCCACCCACGTACTCCAAAAAAGTGCATCGACACAATACGAAACTTTAATTTAACCACATTAAATATAACGAATCCTATAAAAAGATTGTGTATACTGGCGGTAACCAACATATCGTTTGGGCAGCACAAACTAATATATAAAGTTTCTATATTGATCTCCTCAGAATGAAAAATATAAATATCACAATAATAATTACTTAGAAATTAAAGCTCATATCTAATCTAAAAGTTAAAAAAATACAACATACGTAGGGAGAAAAGAGATAAGCTGATATAGCCAGAATACATCCAAAAATTGCTACTAAATATAGTATAAATAGCTGTATAAAGTGCATATGTTGGTGATGTTGGGGAGGAGCTGAAAGGAAGCTAAGCTGAGCTTTAAAAATCCAAAAGCTTCTAAAAATTGACTTCAAACATGCATACACATACAAAATACACAAAGGTCTTTCATATTTAAAAAGGCTTGGAGCAAAAATAAAACAAGAAATACCTTTTCTTCCACACACCATGTATTGGCACTGTTTTCATATTTTAAACTTCAAGAAAACTTCTTTCAAAAAACAGAATAACCACACTGTAATTTAATTTTGTGAACATGATAAGTTCCCAACAGTAATGCAATTCTTTATATAAAATTATAAGCTGTATTAACTTCTTTTAAAGCCATATTTCCATCAAAGAAACTTTTAGCAAACTACACACGTTCTTTCGCTGCCATTTTTAAAACGTTTTGTGGACGATCACATGGCATGGCGAAAATCAGCCAATAAACTATCGCTATTTAAGTGGAGGTGGCTAAATTAGCACCCTTTCGTAGAAATCGGGCATTATGCACCAATCACGATTGAGACGGCTTTTTTATGAACCAATGAAATTTAAGAAACAAAAATGCGTAGGTTTGGACAGTAAGATGAAAAAACAGAAAAACACGGACGATCGTAAAGTATTTCTTGCTTACGCAGAAATCCAAAAACTTGTATTTGGAATAGAGTTATCAAAGTTTACTCATAAAGTTTATTTCGACATCATTCTTTTAACCCTCAGCGCTCAGCAAACCAGCATCGAAATTTTCGAAATTTCGCGCCGAAAATATTCGAAATATTAATTGCTCGTGCCAGGCTCAGTTTAAAGCATAATGGCACTGTTGTAGCGTAACGGGAAAAGCCAACCGTTTCTGATTTACCTTTATTGTTATAATTTGAATCATTTAACATGGGTACATGTCAAATTTGTAAGCAGTACTTTTCAAAGTTTTGATGAGATGCGGAAGCACATTCAAATCCACAAAGCAGCAACCAGGGTTTGTTTCACTTTCACAAAACTCTTAATCAAATTGCTTGGTAACGTTTTTAGTTATCTTTATGGACTTCATTTTGATAATGTTTTCAGGTTTCTGGGGCGGTTGGCTGTCACATGATTTAATTCGCCCTATCAACGGCAGCGGCCCTATGACCTGCCGAGGTTAAGCCTACCGAAAATTTCAACTAAAGGCCAGTTTCCATTTCATTCGCTGTGCCGCGCAACTCAAATCAACTTCATGTTAATTTCATGAACGTTACTTTTGCGTAAAAAGTGTAGAAAAAATTAAAGTTTTTAACAAGGAAAAGAGTCTTTAAAAAGGTGTTTAAGAAAAAAACTGATTAAGCATCTAGTTCTACTTATCGCTCTCCCCGCTCTCGCTCGTTGTGTGTTTTAACGATTTCTTTTAGAATTTCCTTTGAATCGTCTGAACTGAAGTGGTGAAGTGATTGATTTCAATCCTTTTATTCAAATAGCAGTAACTGAACAAGAAATGCTTGATTTTTCACTAAAACTTCCTCTTTTGACTGCATTTATTTCATGCAATGAAAAGGAATACTTGCTATTAAACGCGCATCAATCTATCATTGAACGCACATAAAACCTTCAGAGTTTACACACTTCGTATTTTTCAGCACCCTTTAAGGTGTCGGCTAAGTACTCTAAAGACGCTTTTGTTTAGCACCCCATTAGCGGCTAAAGTACCACCCTTCGGGGTGCTACATGACACCGTAAGGGTGCTGCACAACCAGCACCTATAAAGTGGTCATTTTGGCACCTCTTATACTTTCGGTGTTGTTGGCCCTCCAGACAGTGGCAAAACAAGTTGGTTTGAGCCACTTAAAGGTAAATCCATATAATAAACAATCATCATCAGTTTAAAGGCTACAGTAACTTTTTCATATAAAATCTTAATACCCCTTAATACAGCTTAATGCAGCTTAATACACCTTAGTACAGCTTACTACACTCTCTTAGGGAAAAAGGTATTTTTCGAAATGATGTCATCCTTGACTTGGAAAGTGAGATTAGCTTAATACACCTTAGTACACCTTAATACAGCTTAATACACCTTAGTACAGCTTACTACACTCTCTTAGGGAAAAAGGTGATTTCTGGAGTGACGTCATCCTTGACTTGGAAAGCGAGATTAGCTTAATACACCTTAGTACACCTTAATGCAGCTTAATACACCTTAGTACAGCTTACTACACTCTCTTAGGGAAAAAGGTAATTTCTGGAGTGACGTCATCCTTGACTTGGAAAGTGAGATTAGCTTAATACACCTTAGTACACCTTAATGCAGCTTAATTCACCTTAGTACAGCTTAATACACTCTCTTAGGGAATAACGAACCTCTTCGTAACGGATGTTGAGCTATCAGAATATAATGTGAAACCTGTGATTGAGAAGGAGCAGTTGTTTGTCCCTAACCTTATATGGACAAACAGTATGGCAATTTCAAGCGACGAAGAGGATGTAAAACCTTCGAAACAAGTGTTATTTAGCCTGAGGAATCAACTTAATAGTGTTATAGTAATATCCGATTTGGAATCGGAAAATTAAAAATTTTTGTGATGTATTTTCTTTCTCCCTGAATAAGCAAATTTCATTTATTTTTCGAAACGTTCAATTGAGATTTAAGCAGAAGTTAGTACTTGACGTGTATGAATGTAAGCAATAATAAGGACAAATAACAAGTTTGTGCAAAGTTAATATTTCAGTTTTTCCATAAACGTCTACATAAGTTTGATAATGAAAGATAATTCTCTATAAATACTTTATAACAATAACAAAAATTAATTTTTGATTGAGCTTTCCTGTTCATCATTCACAATCAGCCACAGAGGAGTTTTTCGTTTACAAACTGGTGTGTACTTTTTTGAGGGAAAAATCCTTTTTATAAAATCGTCTTCTGTTTCATCTTCAACAAAACCGTGTTTCATGTAGTCCTCTAAAATCGGGTTATCTTCAATTTCCACTAGGTTGCCTTTCAGAGGTTTCGTATTATTCGAACATTTTTGATTTGATACATCTGATTTCTTTGCTTTATTTAAAATCTCGATCTCTCCAAATGAACTTTGAAATATACTTTCAAGTATTTCCTTTTCCTGAGAAGCTGACGTCTTGACTTTAGAGCTCATCATGTGTAAATTGAAGTTTTGAACAAGCAAGGTATCAGTTATATCAAAACTGCGACTAGCGCCAGGCCCTTTCGACAAATGAGTAGAAATAATGACATGTTCTGTTGGTTACAACTAATTCAGAATTATTTAATAACAATGTTAACAATTAAGTTTCTTGAAAGCAGCCGATTCTGCTCTCATTCTTAAAGAGTCCCTTGTTCGTGATTGATGAAATTCAAATTCATTATCTCTCAATATTAACGCCCATGACTTTTTTCCGTATTTACTAATACCCAACTTTAAATATCTATCTTCCTCTTGGGTGAATTTAACGTTCCTACCAGTTCTTTTAGTAATCAAATCAAGAACTTCCTTTTTGACAACGATATCATCATTAGGGACATCTAAAATAGTAAATTTGTTGACAGAATCGCTATTCGAAACACAAGTAATCATCAAATCGGTCGATTCGTTTAAATCTACAGGTTCATAAGGATTGGGGACTTCTTCCTCTTGATCTTTCTCCAAAAAAAAAGTACTTTTAGGGCTGGAACAGTTTCCACTAAATTCTCCTTCTTCGATGATTCTTCCACTTTTTGCAATAACAGATTGATCAAAAGTTTTGTCAATATCGTTAAACATGTCCATAAGGTCACGTTTAGATCCAGAACAGGAATGCTGTGTCATTTTGTCCATACACCTTTTCCCTTCGATAGCCACTTGTCTAGAATGTTTCTTTTTATAGTAGATTTTTGCAACACGTGAGCTATGTTTTTGATCCTCTGAAACTATTTCTTGCTCTTCTCTCGTAAGTCTTTCACTACTCTCTGTCTCTACAATTTGTCTGTAACGTGTTGGATTAATAAATTTGCCAATTGCTTTGTGAACTAGCATTGTCATTGCAGCAGTTAAGGATTGAAATTGTGTGCCATTCGTAGATAGCAATACATATTCCTCTTTTGGTTTTAATAGGGGTCTGATATTTTCAATATATAAGTCTAAGATTTGCATTATGTCATCCGTTATAATAAGAGTGTCAAATAGGTACTTTGAAGCCGTTTTAAATTCTGTTTGATCAATGAAGCCACCATTTTCTTTTGCCTTATGAATCATAGTAACAGTAAGGAATTGATAAGTCATTGGTCGAGAGCATTTCACACGTAAAAACAATAACGTAGTAATAAATCGAGTGCAAAATACCAGATCATGCCTATTCAAAGTATTGTCATTACTTTTACATTTCTGAATAATTGTCTTAAACGATCCAATGTGAAATGGAATTACTTCTTCCATTTCCTCAATAGAAGCCCAACTATCCTTAGCAATAAGAGTTTCAAGGTCGAGATTTCGATTACATTCCAAGTTGTTCTTTTTACGCAAGTTCTCTAACCATATCTATAACCATATCGGTTATAGATGTAACGTAATTCAATGCACCTGATGAACTGACTTTCCAGTCCTCTTCTAGCGTTTTAAGGAATGCCATTAAGACTGAAACAGAGCTAAGACAGCAATCGATATATTCGTATGTTAGATCATTTTCCGATTCATTATTACCAAGTGCTTGCATAAGAAACTTCATGGCTCTTTTTGCAATTTGCACAGCTTCTTTATGGCTTTTGCCACCTCCGCAAGATGTACAAAGCCAGTTGGTAAACTCTTTTCCTACACCTTCATCCAATGAAAAAGCGGGCTTTTTGGATGTGCAAGCTTTACCTCTAACTGACATATTGCTGTCATTTGCACGTATAGCTAACTTTCTTCTGCCATGCGCTGCGCCGTCTACAGCTTTCCAGTTTACAATGAGGCATCGACTGCCTGTAATGGCCATATCGGCCAAATAATGATTTTAAATTAAATTTGGAGCTCTTTTATAACAAATGCTGATCAGCAGAAAAGGGGGTACATATTAGTCTACAGTTGCAAGATACAAACGCTTTGGAAGTGACAAAATATTTAAGATACAATTCACCCGTCTCAAAGCGTTCAATCAAGTGACAGCCAGTCCATTTAGGCGCCTATTTTGTTGGTCTGCAAAAAATATTACGTACGAGTAATAAGATCCTTAAATTACTCATATAAAGAACTTATTAATCACTACGTTGTGGATAAAGTATTCCGTAAAACATGCACTTAATTGGTTCCTTAAATTTAAACATTGTGTTCTTAAAAAACTTTACAAATTGTTCTTCTTTAAGAATTAACAAATTTTTCATTATCAAAACGGAACAAAATGTTCTTTCCAAAATGACTTAGTTAATGGAACAATCTGTTCGCAAACATAATGCACAAAATGCTCCTTAAAAAGGAACAACAGAAGAAAACATTCACACCTAACTGAATAAAGTCATAAAATGTTCTCTTCGGAACATTTCGGTCTCTAACGAATAGTTCAATTCGCATTCACTAAAATCAATGAAATCACAAAAAATCAACTACATTAAGTTAGTTGACAAGAAACTGTTCTCTTCGCGTGTATATGATGGCACAGCCGGCAAAACAATTAAACTCGAGGAAACTCGAAAGTTCTTTAATGCGAAATATTGTGGCGGGGGTATGTATACATTGACTATCTCACATTTTTTTATGTCGTTTGATACAATAGCTGAAATTTCTTGTGTAGAATTTTCCAACTAACTCTGGGAGAATACATACTTTAAAAAAGAGTCTGGCTTTTGGTAACATATTTTCCCAAAATATCTTGTCAGGGAATATTCTTTCAATGTGCCAATCCTTCTCAGTCCACAAGAAGAAATCACAGTATGCTTTCTCTGCAACAAACAACTGGCATTGGACCTGATAATAATAAGCATGACCTTTATTTAGGTGAAATTCATTTTCTATTTTGGTGAGGCAGGTGTTCTTTTCGTTAAGGCTCTCAAAGATAAATTGATCTCTATTGCAGTAAGGGCACTTTATTTCCACACAGCCTTGACCACAACAATCACACATGACAACTGAGTCAGGACTTGCACCTAAAAAAGGTTGACTGGCTGATATAAATAAACCACAGTCTTTCATGATAAAGTTTGTGTGTGATTCAATCATAAGTGATTGATACATATCTAGTGCAGTGGCTTCATGGTCACATCCCCATTTAGTTGCTGCAGTTGAAAACCTTTTATTTGATGGTCGACATATTTGTTTAATGAAACTTTGCGGTGGTAGTGCAACATTTGCATGACAAACAGCTTTCAATTTTGATGCTGTAACACGACCTGTGCGAAAAAAGAACCACTTGCTACTCTGAGCTTGTAGGCGGGTGACTCTTTCAACATTGTTTCTCTGCTCTTCAGTGACTGTTATGCCAATGTCCTCACATAAGTCTATCAATTTTTTGTAATTGAGACCTTCAGAAGAAATGGTATGATAGAAATGGTAAGTCTGCTAAACATTTTGGATAGACATCAGTTATAAGGGAAGGCTCATATTTTTTACTAAATCCAGGTATAATGGATAAAATAGCAGGTTTGCTTCCAAATTAGTCTATGCTATTAAAAAAAATATCAATCTCTTCTTTTGTAGGTGGATGAAAAGAATCACTGCAACGTTTCTTCACTGATTTCTTTTCAGATGCTATTGATCCTTCTGCAAGGCAATCTAGTCTTCTCTATAGTGTTCTAGGGGACGAGAAATCAATGTCAACGACCTCTTTGTATTCCGCAGATTTGTAAGCAGGTAGCAACCAATAAGCTTTTTCTTCTGTGCATATTTTGGAATCTCTTAAACGGACAGCATACTCCACATAAAACAAAACTGCACCAACATGTGAACAGCTTTCACCTAAGCCAGCCAACAGTTACAGTGCGCTACACAGATATTTCCACTTTTTTCTGAAATAACCCATGGAGATAAGGGTACGCCCTTATCGTTCATCCTTTGGGAATGTTTAACCTAAAACAAAGAAAGAAAGAAAATGATATATCATAAATTATTTTCTAAAGTGGCAGTAAACTGAAACATGATTTATACTTACCCTACCAGTCACTAGAATAACTCCTTCAAAAACCTTTACACGGACGTCTTTTACGCAACCTGACACAAATTGGTTGTGAGAATCTAAAGATTTATATGCCTTTAGTTCCTCTTTTGTGAGAGGGCTTCTTGCAAACAAGAAGTAATTCACAATATCGGGGTAAGTGACTGATGGAAAAAGATTACCATCGTCCGATAAATCTTCCTTTTTGATTGTATAAGGATCGTAGCCTTGAATAAGATTGATTTTTTCAAGATATCTCTGTCTAGTTTTTAAATCCAAGCTTTTTAAATAAGTACTTTCACTTTCATTCGCCATTTCACATGTAAACAATGTTGTCACGCTGCGGATGGCGGATAATTTATTCTCGCAAAAACGGCATAAATCAATGACGTCGATTGGAAGAGAGAATATTGTTAATTACATCTTCTTTGTTTTTGCATTATCATTTTAGATGACATTCACAGTTTAAGGCCGATTTCCATTCGACGCTTATGCCCGCGCGGACGTAGAATTTTCCGAGCGGCCAAACAGTTGCAAATGGAAATCAAATAACACGATTGGCTGAAATTATCAGCGGACGTCGGCGGGCTTAAAAAAAGTTAAAAATTTTTAACTTTATTTTTGTTCGCTGAGCGGACAAACCTACGCTTATGAATTAGCCAATGCACATGCGTTCTACGTCACTCAGCGTGGATTACCTACGTCCGCGCGGACATTTTACTGAATGGAAATCTGTTAACACAACCCTGTTAATACAAGTCTTTGTGCCTGAAACGACTGCTTCATACAAGACAATAAAAATGCTTTTATTGTTATTAATATTGACAAAAATTGAACAGGGTTTTTCGTCAGTTTTTAAAAAAAACTGTTACAGTTGACGCTCTCTAATTCGACGTTCTATAATTCGATAAGTTCCCGTTTTCGATGAAATTGAAAGTCACCGTCAAATTTCCTTAAGAAACTCTCATAAACGACGCTCTACTATTCGACATTTTATATTTCGATAAGCTCCTGTTTTCGATGAAAATTTGAAGTCCCTTGAAGGTTTTCCGCTCTCTAATTCGATTTCTGGCGTGTAAAAAGGCCTTTATGGCTGATTTCGAATTTCGAATTTTCGAATTTTTTCGTTCGAACGTTCGAATTGAAATTTTCCAAAGCGAATTTAAAACAAAAGCAGACCTTCGAATGTAAAAATGGCGTCTGCAGGGTCAGCCAAACGAAAACGTAAAGATGTTAGCCTCAAAACAAAATACGAGGCCTTAATCGAGCTCGAGAATGGCAAAACAAACAAAGAGGTAGCAGAATCGTTTGGCATTCCACAAAATACTGTGTCGACAAGGCAAATAAAGCAAAGATTGTGGAAGCTTTTCAAAAAGGTGGCACAAAAGTTAAAAGGATCAAATCAGACAAATTTGATCAAATCAACACAGCCGTCTTCCTATGGTTCAAGCAAATGCGATCTGAAAATGTTCCATTGAATGGCGTTCTAATCAAGGAGAAGGCTTTATTCTTTGCAAAGGAACTTGGTATTGAGAACTTTCAAGCATCTGATGGATGGTTGGGAAAATGGAAAATCAGGTTAGTTTATTGAGAAAAATATTTTACGATTAAAAATTACAAAAGTTTAGGTAACGTTTCCTTTAAAATGTTCAAATATTTTTCCTCGGAGATAAACTCCAGACAACAGGGAACTTTCATCCCTAAATCATCCTTTTGGTTGACAGCTTTCTCTGCATTAACTACTGCTTTACAACGGTTGTAAGATGAAGCCTTCAGAAAAAAATAGATCGTCTTAGCAAATTTTGCTGATCGACCCAAAGGAAGGTGACCAATCACGTCTGATTTCCCTTTTTGATGCACAGCTACAGCATACTTGTCTTTAATGTTGTTCGGTTCCATGGAGACGTCAAGCTCTTCCCCAAGTACAGGCTTCCAAATGTCTTTGTATACGTGGTGTCCCATTACAAAAGCGTCAATACAATAATACTTCTCTATGATTAAGGGCATTTGATAACGACAAATTATTTCCAACAAAGTTTGTACTTTTTCATCCTTTTTGGTTGGGATTTGCAAATTTTGTGGGTCCGCCATACTTACTATCACCAGAAGCTGCAGTTTGTAGTTTGCTTTTGAAGAATCAAACAAAATAGAATGACATTCCCGAGGATAAGGCTATTGTTACACTTTGTGAATTTCCATTTTTTCCCGTTTTAGACTTGGCGTATCGTTCAAGACCGTTTCCGGAGAAGCAAAATCGGTTAGCGATGAGATGACGGCACCATGGGTAGAAACAAAACTACCAACCCTATTGTCTCGCTATGATTTGAAAGATATCTATAACGCGGACGAGTTTGGCCTGTTTTACCAGTGCTTACCAGGGAAGACTTATCATTTTACAAATGAAAAGTGTGTGGGCGGAAAAAATAGCAAAGTTCGCTTGACCGGGATGGCAGCAGGTAATGCTTTTGGTGAAAGATTGGAAATGTTCGTTATTGGTAAATCTGCGAAACCCCGCTGCTTCAAGGGAGCAAAAAGTATCCCATGTCGATATCGTAACCAAAAGTTGGATGGATTCGGAATTATTCGAAGATTGGGTCAGAGAACTTGATAGAAAGTTTGGTGCACAGAAAAGAAAAATAGCATTAGTTATCGACAACTGCCCAGCTCATCCTGAGGTTACAGGCTTAGATTGGGTCGAGCTAATTTTCCTCCCTCCAAACACAACTTCGATAACGCAACCGATGGACCAGGGCATCATCAGGTCACTTAAAGCCAAATATCGTTCACTTGCCGTAAAGAAACAGATCATGAGTTTGGAGAAGAACAAAGAACTTCCCAAATTCACGATCTTGACAGCAATGACAATGCTACGACAGTCTTGGGACTCCATTCCGAACCAGACATTCACAAACTGTTTCAAGAAAGCTGGAATGTCAACTGAAGCTGCCGAGGGAGCGTTGAATGACCATGACAAACGAATATTGTGAAAGAGCTGGAAACTGACCTGGAAAAGTTAAAGGAAAACTTTGCCATTGACTACCGATTATCGGCTGACCAACTCGTGGATCTAGATGCACAAACCTCAATTAGCGGAAGCAGATCTGACGCCGACATACTCGCAGAAGTATCTGGATCAAACGTTACCACTACTGATGAGGAATCTGATACTGAGGAGCCAAACGAGAGCGACATCCCCCTGAGAAAACCATCCACGAATGATGTTGTCGCTGCTTTAAATACTCTTGAAGAACTTAGTGTATTTATGAAGTTTGGTAACAACCTTCTTCACGGTTTAAAAGATGTTAATAAGGCAATAGAATTAGAATCATTGTCAAGTAAAAAACAGGCAACTATCGAAGAATTCTTCCGGAGAACTTAGGTTCTCAGGAAGACCTTCGATATTTGCCCTGATTCGAGTTCAAACCAATCGAGTCTCGTCTATACTTTACTTTCCCAGCTCTATAATCCGATATTTGCTTTGTATTTATCGAATTAGAGAGACTTCCTACTATTTGATACGCTCCCGTATTCGATGAAATTTGAATTCCCCTTGAAAATCGAATTAGAGAGCGTCAACTGTATTAATGAAATAGCTGTTTAACATAATCAAAATTGAAAATATTTAAAATGTCAAAAATGTACATTTATGAATTTAAATTCATCTATCAAAAAACTCGTAAGAATTTTTAAACATACAAGCCGTGTAAAGATTGACGTCGTAATTTTTAAGCTGACATAAGTAAAAAGTAAGAAGTAAAGAAGAGGGTCACAGCCTCAAATAGAATAGACACAAAATGTATAAAATGAGATTGAGTGAAACTAAGAATTATTCAAAAAATCAATATAAAATGCATATTTAAAACAGTATTCTACGACAATGACGAAGTACATGATTATCAAATCACCACGAAACATAAATAAGAACAACGATTGTGTTACCATGTTTTATTCTGTTATATATTTGTTATGACCATACGATAATACTGAATACCCTCTTGATGAAAAACTTGGAGTCACTGTATAGTAATGTGTATCCATGTTTAGTTCACATTTTAGCTGCAATATCGATGCCAAAGCTTTGAGAAATTGCCCATATGTAACCTCAAAAGCTTGTTACGATGTAGTTTTTTATGACAATGTATATATACTAGTAACCCGGGTAAAAACTTTTACCAAACTTAACTTCGAAAACAATAGGTCAAATCCACCATTCCCGTGTACATACCCCGTGACGAAAAAATAAATCATAGAATCGCAGCTCAAAAGTGTATCTATGTTGTAGAGCTCGAAAAACTGATCAAAAAAGTGTATGGGATCGTTTTGCTACGACCAACCGTTACAGAGATATCGTCGGTTAAAGATGTTGATGACGTCATAGCCGCAATACCAAAAATAATTTAGGCCCCAATTTTGTGTCACCCCATCACCCGTATCGCAGACCCTAAAAAACGTCAGTTTTCCCTATTGGTTCTCGATATATTTCCCCAAAAACGTCGCGTTCGATTAGGGATGCAATGCAATGATTCCCCGTGATAGATTAAAAAACTGACGTCACGGCACTTGCTACTATATAATAATCGTAAAAAAACGCATGGCCTAACGAAAAATATGACCACGATTAAGAAGATTTTGACCTTAAAATTCAACAAAATTTATCACTCTCTAAAATAAAAGTGTGACACACACTCGCTATTATATATAAGACTAGTATCTCGCGTAAAAGTTTTTTACGGCTTTAATTTCGAAAAGGATGTGTCGAAAATAGGCGACCAAAAATTAAATCACAAAATCGTGACTGGAAAGTGTTCCCATGTTGTAGAGCTCGAAAAGCTGATCAAAAAAGTGTATGGGATCGTTTCGCTACGATCAACCGTTGCAGAGATATCGTCGATCAAAGATTTTAATGACGTCATATCCGCAGTACCAAATAAAATTTAGGTCCAAATGTTGCGTCACCCCGTCACCCGTGTTGCCGACCCTAAAAAACGTCAGTTATCGCTATTGGTTCTCGAGATATTTCCCCAAAAACGTCGCGTTCGATTGGGGATGCAATGCAAGGATTCCCCGTGATATGAATGAAACTGACGTCACGCCGCGTGCTAATATACTAATCGTCAATTGTCAATGGTCTAACGAAAAAATGACCACGATTAAGAAGATTTTGACCATTAAAAAGACAAAAACAAAACACTGTCTAAAATAAAAGTGGGATGCACGATTGCGGATTAGTATAATAAGATATATATATATATATATATATATATATATATATGAACGTATGTAACAATGGAGACCTATATCTTGGAAGTGCATGGTTATGTAAACCCACGTGTAATTCTTAAATTTGTAATTCTTAGATCTTCTTTTATCATCTCTGGAGGGGAACACATTTTTTTTTCAAATTTTAGTGATTGGTACAATAAATTCTTCATCAACATATAAGGCGCTTTATATTTGAACTAGTGATTTCATAATTTCTGAGGTATGATAAATCATTGAGGTCGTTTTCACCTTATGCTTTGCTTATTTCTGCAGGGTCTATCTCAATATTTTGCTGATTAACTTGTGTTTGAGGAACAAATTTTTCATTTGGCACTGACTATTGATCTGTGATACACATTTTCCCAGATTGATCAAGAATTTAACGCAGAAAACATAAAGATAAAGACTAGCAATTTGTTTCCTTCAGGAGGTGATGAAAAAAAAATTGACACTTCACTAAACTTCTCAGTCTCAATTCTCACTGTGTGGAAACTTTCAAAGATAACACAGTTTAGCATATATTATACATCAGTCATGTATTTCTCTATTTCAAATCATATTGCACCGACATCACTATGAGGATATATTCAAGTCTACTGTTATATACATATATCTAAGATGTTAAAATGTTTTTGTTACTACAATGGTTTTGTTTGGCATGTTTGTCATAGCAAACGTGGATAGACGGAAAATCAGTCTTCAATGTTCTCATAGGAAACGTAAAATTCATGAAATAATACAACTGGATGAAGAATTACTTGTTAATGAAGTGCCTTGGGTTAAGTTGTTGTTTGATCGCATTGGGTTATTTATGCTGTTACCATGATTCTGTATGTTGGTAGTTGAGTTCAAAGAAGATGCTGGGGTAGGCTTCATAGAGGGTCTTGTGTTCGAATTAATGACAGACCTTGTTGCCTCGTAAGATGCAATGGAAGTACGACGGTCCATATCAGTTACATGATCCGTTTCCTTATACTTGATCAAATATCGAGGGCAACATTGATCTCTTTCGAAAATGACATATATGGATGGGTTTTGTACATCGTTTACACAGCTATCATACAAGTCATGCGTTGATGTGTTTATCTGAGGAGGTCTTTTGAATGTTGAACTTCCCTGAAAAAGAATTTTATATGAAAAAATTCTGATTTTTTCTACTTTTTTAGTGTGATGTCTAAAAATTTACTTTGGATGCAACGTGCTTCCAAAGAAAAGGCATAAAATAATTACGATTCCTTTATCACAAATTATATCACCATTCATATATCATCAA
The DNA here is from genome assembly GCA_027922465.2 of Turritopsis dohrnii. NCBI lineage: Eukaryota > Metazoa > Cnidaria > Hydrozoa > Anthoathecata > Oceaniidae > Turritopsis > Turritopsis dohrnii. Next base: position 401,728 of record BQMF02000186.1, on the reverse strand, counting down.
ATAGCGAACGGTTCAATTTACTTGGGAATGAAAATGTAAAGCAGTAGTGGCATAACGGTTAATTGTTCGGCTGGCACAGGAGAGGTTCCAGGTTTCTGTCACTCTCTGACTGAACATAAATTCTACCGACCGCATCCTTGCTGATACTGCTTACCACCCTTTCCACCGTGAAGGTTTTTAAGATTCATAGGGCGGCGTGAAAAACAACAATTGTTGCCAAATTGTGATGATTGTCAGCTGCAGTGGAAAGTAACCCCACCCCTCATTTGAGCATTTTGCTCATGCAATGAAACAGAATAGAAAAGTATAGTTTGGGAGATAACGCTCTGTCCTCAGGGGTATTGAGCACTCTGGTGACATGTGAAGCACGATGAAACCGTGGCCCAGTTGGTGTAATAGGTATAACATCAACCTTGGAATTGCAAGGTTCCAGGTTCAAACCCAACACTAGCCCAGCTGGTGAGCCGTGATACGGCGAAACAAGCTTGTCCTGGGATGTGTATAGTTTAGGAGATATGAAGTAGAAATAAAAAAAAAACACATCAGTAGAAAATCGGCATTAGAACCAATTTTTAAACTTTAGTTTTACACGAACAAATCGTCCAGCCAAAACTGAAGCAACAAACATGTAGCGAACATTGTTATTATCAGCACTTGCATAACCATTGTTGAGAGATGGATTGATATACAGATCAATGTAGTATAGTGGATAAGAAAATGTTTATATGAGCAAATAAACAAATAAATAAATGAAATATTCTACCAAGGTGAATTGTGCAGCAAAAACTTAAGTATGAAAGATATGAAGATCATGTAAAGGTATTGATTTAAATAAAAGCGATGAGAGGGCTTACCAAAGTAAATCTTCCAGCTAAAACTGAAGCAACAAACATGTAGCGAACATTGTTATTATCAGCACTTGTGTACTTATGGCTATAAGAAGCAGAAGTGGAGAAGTAGCTTCCTTGACCATACATAGTCGCATTTTTACCAGATAGTCTCCAATCAAAATTCTGAACACAGATCGGGTCGACAGCATTATGATCAGTGCCATGGTAAAGAAACTTTTCGTTAACGTCTCCCAATTTTTCTAACAACATAGCTTTCTTTCTGTAGAAGATGTGAATAAAATATTAAATATAAAATTTATTCGAAAAATTAGAAAATATTATTAAGTAATTCCTAAGTTCTTTTTTGTATATAATTTAATTATTAAGAAAATATATCCAGGGCTATAATCAGTTCCACCTGTTTTTCACAAGGGAGTCTGCGCTTCTGTCCTGCAAAGACGTCAGACAAAAAACATGCACTTGAAATGTAATAATATTTGATATAAAAATTCAGGTATGCATAAAGGAAATGCAGGCAAAATCGAATAACCTTTCATAGCTGGTGTAATGGTCTTTGTTGCATATCTCTTTTATGTCTAACCCCAATACACTATTGCCTATGGAATCCATAAAGTCCTTTCCAAGCTTTGCGTAGTTGACTGATGTCAAAGTGATTTTTTCACCAGGCTTGTGATTGTCGGGCCAGTGTGATGGTGTTTGAAGTTCAGTAACTACTTGATATCTATAACAACAGATTGTACAACTTAATCTTGTTATTGTTTAAAATTAGACTGAAACCATTTTCATAGAACTTTGAGGGGAAAATTTAAATGGACGTCAAAAATCAATTCCAAGTTCTTGTTCGGGTAACCTTTTCATATTTTCTTTTGTTTTGTAAATAGGTCTTCGGCGAACGTTTCTTTTTGTCATGTATTGAGGATCTTGATTCTGCTGTTCCATCTTGTCAAAAGTTATGATGTAATCAAATTCGTTTGTCTTGAATTTGAATGATGACTTGCCATTGAGAAATGCTAACTCTATATCTTGGCTGTTGGTCTAAATTTAGTAATAACATGAAAACCACCTTGAACGAAAAATGGCTTAATAAAGACAGATATATAAATATTAATTAATTAATTAATTAATTAATTTATAAATATAATTATTTTTATTATCAACTTTTATGCAGTAGAAATGCTTATCTAGTAAATCTTTAGAAACAATAAAAAATATATTACTTGGTAACTTCAATATTTATTGGTTAAAAATGAACATTTTTTACAAATGGAAAAAGCTTGAAGTTCCGAAGAAACCGTTCTTACCAAAAGTAGTCAAATTTTCACTGATGATGGTCAAAAAAATATTTCGTATGAAGTTTTAAAGCTTCAAATGCTTAAAAATTACATATGTTAGATCATTCCTGAATTACAAAACTTTGGTAGACAGGGCTGTTGTCTTCAGGTTATACATTAGACTACTCACCCAGTTATTATATTCAGCCCAATCAGCTTTGCCTTTCTCCCAAAACCAGCGCCAATCTGTCTGCCCTAAATCATCCTCATTTACATGTCCTTTGACTGACGATTCTGTTGAAAGGCGACGGATCCGAACTTTAAGGTAGTTGACCTTGTAGGTGTTCCTTAAGGTTGGATGATCCAAGTGCGAAAAAGAATGTGAGTGTACACCAATGCCACTAAAGAGGTGAAAGTAAAATACAAAATACCTGGTATAGATAAGTTGCAATCCAGAGCAAATGCTTTAATATAATGCTTTAATAATTATATACAGAAACCATGATCGGGTTAACAATAAAAACAGTTCTGAGAGAAAGATAGTACCAGTTATTCTTCTAGATACATAATTCTAGGATATGGTTGATTAACTAACTTTCGTCGTCCTGTCAATTAAGTAAAAATTGTACGAGAGCAAAACTATTTTTTCGTTCAACAAGAATGATCTTGGAATAAGAATGACAGATCTCTTCTCAAAATTTCATTTCAATCATTCTCTAGCCAGTTATTTATAAACTTCATGTTTCCCAAGACTTACTCGCTCCAAGTGTTGTTGGAAGGATTGCAAAATTCTTTTTCCATGTTTGCATTTAAGTCAGATGGAAAGTTGCTCCAAACTTCATTATCATCACTTTTAAATTGCCACAAATAAGGGAGTTTGCCTTTAGGATGCAGCAAGTGACACGATGCTTCATCTTCACACTCTCCAGTTATGAAGTTAATGCATTATGGCTTCTTGTTTCCAAGGATCAAAGTTATCTGAAAATAAAAAGATTGTCAAACAATTTGGATTGTCATATTTGAATGACTGACTTTTTCGTGTTGTGAAGACATTATGGCACTATTTTCTGGAGACTGAATACATTTCTCAGAGATTTCATTTTAGATTTCTCTTACATGCTATAAAACCTCTGAAAAAAGACTTTCTATACTCATAGTAGAAGAAGACATCGGAGCATAAAACTAGAAATGGCTCAGTTTTGCAAAGAATAGAGGAAGACAACTTAGTTTCCAAAGCTAAGGTTATCTTTCGAGTAACAAATAAAGACAAATTCACCTTTAGGAGGCTAGAGGTTTGAGGTTGAAAGCAGAAATGTTTGGAGAAAAGACATTTGGTGACACATTTTTTCTTTTAATTTTTGATGAAAGTCAGTTTTCGAATCTTCAAAAAAAGTTTTAGTTCTGGAGATAACGCAACAAAACATAGTTCAACCAGATACTATTCATATGAAACTATTTGAATAACAAATAAAGTTTTAATGATATATTGTTAGAATATTGCATGTTGCAGGTTAATAACTACAGTTGCGAAAGTAGTAAATAAATTCGTTGCCATTATTATGGTTGCTCGATTGCATTACGTTATCTTTTATTGACAAAGCTACATGTCCACATCCAACACTGTCGAAATGGTAAGTATCGCTTTAAATTACATGAAAAATGGTCCATTTTTTCAGAATGTTGTTTTCTTTACCTAAGCAGATCTTAGCGGAACAGGTTATGTTTGTTGTTACAATTGAATGATTGATAATTTTATATAAAGGGATTCCTGCATCCAAAATGATATTTACAGATAGAGCTCAAAAATTTCTTTAACAACTCTCTTTTCAGTATTTCATAATTCTTTCCAGTTTCCAAGATGTTTCATTTTTAAGATGTTTTAAGATTTAATGCAGTGAATATTATGATGTACTAAAATAGTAACTAACCACTTCTCATCGCAGTAACTGAAGGTATAATTAATATCACATCTTTGTAGTTTATAGGGAGTGAGGGTTTCTACTGTGAGTTGATTTATAGAAGAATGAAGTGATGGCAACTCCTCATTCAGAAGTCATCAATATCAACAATATACATCTTATTACGTAATAATAATGCATTGCATAATTACCAATTTAAATGTGCCAAAAGAAGTAGAACTTTCAAAAACTGTTAAAGGGAAGTGCTTCCTGCAGTTGCTTGATCTAGTGAGGCGCAAAGAATTTGTTTTGAATTTTTCTCTAAAGTAAGTGGTATGCACGATTGAGTATTATATACACAAGTCTTGTCGATGAGTATTGCTAGGTGTGCCATTAAGTACACACACAAAAACGTTACTTCATAGTCCAGACATGCAATCACAAATCTTGTTTTGTTCTCGATTTTTCTTTAAAAAGGCACTCCTCTTCAACAACTTAACAATCTACCGTTCCTTAAAATATCATTTTGAATGCAAGTTCTTGTGTTACTTTGAAGTTATGATATAAAAGACTTTGTCGGACAAGGCAAAACATTATAAGTTAGTGTCATATCTCAAATGTCTCAGCAGCACGCCACCAATTTCAAAAAGGGTTAAGGCATTGTTAAAACGTAGATAGATATAATCATCTTTCACATACCTTTCTCAGCTACTTTTATTTGCTTTAGAGTCAACTTCCGTTTTGGTGAGATGACACAAAACTTAAAATTTTCTGGTTTAATATGATAACTTTCCATCATGTCTAGAGCCTGCTGGCTGTTAAATGCACTCTCGTGTTTGAATCCACAAAGGCTTTCCACTTTCTTACAGTTACCATTCAGATAATCATAACATATATGGAACTTTTCACAGGTTTGGTCAGTTGACAATTTGCATGTACCATCATTATAATTCATGCATACAAATGGATATCGAACTTCTAGCAATCGCTTTATATGAAATGCTGTGAATTACTTAAACTGTAAATTTGACATAACTTTGTGATTGTGAGAATCCATTAGGTCGTGACTGAACCTACATGTCCTTGTGTTATGTGTTTCATTAAATAGGAACTCGTAGCAAACGTGAAACATCTGGCAGCTACCATCAAAACATCCAGATTTTCCATTCCTAGCCCAATAAGCAGGACATGGTCTTATTTCCTCAATGCAAATGTGATATTCTTTGCGTCCTCCAAACTCAGTTACACGAAACGCATATTTATTGTTATCAAGCCATCGTTCTGCATCTCTTTTGTTGGTAAAGTGATTCAAAGAACAAAGTAAATCACTGTAAACAGTGTAAGTCACGCAACCAATAAGTCCAGCTACCACATCTTCCTCTGTTGGTTCAGTAGATTTTGGAGAACTGCTTAATTCTAAAAAATATAACAAAATTACGAATAAATATGAATAAATCCTACACTATTTAACACTTTTGACAATGCTCTTTCATGTATTAAATAACAAACTATTTGATAAAGTGAATTAATGTGAAAATTTTTAAAAACATGAGCAGATAAACTATACTAAAATACAGTGAAACACAACCAACTTGATTTTCAGATTATTAAAATCTTTTTCCTCTCAAAATATTTGTTACGTTCATTTATAATCTCAGGATTATATAAGGCTGCGTTTCTTTCGTATAACGTTGATGAATGGAATACATTTTAACAGAACCCAAAATGAATTTTGCTGATACATAAATGTAATTATTATTATTAGTTTATTATTAGTTGATTATTATTCTTTAATAATAATATTATTTATTATTTATTATTTATTCATATTTAACCAGGTTATCTACATCAGTATATGGTATATTAAAATATACAAAAACTACTGCTATCAATGAGAGACCTACATAAATAAAAATAAAGAAAATGATAAAATCCGATAAGATAAGATAAGTGTGAAACGCAATCATCACGTGGACGATAAAGCTTGATAATTGCCTTTCACACTTCTCCATGAAATTGGTAACCTAGACACGAGAGTGCTGTTATCGAAATAACACGTACGTAGTTATTCTTTCAATAGAAAGAACCCTCCTCCCCACTCGTAATATTGCATTATATTGGAAACAAATTAAGAAAATTAGGAGATGACCAGAACTGCCGGTAAGGAGAGTAATTTCTGCACAGATGAAAAACTTAAGTCGAAAAGGAAAATACCAAAATAATTCTCACTATAACTACTCCCCTAGCATTTACAAACTAATCAAAATAAGCATTTTGTAACTTATTTTTGAATTTCACGAAACTTTGGCTTGTAGAGGAAGTTGATTGAAAACCAACGTTCCAACAAAATCCGTTAGTTTGCGACCAACCAACTTACCTCTGTTTTGTAACGACTCATTATTACAGTAAAAAAATAAAGGTTGTACCATTGCAGTAAAACTTATGTCTCCTTCAGATTGCGATAGACAATTATGAAATGCATTTTATGATTCAAATCATCTGTATGTATTAGATCCAGGATATTGCCTTTCTAAAAAACATAGCAGAAGAATATTGGAAACTAATGGATAAAAAACACATAATTACACAAGATTATGCTAACTGTCGCAACAAATTCAATATTGAATGAGAAATGATGTCTGATTTGATTGGGAAAATTAATTACACCAAATTAAATTTATGACGAAATGCAGGTTTCTTCTTGCTCAGGAAAACAAGTTCACCTGCTATCTTATTCTAACAACAGTAACCTTTATACATTAATTATTAATGTGAATAATTAATTTATGTGAATTAATTGCATCAATGAAGAGCAATTTTTAAAATTAGTGATTCCTTAAAATGCAACTGAATATCATCATGGTGCCTTTTGAGTAATAATGTTTTGTGTTGACCATGCAGTTAAACAGTTGCTTTAAACATCCAGAGGCCTAACAGTTTCTCATTTAATTTTTGTGCCACCTTGAATAGTGAATTATTCACACTTTAATACAGTAAGTTCCACTTTCAATAAGAAGTCACCAAACGACCATGCTAATGAGATTGTCTCATTTTTAAATTTTATTATTATAGCATGGTTGCCTAATTTGGAAAAAAACTGAAAGCTATTTGTAATGCTGGGATCTCTGAAGAACTTAATATATTTTCATTTATTTTTTGAGTTAAACAAACTAGTATTAGTGCAGAATTAATGCCTCATTGAAGGTGAATCAAAATTGCAAAATATCATCAATAAATGAATCAGATGTCAAAGAAAGACTGAAAGAAAACATTGAAGAGCAAAGCTCAACAAATGGAATTAAAGAAACTAACAAATCCCCGAGAGTATAACCTCTTCCTCTGTCTCCCTACACTTGGTGGTATTTGTTTGTTGTTGTTTGATGACTGAACTCATTACTTTCAAAAAATCGGTCGAGTTTTCTTCAAAAATTCTACCACCATTTACTTCTCAAAACTCAAATGACAAAGTTAAACCTTTACGATTTCATCAAAACAAGTTAAAGTTGGCATTGAAGAATGCGTATAAAAGATGCAGGAGAGGTTGAGTAATCACATATTCCATCGATGTCAGACTGCTTTTTCACTCTTTCTCTCCATGTATAAAAATATTCTGCTTGTAGAAACATCTCACTCAGATAAATTTTCAGCAAAACTGTTAAATTATAGTGCGTTCACTCTAACTTGGATAATGTCCTTTTGCACGATCTGGTGGAAATTGAGCGTCAATTCCCACAACACTTAAAAGTCATTGATCGTCTTTTGTCTTGATAAGGGTAGAAAAAGAATTTTTAAACTTTTAATAAGCGTTCTGTTTCATTACTTTAACGTGTCTGATAAAAATCATTAACGATTATCCAAGTTAGAGTGAACGCACTATATAATGAGACTTCAAAAAGAACTTTCAATTCTGTTCAACACGTTCCCAATGTAGAGTCCTTGATATTGATTTTAAGTACTGCTTCAGTAACGCATACTTTCAATTTCAATTCTCTAGTACTTTGCCAAACAATAGAATACATTCCTCTTTTCAGCGCTCCCCTTTTTTAAGCGCCCTCTCTAAAAAGCGCCCGGGCGCTTATTAGAAACTAGCCGTAATTTTTAATTTTACCCTGACAAAAGCATTATTGGAAATATTTTGAAAGAGAAACACTTTGTGTTTTTCTTTTTCCGTATAAAATGCTAACAGGGATATGTTAAAGCGTAGCTGGATGCAGAGCGATAGATTTTGCTATGTTCTATGTGTGTTGTCAGGAATTTCAGGAATGTATGTGATTGTTTTTTTTCGCCAATTAAATTGCTTGAAAGCGTATTTTCAACCAATGAAAAGACGTGAAATAAATCGTACAAACTTCTGTTTGACTTGTATTTTATCCTAGCTATACGCGGAATAGTGTTCAAAGCGACAAGATTTTGATTTGGGATTTTGATCAAGAGGAAAAAGTGTAAAAGTGAACTGGGTAAGATGCTCAGCATCTTAAAAATTACCCAAACGTTAGCTTAAATATATTTAGAACGCCTGCTTTGAAAAAAAACATGTTTTATTTTGAGGGAAATAGCTTGGTATAACCACAAATATACTAAATTGACCTCTGCAGATAACATACAAGTTATGTGACCTTCAAATAAAGATGTATTAATTTTAGCAACACAATTCAAAAAAATTTTAAAACTCAAGATAGCTTGTTAGACCATGTTAGAGATAGATAATTTATTTGGTAAAGAAGGTCATTGAAAAATACAGTACAATACTGATGTGGACCTACTGCATGTATATATAAATATAAACATAACACTTGACAAAGATTTTTAATAAATCGAAATATTGTGAAAATTTCTTGTTTTTTTTTTGTCTTATATATAAATATAAAGGTACTTATAAAAGGATGAAAGAAGAAAACTATTTTTCGTTGAACTTTAAGTTTCTTCCTTCACGGATTCATCAGCTAACTGAACTGGTTTTAAAATAAAATAAAATTGCTCCTGACTGTCGAGCACTTTCAGAGAAGAGAAATGTATAATATATATAATATATATAATGAACTAAAATTCCTTTTGGCCGATTTGGCGGATTGCTTCAAAAACCACCAAAATCCGCCAAAATTTCTTCCCTTAAGGTAGTAGGAGTTTACATACTTAGGGAATGCAAATATATATAAAAACATGGGGAAAAACAAAAAACAAAAAAAACCCCTGAAAATCTAAAAAGCTGAAAAAATGACCAAGAACAGAAGGATTAAGAATTTAGAACCTAGATTAGCATTCCTTAGAAGACAAAAAGAACAAAGAACCAAGGGTTTAGAGTAATGATGTGTAGTTCTCAAAGGGAAAAATTGAATATAATAATAAAAAAGTTTCTGAATTTTTTTATCTTCTTCCATGCAGCATGCTCAAAATATATTATATATATAAAATAAATTAATTAATTAGATAACTTAAATAAAATATATAGATAATGTATATGTAAAATACAATGAAATAATACTGAACAGTACGATATACAAGAAGACATACTACATTTCAGAGAATATAATCACATTTTTTTAGGCACAGCAAAAATGGGTTATTTTTGTTATTTTTTTACATGAGAATATATTTTCTGCAATGTGCAGGCAATTTGTATCAACAAAAAAGTATATATTCACCCATAACTGAAAAATAAAACATCCAAAATCAGCATTTTTGTCTCTTTGATAACACTTTTTCAGCAATAATATTGAGGTCTATTCTCTCTCTTATACGTCATCTTGTATTTTCATGCATTGCCAGTTATCATATCTGACTTGACAACAATTAACTTTCTTTTATTGAACATATCGTTCTAAGCTGGGATTATCAACACAGCCACTGTGCACTATTTGCTTGCAAAAGATTCAGTTTATTGGACAAACAGTCTTCAATTCCATCCAAGTAAAATAACAATGGCTCAAGCTTGATGATTGAAGGAATGCAATAAAATGCAGATATATAAACCTCAATAAAACGGGTAGCTACATATCTAGCCTACCATTCTGCACTTAAATTATTAGAGGATTCAAATCAAAGAATAATTACAATATCAAGTCAGGAATTTTTATCATTGATTTATATAAGCAGGAACATTAATCACCAGTAATTCTAATACTTTCAAAACTCTGCTAAATCTGTTTTTGTCCCTGACACAGTCATTGTCTCCTCTTGCCACTCATTTAAGTATTTTAGAAAGACATTATTGTTTGTATTTTTAGATTTCGCTAAGCGAAAGATATTGGTTTCGGCGGCGTTCTATCTATCTATCTAATCTATGTACGGCGAAGGTTTTTTAGTACCGCACTTACCAACTTAAAATTCTTTTATTTCTATTTCTTTTTATCCTTGCTCTCATGACCATGATATGTTTTCGTATATTTCGTGAGCTATAAAGTGTATTTACCACATAGTCACAAAAAAGGATCTTTCCCTAAAGGAAAAACAAAAAGAAGGGTTTCAATTACTTTTTGATTCGAAGTACCACTGTGAAATTTAAATTAAGTAAACTTTAGTGACGCTTTTGATGTTGATATCCTTCGAAGATCAACTGCAGTAAAGAAGAAGCTTTACAAGCAGTTTTAATTTTTAACTCTAGCTTCAAACCGTCTATTACAAACAAACTATTTGTTTGTTATTTGATTTGTTTATTTTGTTTGAGTATTTTGGATAGATTTTCGTTTTTTAAAATTTTTTCGAACAAATCTTTTTTTCTTATCTCTTTTTGTTCACGTTTTTCTTATAAATTTTTTTAAAAAAAATTCATGGTTACAGCTCATATAAGTATATTTCTTTTGTTTCAATTTGTGATGTTTATTAATAAAGTTAGGTTTACACAATAAAACTTTTTTATTTCTATGCTTACACTAGCAGATCTTTTTAACAAAATGCATCAGTAGGGCAACTAGGCTCAGAAACAGGGAGGTTACGCGGAAATACGAAAACACGTATCACTATGGAGACGGGTTTATTATAAATTCCGCTCTACAACCCAATGAACCCTCAAGTATGTATTTAGAATGGGCGTTATTTATAGGTCGCTATTCTTGAAAAAACATAAGCGAAATCTTTCGACCATCCGGTCGTCTTGTTTTTAAATATTTTCATGCACAATCTAAAAACAAAAATATGACTGCATATTTCATATAGATAAAAGCTTACTACTTCATGTCTACATACATCTTAACACATCTACATCTGAAAATGCAAAATCATTATGAAAATAGACAAACATATAATAGACAAACATAGTAAGGAAAACTGAAGCAGCCAGTGACGCAACACACTCAGCCATAATCACAGTGAAACGAAGCGATTTCTTGCACATAGTAGATATTCATACCGAGTTTTCGTTTGTTTTGAAATAGAAAATTTCTGCCATTTCATTACAGGTGTCCTTGCAGTTCAGAATAATATCACATGACATACAAGAATTTACTGAAAGTCACGTGATTAAAGTGACGGAAAAAGATATAGACGAAAAGAAAATGGCGTAGATATATGCCCCAGAAAAATGAAAGTCGTGGGAGATCGTGGTCTTCCCTGATTCTATTTTCACAAGATTTGATAAATTTAATGCTTTATCTTGCCTTGACAATTAGCAGGATATCAGGGAATTCCTTCTTCCATCGATATAACACCAACAGATTTCGCTCTGTGCGAGGCTATAAATGGCTGTTTATCATCTTTATAAGGCAGGATACAATTTAAATCATGTTTAAAAGTCTAAAAGCTTCTTTGACAAAAGTCTGTCTGAACTGAGATTGTACAGAAAACGTATAGATGAAGTAAAAAGTGGCTTTTTGTGACTTATCATTTTGATCGCTTCATGCCGCTTGGCCGCCATTTTTGACAACACACATAGGACCGTCTTTGTTTCCTTAAAACAAAAGAAATTCAATGAACATTTTTGTTTGTCGAATCTCGCTCTGCATCCAGCTACGCTTTAACATATCCCTGATGCTAAGAATATTTAAAGTTACAATTAAAACTAAAATGTTTTTGAAAAACGAATATTCAGAATAAAAAAGATAGTTCAATTGGGACATGACCAACTAACTGATTTTCATCTTTGTAAATTCCGACAGCATAGTCGTGAAATAGTTTTGCCTCTTTTCTCTTATCATGCAAATCAAAGTTTCTCCGACAAAGGGTGTGCACTTGACATTGTATACATGATGTCGATTAAGAAGACGACGTAGACATAGACTAGGAAAGCATTACATGAACTACATTTGATATTTCTTCTGCTTACTGTACAGAGTTTTTCAGAGTGAAGTTGAATGATAAAAGAGCAAATAAGTATCCATTTTTAAGACCACTCACAATTTTATGTAAGGTTTTTTTGAAATGATTTCATAAGCGCCCCCTCTATTTAACGCCCCCGTCCAATAAGCGCTCTTCCAATTTAAAAAAAATTTAATAAGCGCCCGGGCGCTTAATAGAGGAAATGCGGTATAAATAGCATATTCATTCAAATGCCAAGAGAAAAAGGACATTTAATGAAAAAAGCAATCAATTTTAAAACTGCTTAAAGATACTTGGGCAAAAGAAGTGGGAATTAATTGGTGTCTATTAAAGTAACGATAAAAATTGAAGACAAATAGTTTATTACGGTAGCAGCGAAAGCGAATACCGTATAAAAACACCCGTGGACTCCTACTACTACTCTTCTTCCTCCTCCTACTACTCCGGTCGAAATGGCAATTAGTCTGCGATTTAGAGTCTGCGAGACTCTACCAATAACGCAATGCAAGTTCTAATGAAGGAATGCAGCCTTCGAATTTTGGAAGCTTTAACATATCAAACAATTAAAAGTAGATTACATTTTAGTACATAACCTGATATTTTGTAACTTAATTCATGAAAGAATGAATTCTAATCAAATAGGCCTCCATAAAAGTGGGACTTTTAGTTCATTACGCTAACTGAAAATACTTGATATGTTGCTTTTTTTGTTAGTAAAGGTTATCAGTTCAAAATTTCTTATTAGCTACCTCGTTCGTTAGCTACTACACTGCATTAAGGCTTTAAAGATCCAGTTCAAAAAGGCGGTTATTTGTTGGAATTCAGTTTTGGTAAGCTCTTATGAAAAAAATTCTTATAAATAAAAACATACGTTACACACCTCACCATGTATATTTCTTTTGTCTTTTGTCTAAATTAATTGCTGGTGTTTTATGATTAGACCCCATTTACACTAACTAATCATTTTCATCAAATTTATCTTTTATGCCTGTTTTACATCAGTGACTGAGATATCTCAGAAAACACCCGTTAAAGAACTTTTTAGAAGTTAAAGTAACATTTCAAAAGTGTTTGTGTCACAAGTAAATTTGCTGCTACCGTTTTGCGCCATCTGGCTCTTGTTTAATTTAGTTAAGAACAGATTGAAGTAACTCACTATTTGTTTGACCATCTTTCTTTCCATCAGCTGTCTTGAAATGGTTCTTGCTTAAATCTTCAACTGAGGAATGTAAGGTAGTAGGTCGTTGATTTACTGGTAACGCCTCTTCTACCTTTGTAGAGAAGGAATCTACAAGGAAAGAGACATACTTCTACATATAAAACTTACCATATTTTTACTTGGGATTTAAAACTCCGGCAATCTTGAAGGTCCACTGTCAAAGATGAGGTCTACTCTGGAAGAATCCTACAATGACAAAGTTTGTCCATCCAGTGCAAATGCACAAAATGATAAGTTGCGGTTGTGTATTGCAGAACATTAATTATTTTTGCAGTTTGTCTAAACGGCTTCTTCAATAAATATAAGATCATTTGTCTTGGTCTTTTGGTTGAAGTCGGTGCGTTTTCAGGACATTTTCAAAGAGAAATGACCATACCAGAAAGTATTGGCAAACCTTTTGTTGGATTACTGAGAACGTAAGAAATACATTACAACTACCTTTGTTTTTTTTCTCTGTTTTTTCCTTACTCTCCAAACCTAGCGGTCTTTTTAAATTTCATGCGTGAGTTTACATTTTAACTGAATATTATTATAACCAGAAGTGAAAAAAAATGCTTGTATGCCACAAATTCAACTTCTGGGCGCATAGCGAAAGAGACTTTATTTGTATGTCCTTCTTTTCTATCAATCAATCTGTCAATCTTACTGTAGCGTGTGCTACATCGACTATTTATGTTAATGAAAAAATTTTTCCATACGGCTTTTGTTACTTTTGAAAATGTATTTATGTATTTATACAACAAGCTCACTTCCATATTTTGCTGTCCTTATCATTCTTAAAAACTTTAGACGGTATTCTTTCACAGAGTTTATGGTACCGTTCATTACACGAATTACAACGACCCATGAAAAAGATTTTCTGCATTTTCTATAAATATTATATACACATTTTATCAGTGTTATAAAAACAAGTGAGTTGCATCGTTTCCCCTTTATTTTATTTTACAAATAATAGAAAAACAGGAAAGTTTCTGTAAGAGTAAAGATTTACATTTTTTATGTTGTTTACTAAGCTGTTTGAGGGGGAATATTAGTCGCAATTTTATGATACATATTGTTCCTATGGTCATCATCACAACAAAATTTCTACAACTTTGGAGAAATATGTAGTTGCGATCTTGCGAATCTTGTTTTTTTTATTATTATATTTATAATGATTATTAGTTCCATTTGAATAAATTACTGTTGTTATTATATTATTATATTAGCTAAATAGATATCTTTTCTAATCATTTGGTGAAAATAAGAAACAAATGATGCAGAGTAAGTGTCAACGGTCAAACGTAGAACCCAACTTTTGCACTTATGTTATATATTTAGGAGAATTCCGAACAGATGTTGATAGAATTACTTTAGAATTATATTTGAATTCCAAATCCCCGCTAATTCGAAATACTAGATGATGAAAGACTTTAAGAATAAAGCCACCATTCTTACAATGTACAACAAATGTTTTCATCACTTTCGCATTTTTCAAATACCGCTAAGGTCCTGGTTAGGGTTGGGGTTGGGCTGCATCTTAGGAAATAGGCTAAACAAGAATTAGTTTAAATAGTTTGACAGTTTTATTTGTTTTCCAATCAAATTATTCGTTCATATTTGCTTGAATTTTCACTGGAGTGTAACTAACTGCGCAGGAACATTCAAACGAAGTTCTCATATCCTTAAAAAATGTTACCAGCTTGGATTGTTCTATTGGTAAATGTCCCACCAAAACTTGTGTCATTTGTGTAAAACATTTTCACGCAATCCTTTGTAACGTTTTTAATGAAAAGAAAACATTGTTGTTTAATGTCTGTTTTTATGACATTTTTCGTCCTGTAATAAACACTGCCCTGTAAAGAACGCCGCCTTCTAATGAACACCGCTTTCTAGATGCTGCATTACAAAGCTGGAATTTGTAATAAGCGCCGAGGTTGTTTAAAATAGTTGTTTTAAAATGGTAGCAGCGAAAAAATAAATCTGTAGAAGGAAATTATAATACAACTTTCCTGAAACTTATTGCGTAATAGGATTTTGAGCATGAAATTGAGGCTGGGTGTTGTAAAATGTAACCAAACTTTGCCGTACGTGTGTAAAAAAACCATAGCATATACCTTATACCATTTGTTAATAAAATTCCTTTGACCCATTTTCTGCCTCAGTACCAGAAATCTTTTGTAAAATCAAATAATAGAGAACGTAGAAAACGTAAGGTTTCTCAAAAAATGAAACGTATTTTCAATCCGCGAAGACTTAGCCTTTTCGGAATGTGTGTGTTGGGTATGGAAAATATTGTTGTGTGCCTGGTTGTATAGGTGGCTACCAAAGATAGTTTAAAGCAAAACTCTGGTACATCATTGCTCCAAAAATCAAGGAAAGAATCTGACAAAATATGTTGGATTTAAGCAATTAGTCATCAAAGAAGAAAAGGGGCTACCGATACGTTTGACCCTAAAACAGAAAAGAAAATACGTTTGTGAGTTTTTATTTTAAAGGCAATGACGTAAAAGTTTTGCACAGTCCATTCAAGAAAAGATTCCGTTATATTCAAATCCAATGATTTTGTTTACATAAAAGAAAGTCTCCTAAGAAAAGAACACCTCCAGTAATTGAATCATCTGCAATGAGTGCTATAGAATCTGATTCTGAAATAAATAAGATCATGAAAATAGCATAATACCTGATAATGATGTTTTTAATAAAGCACAAAGTTGGAACTTGTGCAACACAAGATCATAAGTATTTAACAAAATAATATAACTGATAGAATTTCTTATAATGGCATCTTGTTAACGTTATTTTCATTAATAAATAAAGTAAATATCGTTTGTTATCACGATAGCCTGTCTGTCACGTATAAAGAGAGAAAATAGCATATTTATTTAAATGTTACAATGTCTATTAAATTAAGGATTAAAGATGAACAAAATTTTCAATTCAATTCAACTCGCTATTTGTTTGAGTAGCTTTCTTTCCATCACCTATCTTAAAAAGGTTATTGCTCAAATTCTCAACTGAATGCAAGCTAAAGTTATGCGTACGTATTTCAGCTAATATGTCATCTCGCTTTTTAGTGCCAGGGATCTACAAAGATTTAACATTAGTCTAAATTTGATCTAAATTTGAATTAATAACTGTGCTTTTCCTGAAATTAAAATGTGGCAACGGCAGTTATTTTCAAAATCAATTGACATGGTACTCTATATAGTGCTTCCAGAATTTCATCATAGCAAATCGAAGAATGATATTATAATGTATGTACCTAAGTGAGTCCTTAGAAATACAGAAATACAGTTCAATGTTCAAAGAAACATTTCCTGGGTGATGAAGTGTTTAATTGTCAAAGAAAAAAACTAGACTCTTTATTATTTAAACATTTACACAGCACCTAATATTTACAATAGTAGTTAAAGTTTCCATTTCGAAGGTGCATCATCATTAATCTTAGAACCTTTGTTTTGCAAGGTGACAATCATATAGTTTTATCTGTATGAAGACAATAATATACTTCAATATGTTTTCGTGGACAACCTTTTCAAGCTAGACCCTTTGTCACAAGGATAGGAAGGCTGATCCAAATTTGGAATATGAAACAATTGATGGTTATACATCTAATTTGCCAGCTATCGTGATCTACTTTCATAAGGGAAACACACTATATTTTTTTTAGTTCACAAGTGTTTTCAACAGATATACCTCATATAATACTATAAAGCAAATAAAATCATGGCTGGTACCAAATGACCTTAATCTTTAAAAATTACACTAGTGAATTACAGTCATTGTGTTAAAAAGATTACTATGCACTGAAAGAACTTTTAATTGAGGCAGCACAAATTATCAAGGAAACACTTACCATCAAAATTCAAGCTGGATTCGGATTTCCAGTTATCATTTTTAACATTTGTATTTGCCTTATTTTCATTGAAAGGAAGTATGACACAGGACCTAAAATTTTTCTTGCTAATGTGGAACTCTTGGCATAATCGCCGAGCTTGCTTGCCATAGAAAGCAGGAGCATGGGTCAAATGACAGGAATCACAATCACCCGTGATAAAGCCGGCACAAACATGAAGATTCGGACAGCATCTCTCCCCATAAACACAATCACTAGTTTGATATGCACTACACACATATGGATATCTGATTTTCGAAAGTGTTTTAAGCTGTTCCACTGATAAATCGGAAACTTCCAACTCAAATCTCAAAACACCATTTTGTAAACCCATTAAGTCATGATTCTTTAAACACCTTTTCTTGTAATGATTTGGGTTGATCAAATAAGCTCTGCATATATGGAACATTTTGCATGTATTTGATGAACATGGGGATTTTTTCTTCCAGTAATTAAAACATGGTTTGATTTCCAATGGACATAAATTAACTGTGATTTGCTGTGATTTGGGGCTTATGGCAATTCTAAAAGTATCAAGGTTTTCTGCTAACCAACCAATAGCATTATTAATATCATTGTCAAAAAGTGTCAATAATGATTCATCTTCCAATGCACAGAAGCCACTTCTTTGGATAAGCAAGGCAAACACTGACGATACGCTTGGTTCCTCATAACTTGCTGTGGATATAAGACTTTCCTGTTTATAAAATAGGCTGGCATTCTCAGATCTTGAAATTAATATATTGGACCAGATGAATTCCTCAGCTGTTGTATTTTTATTCCCTCGAATTTTGTCAAGAGCAAAAATCCTCAGAACATTCAGATTATGAGTATCCTTTACATTGTGTGATTTTGTGCAATTCAGTATATTGCATTTACCGCTGGCAAAATCCTTACATATGTGAATCCTGTCGCAATTTTCTTTTCTGCATAGTGACTCACACTTTTGATAGAACTTACAGATACGAGGGAATGATCTGCGGAGTATAGTTATCAGTTCTCGAGTTGAAAGATGATCAACATAGTGCTTTGCCATAATGCGTTCATTATTTTCATCCAATGGATCATGGGAAAATCCATGCTTGCAAGAAATTACATCACACTGGTTGCCATTCAGTAAAAAGTCCTTACAGAAATGAAGTCTGGGACAGGTTTTTCTTTGACATTGTCCCAAAAGATAATATTTACAGAGTACTACATGCAGCATTAGAGACATTCTGTGGTATTTTGTTGAAAATCTAAATAGGAACAACAAATATATACTAAGGATGCTGCCTTTTACGTATGTTGGGTTTCAATAAAATAACATTTTGCCATTGATTTAAGACCTTTTGCATCATGCTGAATTATCAGACACTATAAAATCAAACTTCAGTTGAATTTTAGAAATGGACAGTTTTTATTAATCTGTCAACATAATGCGCATTTCAACATTAACTTTATTTGTGATTATATGTGGGTGAAGGAGTGCAAGCTAATAGTAAGTGCAGAAGACAATGGCAAGACGTTCTATGGACATGGTTGCATTGTGAAAACGATCTTAACCATATGTGACGTTCCAGATTTTGATAACAAACGATAAAACGTTATGTGAATAACGCTATAACGTCAAAAAGAACAAAAGAAGCAACAATAAAAGTTATTAAAGTAACGTTATTATCAAAAGAACAATGTTATACAACTATATAACATTTTATAGTTTGTTATCAAAATCCTCTGGATCGTAACATATCTTTACCTATATGGTTATTTCAGATATCCCAGAATTGTTATCGCTGAGGAAACCTTTTTTAAAATTTTCCCCTTGTATGCTGTCAGACTGAAAAGAAGTACATACTGAAGTGAAAGACATCTTAGCGCACATTTCGAATACAGTTAGATTTTGATGCATTAACGCCAATCACTTTCAGCGTATAATTCTTTTTTAACAATACAAATGGAATTGGAAAAACTATACGAAAGTAAGGTTTTGTGAACATCTTGGTATTTCACATCTCACAGAGTTTCTTTACCGACTTTCAGCAGTTAGAGATCACTTTTCATTACATCATGCTGACATCAACAACTTTTCTCATTTCTTATTCTACAATGTTCTGGAGACAAAGGAGAGTCTGTTTATACAGAATGAAAAACTTTACCTAAAGATAATGAACTATTATAAGGTCAAGAAAAAAGCGTGTCAGCAGTATTCGAATGAGATAATTTTCACGAGATAGCTAATCATTTCTTTACTTTGTTTGAACGCCTTGTTAATAATAAACAGCTGTTCCTTCCCAGATCGTTTCTCAATTGTTCTATTTCTACTGACATCAGCATAGTGAAACCCTCAGCTGTACATATAACAGTTCATTAAAACATTAGAATCACCTATCATCTAATCAATGGAAAAGTACGTAAATTCAATTCATGCTTTTGACTCGTTTTGCAGCTTTGTTAGTGGTACTGTGAGGCAAACCACAAAACCTAAGGAAATCCAAATTCATGTACTAATACTTCAGAAACCTAAGTTGTTCCAGGCTATCGTCAGAAAGTTAGCTTTCGTATATAGTTGCTGCGTTCTTTAAAATTAGGTACCTTACGAAACTACGACGGCAACGCGGACGACGACGTGAGGCAAACAAAAGATTCACTTTCATCCATAGATTTGCATTAGAATGGAAGTCATTTCACATTATACTATTGGAAAATGTTTTTAATTTTACTAATATCATTATTAGATATGCACATTCTACACACAACGTGAAAAGTAATATTTCGAAGTCGTACTGAAAACGTAAACGTGAGAACAGCAGTACTTCGGAAAACTTTCCCTTGGTTCCTTCATAATTCTGTCTCTCTAAGTTCAAAAAACAAACTTCATAGGCATTATGAATAACCTTCTTAACCCAAGTGCATAGTTTCTGCTCTTTTGTGATTTATTGAAGATGAATATCTTGTACGTCGTCGTCTTCGTTGCCGTTGTACTTTCGTAAGTTCCCTATTGTAAAACATGAAGTCGCAGCCTTTAAGAGAAAATATGATCCAAGATTTCAAAATGGTGCTCCGCCTAAGGTAATACTTCAGTTGCTGTAACCCGAATCAGGTAGCCTTACTTTTCTTACTCAGTTGCAGGATGTTTGGATTTGAATTGTCATTGAAGGTATATAGGAATCCTGCTTCTACCATGTAGTGTCCACTTGAAAGCTCCATTTAGAAGGGCACATTTAGCTCTTGATCTGAAACATTAACAAGAGCCTCATGGCACAAACACGATTGTAAATCTTAATTCAATGTATGCGTAGTTTATAATATCGCCATCAGTCAGGGAATTCGTAACCTTCCTTTTTTTGGACGAAACTATGGTTTATCAACCGATTATACTTTTAATGCAGTGATAACTAAAATGAAGGTGATTAAAGAGATTCTTGCGTCAAAAGTTTTGTGATGGTAGAAAGAACAAAGTTGTTTATGAAGTCTTTTTGCAGTTTTTTGGAAATTCTGTTTCCTTGGGGTGATATTTCTATTTAAAAATCATCAAATTATGCAATGCATTATTATGATGTACATAATAAGATAGTATTTTGTTGATGCTTGTTACTTCTAAATTAGTAAATACTACACTTCATTCTTCTGTCAATCAACCCCGAGTGGAAGCCCTTACTCTTGAGTAAATTATAAAGATGCAACACTAATCATATCTTAAGTTATTGCAATAAGAAGTGTTGGTTACTACGTCATGAATGTGCACTGTATAATTTAAATTTAACATATAAAAAATGATATGTGATATCTCGGAAACTAGAGACAATTATGTAATACTAAAAAGATACTTGTTAAACAACTTTATCATTTTTGTAAATATCATTTTTGATACAGGAATCCCTTTAAGGGATTAAAAAGGATTGCAGTTAAAAAAAAAAAACACAGACAGGTAAATACCTTATCAAAATTCATTGGAACAAAACATAATTGATGTACAAAACCTTTATATAATCAAACACTTATCAAAACCTCATTATACCTGACCTGTCTACATATAAATTCATTTTAAATGAAAATAATATATATATATATATATAAGGAACAGTTTTATCTGGTTTGAAATCTAAATTTTTACTAGGAAAAAAATAGAACGCTAATTTTTCATAAAAATTGATTAGAAATTTTTCCTATTTTCCATTTTCACTGATGCAATGCGCAAAATTTCTTCATAGGGGCTGTAAAAATTTGGCATAACACACACATCATCACTGCTTTTGCAATTATTATTTATCATGCAGTTCATGTGACAAATTGAGTTCATTAAAACTTCATGGTGAAAACCTTGTTAAATTTGCTTGGGTCAGTGAGCATAAAATTACGTCACGCCTCGTTCTTTCAAACATTTTTATAAGACTTTCCTGCATAAAATTTGTCGCATGAAACTACTCTTATGTAACACAAAAATGACTTCATTTCATTCAATAAGAGCATCGAGTTCAGATGCAGAGTAAATTATAAGTTATGCAATCGAAATTTATCAAATAATCAAAACAAGCCAGTTATACATTTTTAAATAGTTAAGATCAACAATATTTATAACTTCTGTATGTGTACTTTCAAAAGTTCATAGTTCTAGAAAAGATAGAAGTTTCCTTAATTTCACATAATAACTTACTCTTTTTCGGATACTGTAGACTATTCTACTGTACAAAGCAAATAAATATCTACTATTTTATAGAATTTAGCAACATAAACACTTTTGATGTAAAAAAAAAAAATGCTATCGTGTTTATAACTGGCATTAACTGATGAAAACATCAGCAGAGCCAGAGGTACTCCTAACTTATCTAGGAAGCTATATTCATTTTCAAGATAAATCAATTTTATTTTGATCTAGCATGGAAACATTATCTGGCAAATCTGATGTACCCTTGTTCAATGGTTTGTAAAGGTTACCTTTCATTCACAATAAAACCAAATATAAACAAATGACCTACTGATAAGCTAGCATAACAGATTACAAGTACGTATCGGTTATCAGTTTCTGCTGCAAATTTTGCATGGGATTGGTTAAAAAAACTTTGAACAAGTCTCACAACACAGCACATAATAACTAAAAAAGGCATGTCAACTAAAAAAGTATAATAGTACTTTGGTGAACAACAAAGCTGTTCGAAGCTATTTGGTGCAGTACACTGTAAGTTAATTTGGTGCAAAGCTGTACAAGTTATTAAGGTGCATAAACACAGGTATTAATTAGGTATGTGTACAATTCTTTGTTGCGACAAAGCTGCATAAAATTATCGTTGTGCGGTCAAAGCTGTACTTGTGTTTCTTTTTTCTATGTTTTATTTCTTCGAGGAAGGAAGAACTGAAAAATATGCATAAAACAACAACAGCTAGAAAGGGATCATTGCCGTAATTTGAACAGAAAGAGGAATTACCTACTACCCAGCACACTAATATATCAGACCAAAAGTATACAACGTGATATACAAAACAAAGTTGTGTTTTTGTTTGAAAGTTATGCATAAAACAATATTGAAGACTCTAGTTAGCTTGCTATTGAACAATGAGAAGAGACAAAAATACCGTGGAAACTGAACAAATAAGACCAAGACACTGAGACAAAAACTGAAAGCACAAATGCAAATAAATGAAATTTTTTGAGTATTTTTCTTACAAAATTCAATCGCATATTTCAGATGCACAACACTCCTTGTGGTAAGAAATATTGAGTATATCAATAACTTTTGTCATTAAAAAGACATATCTAACATAAAATTACATACGAAAATATAAGAAACAGTTATACAAATTTTAATCTGTAGGATTACCAATAAGTCTGGAAAATAAATGATACTAGCCGCCAAGGCGGCGTCGCTCGCCGCCGATGTTCACATGCTCTGTATCACTGTATCAATAAACGTCAAATTTCCTTATAAACGGCTCGTACAACTTGTGTTCAACCAGAAGCATATTCGAAGTCACAACCTCTGATAAAACCAATCTTTTATCAGTGTAACAATACACTCAAAATGTAGAGAGAGAAAACTTCAACTTTTTATTAGCTTTTGTTTTAAAAAAGTTACCCACTCTAACATGGGTGCTATCAAACGTAAGGAAGAAATAGTTTCTCTTCTTAAAAACATCACGACGGAGGAGAGAAAAAAGGCACGTGCTAATTGAATAAATAGAATAAAAAACGTTCGATCAGAACGCTTAACAATTAAAAGAAGAAATTAATTTGTTAAAAGAAAAGCAAAAAAAAACAAAAAAAAAAAAAAAACACATTTTGTTTTGATATAATACTCTTTTTTTACCTATCGGTTTTTAAACATTTTGATTGCTCAAAAAAAAAGTTCACCCGTCTCAGACAGTCAGGCAAGAGATAGTGGCAAATCGCACATGCTGCCACGTTCTGCCACTGCTGCTTTTTGTCCAAAATGTTTAATCAGTTAGTGACTTTGTATTTAGTTGATGTACTGTTTTCAAAGCCAAGTCAACGTGGAATATAAAACTAACAATAATGATAAAAACAAAACGTTATTCCTATTAGTTCATCAGCCAAAAAAAGTCACGTTCGATTGGGGTTGCAATGTATTTGCTTCGAACTCACGTCGCACACAAAAAAAGAAATAATTTCGCTCACAACTCAATCTACCATTTTGCGTGACAGACAAACAAACAGACAAACAAACAGAGAATCGGCTATTAATATATAGACTAGCCGCCAAGGCGGCGTCGCTCGCCGCCCATGTCCACCTGCTCTGTATCACTGTATCAATAAACGTCAAAATTCCTTATAAACGGCTCGTACAACTTGTGTTCAACCAGAAGCAGATTCGAAGTCACAACCTCTGGTAAAACCAATCTTTTATCAGTGTAACAATACACTCAAAACGTATAAAAACTTCAACTTTTTATTAACTTTTGTTTTAAAAAAGTTACGCGCTCTGACATGGGTGCTATCAAACGTAAGGGGGAAGTGTTTTCTCTTCTAAAAAGATCACGCGGGAGGAGAGAAAAAAGGCACGTGCTAAATGAATAAAGTGAATAAAAAAACGTTCGATCTGATATAAAATAAAATAGATTAAAAGAAATCGATTAAAACAAATTAAGACAACTATTATGACAAAAGCAAAAAAAAAATATTTTGTTTTATGATACTCTTTTTTACCTATAGGTTTTTAAACATTTTGATTGCTCAAAAAAAAAGTTCACCCGTCTCAGACAGTCAGGCAAGGATACGTTAGGATACACTGGCAAACCGAACATGCTACCACGTTCTGCCATGGCTGCTTTTTGTCCAAAATGTTTTATCAGTTAGTTTCTTTGTATTTAGTTGATGTATTGTTTTCAAAGCCAAGTCAACGTGGAATATAAAACTAACAAAATAATAAAAACGAAACGTTATTCCTATTAGTTCATCAGCCAAAAAAAGTCACGTTCGATTGGGGTTGCAATGTATTTGCTTCGAACTCACGTCGCACACAAAAAAAGAAATAATTTCGCTCACAACTCAATCTACCATTTTGCGTGACTTACAAACAAACAAACAGACAGACAGACGGAGAATCGGCTATTAATATATAGATTGTAACTTAGACTGTGACGACGGTTCACATGAGCGTCAGCCTAAAACAACAAAACTCGCCGCGGCACCACGACGATTTTAAACACTATTTCCACTAACGTTACAATCGTGAATAAAAAGTAATGAGTTGGTTACTATTACACCAACTAAGTTAACGAATACTTACTACTATGAAAGAAGACAATATTAACGTATTTTTTCTTCTATTTTCACGCTGTAAGTGATGCCAGTCTCTGAATTATCGAATAAATTCTCAATACAGCGTTCTTGACTCAACTGCTCGTTCCCATACCATTTTCCTATTGTTCTATTTCTGCAATCCTTAGCTCTTCATAACAGTTTATTATCTTTAATAGAACTGTTGCGTCAGCTGCTTTGTGTTTATTTAGTTACCCAGTCTTCAGATTTGTTAAAATCTCTGCGAAGGAGTGCATTTCTATTTAAATATGCACCCAATTTCTATAAAGATGCTCTCTGCCACAGTGATTTTTTGGCAATTTTGCCCTCTGGTAAGCTGTTAGTACCTTTACTACTACTATCAAAGGAGTATATATTTTTGCATCTATATTTCATGTGCGAGCCGGAAGCTCAATAAATTGGATATGTCGAACAAAATGTTTTTTTTGAAAGCTTTCCTGAACATATTTTCTGGATATCGTTAGAAATATAAATGCACATTAGCTACCTTCAGTGGTAACCCGGTTATGCACTCATAAGAAAAATGAAAATGGCAGTTTGATTTTTCTTTCATTTTCTCGGAGCAATTTCAAATTATTGGATTTCAGCGAAAGCAAGAAATACTTTACAACCGGCTTTGTTTTTTTTCTTACTGTCCAAACCTAGCGGTTTTTTGAAATTTCGTGCGAGCATTTACATGAAATCAAAGCACCGTGCGTTGCTTTCCAAGATGCGGCGTTTATTAGAGGGCGGCGTTTACTACAAATGTTCGGCTAAAAGTGCGGCGTTTAATAGAGGGTGGCGTTTATCAGAGGGCGGCGTTTATTAGAGGAAATACGGAGACGTTTTCATAAATTACATCATTGCAAACGTGGCCTCGTTTCTGAGTTTATGGATTATTACGTTCTTAACCTTAATAAAAGAACTTCGTGAAAACATTTTCCCCTGCCCAGTCGGCAAAATCGTCAAAAAATCACTGTGACGGAGAGAATTTTTATTGAAATTGTGTGTATATTTATATAGAAATGCACTCCTTCGCAGAGATTTTTTAACAAATGTGCCGGCTGGGTGAGGTGTTGTTTCTTTTTGTTAACAGCGCAAATGTCATTAATATTCAGCTTGAAATCGAGACGCTGTTTATTGTGACGTAATTCATGAAAGGTCTATATGAAAATCCATTTTATATTTCGCTGTTTGAAATTAACAATTGAAAGAATGAACTTTTTGGGCTGCGCCCAGACGCTTCCGTAGCTCCAGGAAAGGTTTTCAACGTAACATTGCAGGCCATTTACATAAAAGTTCATATCGCTGAACCTTAAAAGGGTTTGACGGACTAATCGAATGTATGAATGGTACTTGCCTCATTCTTTCAAATGTTTTATCAAAGATTACACTTAGAGTAAATTGTTCAGCGAGTAGTGTGTTGACGAACGTTTAATGTCTGATTTGCTGTACGATTTTCTGCTATATATTCAGGACCAGATAATGATTCCGTAAATTCCCTGACATACAAATAGAAACTGTTGAACATGTGAAATTCCTTTGTTGCATAAAGAACATTCATTCGTTCAGGGTTCAGGGTCCCACTTTTCCTTTTAGTTATGGACAAATGTGCGAGGGTGTACATTTCTACAGAAAAACCTCTGCGAGGAGGGTGTACATTTCTACAGCAAACCCACTATTTCACTGAAAACGCTCTTCGTTGCGATGACTTTTTGACAGTTTTTTTCTTTGATCAAGATATAGGAAATATGGATAATTAATATAAAGATGAACAGACATTTAATGTGAAATTACCAAGACAACAGAATACTTGGAAACGAGGAGAAGCTTAACAACCATACGTTAATATGGAGCCATTCTAAAAAAGTGCGACATTCAGTGTCACAAGCTTATACACTTAAAAAAAATTATTTTGCGTCACGAAAAACACGTTGAATTATTGGTAGACACTTTGCTGGTAAACCGTTCTAAGTAACTTTAACAATTCTGACCATTGAAAAAATGTAAAAGGTAGTTCTGACCTATTCGTAGCGTTTTTTCGGTGTCACAAAGCCAATAGTGGCCAGTAGTTTAACACCTAGCAGAGGTTTATATAAAATGGCTCTGACTAAAAAACTAAGTGTATAAGGTATGTATACATCTAAAATACGAAATTACCCGAAATCATCAGCAAATACAGGATTTTTTTGTTTAAAGTGGCGTTTCATTTATTGTCACACTTACTGGTAACATACATTATATGTCATTATAATGGGATTCCAATGGGATTGAAAGAGAGAAAGGTGTATGGTTCAAGTTCATGATTTATAAGTGCATGAAGTATCCACAAACTTTTAATAAGTGGGACGCATCACAATTCAAAATATTACGGTTGGAATTTGGAAAAGCTAAATTCCAAAAAAATAACGGGTAACATACGTTATGCTATTTTGGTCGATACAGTGGGGTTATTGAAAAAACAAACTGGACTAGTTTTTTAGCTTAGGATTAAGTGCTCTAAAAAAAAAATAACATCCCTAGGTTCTTCTGAACGAAAGTTATTCTCCTCCAAAGACAGGATGTAACTTCCGTCACGGTAACATCCACTATGTAACTTTCTAACGCTTTGATTCAAACGCTTTTTACTGCAAACTCGAACGTTTTGAATCAATTTTTAGACTTCTCATTTTTCGTTGTTTGTGTATGATCAGTTTGTGTGAAGTATTTGGAGGATTGTGATGTGGATGAAAGGAAAGAAAAAGTAAGTAATCATGATTATAGTTACATGCGTTATGTTGTATTTGAAGACACTTGGCTGGTGTTTCTTATGTGAATAAAATCATGGAAACATTCATGGACTCTAAGCATTGCTAACCAAATACATTGCTAAAGTAACTTTTCTAAAAAAACACAATCAGTGTTCATTTTCATTATCGGCTTGAATAACGACGAAATCGTAACAAATGTTACAAAACTTTCAATGAAATATTTGGCATTTATGATTGTTTAACTTTCCTTAGAATAGAGAAATTAGAGCCCAGATGCACAAAGAATACAGATAGAGGGAAAAGGCAAAGGATGGTTTGAAGTACCTGAAAGAAGAGCGTATTAAGGCCGATCTCCACTCAACATATTTTATACGGACGACAGTTCAATACGCATGCGTGCAAAAAATCGCTGCAAACACATTTGTTTGCAAGTAAATAGACCAGGGGGCTACTACCAAGCGACAGCGAACGTTCGCAGAAAAAATGGTGTAATCAAAACCAATCAAAAGCGACTAAAGAATTTGCTATTTTTGTTCTATTCAGTTTGGCAACCATGTTTATTATTAATTTTTATTATGTAATCAATGTGCGCAGACCTTTCAATATCCACTCACGTGGTTGCATACGCTGGTTTCGTTCGTCCGTATATCTTCTTACATTATGTGTCAGGAAAATATTTTTATGCTTGTTTAGAAAGAAAAAACTGAAAACAAGATGAATTTCACAAGCACGATACCATCCCTCAACCAATCAACTACTGTGATTCCATTCACTAACCATCATCGTCCACTAAAGGTCTATCTTTAAGCAGAAACACTTTAAGCAGAAACAAAATTGCTTCAAAGTGAAAGACCTTTCAAAGAAGGAATTAAAAGAACGAAAGGATACCCTTTTTCAAGAGGAAGAAGGGTATTTTGATTGTGAAACATGTAGTTTGTATTTTTTTTTTATTTTTTTTTTTATAATGAGCAATAATTTCTATGTTGATAAGATTGTTAATTAAAAACTATTCCAAAAAATAAGCATTTGAAATAGGTTACTTTACAATAACTTTGAACACAGACGCGCGAGAAAGACTCTTCTTAGTCGCGCATGCACAACAAAATCTGTGCAAGTCCCAAGAAACAAAAACTCTTCATCTTCACGCCCCACTCCTTATTCGTAAAGTTCTTTCGTTCCTTTGAAATTAATTAGCTTATCTGTCTGTTCCGAGCAGCAGAGTTGAAACTGAAATCAGATCATCCGGTGATTATCAAAAATGAGTTGTAATCAGGTTCCCAGTGGGCAAATTTGCAGAAAAAGCACTGCGTAGGAGCGCATTTCTATTTTTTCTTTCAATACACATGGGCAACAACAGGTTATGAACAAACTTGTCAGATTTTGGTTGCAAAATCCTAATCTTATGAGCTTTCTGGCATTTTCATGGAGACACGGTGTTGAAGTTTCTATGCCTTTTGTAGAAATGTACTCCTCCGCAGTGATATTTTAATATTTCCTCGGTGGCTATGAAAATTAACTGTTTCTGACAAAATCTAAATAAAATAAAAAATGAATGATATAAATCTTAAGGCAGGTTTCCAGTTCGTCTACCTTTCGCTCATTAATTCAAACATTCAAACTATCAGGTGAATGAAATTGTTACGACAGACAATCCAAGAGAAGTTTGCGCAGTCGCAGTGATGAGGTAAATCAATTAGAAACCGACCGACCGACCGACCGACCGTTACCGAAATCTGGACCGATATACCCCTGTCCCATATCTCGGAAGAATGTGTTGACGGTTTTTGTAGGTAATCACTGTTCAAAAAAGAGCAACAAATTAATCAGAACACAACATGCAAGACCTTTTCCATTGAACTTATAAGATAAAAATAAACTTTCTAGAAAGGTTTCTTTATTTGCTTACATTTCACAACTGAATCCAAGGAAAACCATTTTGGTCTCAAGTGAAGAATCTTATAAATGGATATGTTTTACCCACCAGACTATATTACCGAGACTGTTGAAGTTACTTTCTCATAAATAGTGAGATGGGACCAAGTGAGCCAAAATACTGTGATGAAAAGCATTTTTATTGAAACAGAGTGTATGTTTCTATAGAAATGCACTCCTTCGCAGTGATTATTCAACGTATTTGCGGTAACGTTTATTAACTAATTATTTAAATCATAATTGCGCATATTTGCTGCTTCACTCCACGCAGGAGCGGTAGAGTTGTCAAATTCATAGGCATGATAATTCCCATCAATCAAACGATGATTTGACCCGCCAATTACCGCTTTGCATTCAGGGCATTTGGTTTGCATGGCTCCGCCGCATTCTCCAATGGCGTAAAAATGACCATTTGGGCATTTGAACCAGTGACCTTTTTTGAAACCCATAGTTTTGACGATCATTACACGCTCTTGATCTGTCAACTTCGAATTGATATCACCACGTTTTTGAATGCCTTTAATCTCCAGGATATAGTCATCTACATTATCAATCCTTGTTCCTTTGGCCAACAAGTCCAATATTTCATCTAACCGTTTCTTATCCATATTGGTTATCTTTTGTTTCTCGTCGTCCTGACCTGATACATAAAGATAAGAGCTATTGTGAACAGCTGACCTCTACATTACAAATCAGGAACGACGAAAGCCTATTAAGGGTGGTAGGGCGAGCACAACGAGCGAAAAGTTGCAGAGGGGAATTTAGAGGCGCTGTAACCCGTTACAACGTTATTTGACTTTGTCTTTTTAATGTTATTCAAATAACGTTTTATGGTTTGTTAACAAAATTCCCTGAGTCATTATTACGGTTAATTGATGTCAATCTCTTACCGGTCATGGTTTCATATTTGTTGATTGCTTCTTGTGTAATGGTATGCAGCTGAAGTCTTCTGATTTCGTTTGCAGCATCCGACACCTGTTGTTCGTCATTAAGAAAACGATTGAATACAAAGGATTTTACACGTTCTACTTGACCACTGATCTTTGGGTTCAGCAAAGAACATTCCGATCTAAAATGGTTTAAATTATAGACGAGTTACCAATGAAACTGCTACACCTTTGCAACAGGTGCGAGAAAGCGATCCTTTCATGAAGACTAAACAAGGTTTTTCCTTTGAAACTTTAATATACCTTCTAAACACCCGTGTTTCACTTTCATATAGACATGATATCTGTGAACATAGATTCAATTTATTTTCAAACTCGATCGCCTTGTGCGTACTCTTGATTTTTGTCAACATTTTCTCCATCCACTGATACATGCTGCAGCTAGCGGACGTCCTACGCTTTCCTATTCGTCCTGGAACAGTAACTTGCACTTTTTCTAAGTTGCTTTTAGAATCTTTTAGCTTTTGTTCCAGCCTTTCCTTCATTACCTGTAGCTGATTTCCTTCATCGAGCACTTTCCGTTTAATCTCGGCAATGTCATTCCATTGGGTCTTAATGATATTTCCATACCGCAAGCACTTTCTTATGACTGTTTTACACTTGGGGCAATCTTTCATCTTGATTTGGGATTTACCATCGTGAGAGTCCGTGCTTATTTCCATCCATCGATCAAGACCATTGACTTCTATTATATGTTTGCAATCTGGTAAATAGACGAACCTGGCATCTGGTGAATCCTCTTCGCCAAACAATATTTCCTCCACTACATCTTTATCGCACGCTCTACATAGTGGTGGGCACTCCTCTCCACATAGACCGATACACTTGTGGTTACATTTTAAGATTTTTCCACACGGTTCGTTGCACGGCTCTCTGTCGCACAGTTCGTGGCATTTCCTTTCACAGACTTGATGTTCACATTTCCATTCACACTCCATCTTACAAGGCACGCACTCATCTCCACACGTTTTCGCACACCTGCTATGTTTGCAACGGTTTTGGCACTTCTCTGTACATGGTGGACAATTTTTCGTACAAGGCTCTCCACAAAGATGAGAGCAGATTAAGGGGCGTTCACACTTGATCCTGCATTTAATATGTAGTCTTCCCTTGACACATTCTCCGCATTTTCCAGAGCATTTATGACCACATTTTAGTTCTTCTTTACAGGGAAACGTACAATCATCGATTTCATTGACATCTTGGCTGCATCGCATTTTTCTATCGTGTCCACACGGAAGAGCTTTTTGGACAATTTCAGTGCAGTTACCAGGCTCTATACAGCATGGACAACGCTGCCGATGTCCGCATTTCAGGAATTTCCAGACTTTTTTAAAGCATTGTGGGGTGTAGCTGCACTGTGTCCATACACTATGTTTGCAAGGCAGTTCCTTAGTGACCATTTCTTCACAAGGACCAGGTGGTACAAAGCACTCGATAAAGACGGAATGTCCACAAGAAAGTGTTTTTGCGATTTTAGTCTTGCAATCCTTTGGTTCTTTGCTGCATGCAATGTCTATTGAATGACCACACTCTTGCACCTTAGAAACTTTCTCCTGGCAAGGTCCAGGATCACGGTTACACTCTATCTTAACGGTATGACCACACGAAAGGCTCTTTTCTACCAACTCTGTACAAAACCGTTCTTTACATTCTTCATGACATTTCCTGCTACATGGATGACCGCATTCCAATCTGTTCTCACACTTGGCCTGGCAATAATAATCATCTGGTTCAACGTAACAAGGTACTTCTTGCTCGTGTTGACAAGTTGGAATAATTTTCTTGACTCCAATTTCACATGGTGGACAGCTTCTGCCAAAATGACATCTGTTTTTGCAATAATGTTCAGCAACGCCACATGGTTTCTTTTCACAGGGCATCTTACATTTATAGCCTTCATGGTCCATTTCAGTCACATGGCATTTTCTACTACACTTATGTCCACACTTGAACGAAAAATCACAGTCCAATGTGCAGGATTGGAAATCTTTTGCACAAGCAACAGCTACTTTTTTATCAATATGATTGGCGCAATGCAGAGGCAATTTATCACCGTAACAACCAGCAGTTTTTGCGTCCGCGATGACTTTCGTCCAGATCTCACTGCCTTTGACAAACATGTCAAAATTTCCTATTGCAAAAAGTCCAACTTTTGCTCTAGACAATGCCACGCAAATTCGATTTTCCGTTTTCATAAAACCGAGTTTTTCGTTTTTGTTACTTCTGACTAACGATATCCAAATAATCTCGTTTTCCTCGCCTTGATAATTATCGATGGATGTGACACGAACACTGGGATATTTTTCTCTTAATTTTGTCTTCAAAACCATTGTTTGTCCCGCATAACCACTGATGACTGTAATTTTGGAGCCGTCATAACCTTGCTGAATCAGATACTCACACAAGGCTGCCAAGAAAGATGCTTCATGTTTATTTGATACAGATTTGATTTCTTCGTTGTCACTTTCAAAATGGGAATGATTAACGAAAAACATATTTCTGTCAACGCCCTTGACATTTGGATAATCATTGACCATAGCTGCATCCTTTAAATTAGGATATATGTGACGCAAGACATTGGAGATCTCAGGACGCATTCGATGTTGGGTACTAAGTGTATACACCTTCATTCCGTTGTTGACCATCCGTTCAAACAAAGATAAGTCCAAATGATACCTACAGATAATCAAAATCACGCATCTTTAATTAATGTTATGTCAAAGTCTTATAAAGTGTTTGTATGTTTGCCTTTCCATTGTTTAATAACTTTTATTTTGGTTGGGATTTTTTAAGAGCAGAAATTTTTATATATTTTTATTTATTTTATTATTTAAAGAAGCCATAGCGATTAAGAAAACTGACCATGACGCAATATTGAATAAGAAAGACGAAATTAAAGTGTTATCACACATTTGGGAGGATTTCATTTAAGACTGTATATATTAGATGAATTGTTTATTATGTTTTTTATGCTTTATGTTACCTATGATAATAAAAATAATTTTAGCTGTAAGAAAATTTTAAATTTTAACTTAATTTGATCTGATGATGCTTGTACAAAGTTGACAGGGGAAAATTTATCACATATCTAAAAATTTCTTGTCTTAAAAAATCCCAACCAAAATAAAAATTGTCAGACTTATATTTGATCTAATTAATCTAACAAATTACAATTTATAGTTAAATGTTTATGCATTGTAACAGCTACTTTAGGATAGACTACAGTGGAATCTTTATAATTCGAACCTCCGTCATTCAAACTTTCTTTAATGTGAACAAATTTCACGGTTTCTTCACCTGTTATTTCTTTGTTAATAAACCTTTGTTATTCGAACTTTCCACAAATTGAATGTTTTTTCGGCCTTTTTTTTTTAATTCAGTTATGAGCAAATGAAAACTATTTATTTCCTGTTTAATTATTGTGATTTTTATCAACATAGATTTCAATGCAAATACAGTACACACAGTACACAGTACACTCTCTCTAATTCGAACACACCATTGACCAAAAAGGTTCGATATATGGAAAGTTTTCATTAAAGTGATTCATTTATAAAGAAATAACTTACCGAGGGACTATGAAATTCGTTCGAATAAGAAAAAGTTCGAATGGCGGAAGTTCGAATTGTAGAGATTCGACTATAGCTATGCATGTTTGTTTTTGCACAGACGATACGATAAAGAACGTTTTTACCTCTTGGCCAACTGATAAACAGATGGTTTTGGCTTTAACTGTTTATGATCCCCAATCAGAATTAAGTGCTCTACTGATGACGTCAGCGATGTTACCACATGAGCCTCTAGAACTTCGGCAGCTTCCTCAATCACCACAACTTTTGGTTTCAAATTGGCCAAAATTCGTCTTTGTTTTGCAGCACCAGTCGTGGTCATGGCAATGACGTCTGCGCCACGAAGATTCAGTTCATCTTTCCTTTGATCGACTTCGTTGATTTGCTTGCATATGTTTTCAAACTCTTGGATCTTTTTTTCACGGACATCACAATCCTGCTTCTTCATCGCACTCAGCCAGTATTTAAACAGACGCCAGCGTTGCCTCCCGACAAGCTCCACACATCTTTGATAACATCAGCTTCGCGCTTACTCATAGCATCATCCTTTGAAGACAACCTTTTATCTATACTTTTTTGCCTCTTCTCCATGCCGTCTATTCCTCTTAAGAGCTTAGCGTTCATAGGAGTTCCAGTGAGCATTGGAGCATACATTTCATCAAATTCAACATCTTCAACTTCACTGTCATAGTAATCGTTGTCATAACCACCGCGTTGTCTTTCTTCATCGATCTTGGTGAGAATTATTTCCTTATTTATTGCACCGATCTCAAGAAATACGTCAAAGATCAACGCAGCATTTTCTTCAAAAAATTCGAAGTCCTTGCGCAATGTTCTTGGCTTAATGCCGATTGGTAGAAATCTTGTTCGATGAATTCACCATTTATAAAGCTACCAAGAAAATCATTGCCCTTTAATTCTACAATCTTTTTTGTTCTTTCTGTTGTTAAATTTCGTGACAGTTTTACGGTATTTACTTGGGTCAAACTTAGTCTTTCTTTTCTTTTCTCTTGTAGAGTAAATCGACGAAGTTTATCACTGGGTCTTCCACCAACTCTGATCAAGTTGTCATACCCTAGCTCCACAAGCCCTTCTACGAACTGATCTAATGCATGATTTGTGTAACACACAAGCAACATGGGGTGATTCTCATACTCTTCACAAAGTTGATGCAACATAGGGCGGTTT
Source organism: Turritopsis dohrnii (assembly GCA_027922465.2). Taxonomy (NCBI): domain Eukaryota; kingdom Metazoa; phylum Cnidaria; class Hydrozoa; order Anthoathecata; family Oceaniidae; genus Turritopsis; species Turritopsis dohrnii. The sequence continues at coordinate 366,238 of BQMF02000186.1, read as the reverse complement.
TCACATTTATTTCGAGGAGGAAACAACTCCAAACCTGCGTCACACTTTGTAAGAAGGCGATGCTTCCCTGAACCCAATATACCCGTATCTATTTTCAACTCAGTATTCTCACGACGCCAGAACTTCTTGTTTGTTAAAAGCGCATCCACTATTCTTAAGCCGACATGTGTTTTACCACAACCTGGAGGACCTTGAATAACAACGAACTCATTCGTAAGGGCCGCTTTAACTGCATCTAATTGCGAAGGATTCAAATTGGTTTCCCCAACTAAATTCCACGAATCCTCATCCAGAATGTCAATCTTACTGCAATGGATGCCTAAAGGTCTGCTCAACTCATAGAGTGCACTGTCTACCTCTTCCAGATATTTGGCCAATCGTATTTCGCCTTCATCAGCTTTTGTATCAGAATGGACGAGATATCTCTGAAATGGGATGTTGTCTGGCGTGATGGTTTGCAAGCTTTCCAACACGTGTTTGTAAGCTTCGAAGTAAACGCTACTCTCCACCATCACAGTTTCACTTGCACCTTGAAAATACTTTTCTGCTTCACCAACGTCCAGAAACCGAACTGATATCAATCCATCCTTTAACTCCTCCTCCCGTCTACCAGTTATGATTGCAAATATCATGGTGTGGAACCTATCTTTACTGAAACAGACCAAGTTGTTTTGCGTCAATCGCTTGGAGTATTTCCAATTTACTTTACTAAACGCTTTTTTGTTGAAGTTAACTTTATGGATGATGCCAACAGGTGCATAGTCAATGCTCTGCAATCTAACGCCTGTGTAAATTGACCGTTTATGCTTCTTATCACATAACGGTGTGGCCTGTTTTTCTTCCAATATGGCTTCGCGCATTGGATGGATCAGATCCTCACGTAGCAACCAAAAATGCGTCTCTAGATACTGTTCCCCACTTTCGAAAGATCCACGTATAGGGATGGCTGACAAATTGTGTTTGGTGGGTGCGTCAATATCTTCTGCTGTTGGAATAATACTCTTAATACGAAAAGAATTTCTAGATGACTTTGATAGATCAGATTGCTGAATCCAGTCCGCCCTGAGCTTGTGCAGCTTATCGAGCTAAAAAAGAACATTAGGGGCGTGTAACAAAGGGGTCAAGAGGGTGTTAGTGGAAGCCTCTCTTAAATAAATGCCTTGTCCCACTGCTTAAGTGAGAGACCGTGTAAAGTTTTCTTTTTTAGGGCTGCTTTAAACCTGTTGATCTATCATTTACAGCATTCCAGATAAATACATTTCTTTATAGATTTAAAAATTTTCCAAGTTTGACCTTATACAATGATATTTTGCCGAACCATGTCTATTTTGTCAAACCATGTGCTGATATGAGGATTTGGTGATCATGATCAAAAATTGTCCCATAGTGCTTTGCAGTTTCCCATAGTGCTTTGCAGTGTCCCATAGTGTTTTGCAGTTAAGGAAACCTTTTAATCAAGATGCGTTTAACAATACATGACATGGTAACGAGCTTTGAGAAATTTGCATTGCTATTGCAAACATGATATCCCAGTTTTGCATTCATATGCGATTTTCCTCTCAAGCCAATCAACTACAGATTTTTTGACAGTTTTCCTTTTGATCTCTTTCGTTCAAAAATCATAATAGGACAGACTTGTACCTTCTGGTTTAATTTCATGGAGAATGGGAATTTTGTTTACGACAATGTTGATGTTACAAGGTGAAATACAAACAAACAATAACGATATACGGAACGGAAACAAAGAAAAAATGTCTGGGAACTAAATTCTCAAAATACACCATTATGATTTACCAACTTAAACCCTAATAAATTAACTTCTATATTGTAAAATGGCAATAAAAAATTTCTCTGGTGATTTATACTTCAAAGTGCAAGCATTGCTGGAGGTCTATTCGAACTATTTGAGTGTTTGATGAAAAGCCATGCTACTTTTAATTGCAATTTTCTACAAGAAAGTATCTCATCTATGCCAAAAAGGACTGGTACCAATTTAGGGGTGCAAATGGCTGCTAAAACCGTATCACCATGTAGCGCAATAGGTGTACATCAAAACATCTAAAGGAATTATTACCTTTTTTAAAATGTCTTGATCTTGGGGTAACCCATTGATGTATAGCTGCACATGGTCAAGCGGAAAATCAAGCATATCATCTTTAAAAATCTCCATATATGTTTCAGCAATGTCTAGCACGAATTCGGCAATCTTTAGACATTTCGGCTTTTCCATTGATCCATTGCAAATGCTTTCAGAAGTTGGCCAAAATTTCTTCATAAGGATTGTTTTTGACACTTTCCGAAAGTATTCATTGTGCATGATAAGCGACATCACTTCCGTCTTGTTGACGTCAAATGACGTCTTGCAGCAGAGTGAAAAGATTTGTAGAATCTTCTCGATCCAGTCTTTCTTCTTCAAGTGTTCTTCATCTGTTAATAATGCTTTGAAGGCTGCCTTATCTTTTAAAACATTCATAACCAGCTCATCGGATCGATCCTTAGGGATCATACTAAACTCTTCTAGCCTTTTGTAACCCAAGCTTCTGGTTCTTGTGGTGACGCAACCCCCCTTGGTTCTTTTGGGTAAAGGTGAGACTATGGTAAAATATATGACTTATGTTATTTGTAGTACTAGCTAATATGAAAACCAATCTTAGTACTTGTGTAATTTAATGAGGAAAGTCTGCAGGTATAGTACAGAACAACGCAAATACCGTATTTCCTCTATTAACGACCCGGGCGCTTGTTAAATTGTTTCAAAATTTAGGTGGGCGCTTATTAGAGATGGACGCTTAAAAGAGGCGGACGGTTATTAAATTGTTTTGAAAATCCATAGAAAAAAATCATTTGCTATTGATAAAGCACAGCAACAAAATTATTTCTTGATTATATCACGATCGAGATCCGTCTACGTTTGAATCCATCAAACAATCAATTTTAATGGAGGGCCACGAATATTTCCGGCTTTTGTTATACTGTATTAGTAAATATTCCCATATCTGACTGGGCCACTAGCCATTAGCCATATAAAATTTTTTTCGCCACCTTCAAAATATTTCATTTCTTTGCGTCAATTTGTTTTCAATTATCCGACATTGGAAGAGGTATACATTTCACTTTCACTGACATCTGTCAGTTTTCGAAGCGAAGAATTTGAAACTGAAGTCAAAGATTAACTAAAACAAAACCGCAAGTTCCTTTTTAAATTTATTCAAAACAAAGCTTTTCGTGTCGTCCGACACATCTTCAGGTTTAAATTAAAAATTTAAGTTAAAATCATTTACAATTTATGTACAAATTGAAGATGTGTCGGACGACACGAAAAAAGTTATATTTTTTGTTTTGATTTTTTTTTCTTCTTTTTTCTTTCCGTTGAGTTTGACCCGGTTCTCCTCAAATTTATTTATCTCTGCCAAAAACTTTTCCTCTATTTGACGAAGAAGATTTTCATTTGAGGATTTGAAGTGAAATTCAGCTGGCAATTCCAAACCGCCTCGCTTCAAGTCAACGGAGTACCTTCTCGGTCCGATGACTTTGGTGAATACCGTGCCTTCGTTTTTCAAAAAGTAAAAAGTTAATCTTGAAAGGAATTTAAGTACATGCTCAACCGTTTGATGATGTTTTTGAATAGCAATCGCGCAGTTATCTTCGTTTAGTTTTTGAAACTATATAGGCAATATTGTTGAAAATGAAAACGAAAATTTCTTAACTTCACTTTTTTGAAACCCGATCCGCGCTATAAGTAGAGGTAATTTTGACCATTCCCGCATTAAATTGGAGGTGAATCGCAAATCCTCCTGACATCAACCTCGTACCCAGGGTTTCTTGCCTTTTCGATATACTTCTTCGCTGCCGTTTGTATATCGAAAAGGGAAAAAACCCTGGGTACGAGGTTGATCCTGACATGTCTAGTGTATTGATAGTGCAAACAGTATTGAACACAGGAGCATAGGGGATATCGTCACAATTTGACCAAACGTATGTCAAGAGATTTAAAGGGAGGGGCCATCATGTAATGATGTTACATTTGCACCACGCAAACTGGTTCTTCTACAAAGAAATAATTGAAGTGGAAAGATTCTGCACCAATCTGGTAGCATGTGGAATCAAAAACCTAATGATGTTACATTTTCTCGCTGTGGTGGTTTTAAAATCAAAGTTTAACTCATTAGCTGCCGGGTGTAAAGTGCGAAAACCAGACACATTTTTCATGTAAACAAAATTAACACATACATCTTATAAAAAACCAGCTAGTTAGCTTTGTTTATTCATTGGATTTCTGCGAAAGCAAGAAATACATTAAAACCGGCTCTGTTCTTTTTCTTCTTCTTACTGTCCAAACCTAGCGGTTTTTTGTATATTTCGTGTGTGCGTTTACATGAAACCGAAACGCCGTGCAATGCATGTCATGTCTCCCAGCTAAGAAACCCTTTTAGATTTACAAAATTTTTTTGATCGATATTAAATGGATTTTAAAAGAAGAAATACATATTTTAAGATGAAAAAAGAAAATCTGTAGAAGAAACTGCGAATTATCTTGAATTGTGATCCTTCTGAAGTTCTCAATGTTTTGTAAACAGAAGAGTCAAAAAGGTATACATTGGTTTGTTTTTAAGTGAAAACACAAACATCTTCGTTTGTTTTGGTATATGGGTTGTTACTCTAGATACTTTAGATACTTTACTTTAGATACTGAAGCTCAGCTTTTCAGGTCCAATGTGTGTCTACTCTGCACCACTTGTTTTTAATGTTTGATGTTAATGTTTCAATGTTTGCTCAATTTTTATATACTGTCAATGCCCCTTATTACAAATGGCTTTCCTAATCACAATAGCAAATTTAAAATTTCTCCAAACTGTCTGTAAATTCAAAACACTGCACATCATGTTCATGTAACAATACAAAACTGTCCTTCCAGGATATATAGAAGTATATACTTTTAATGATCAAAATTTTTGTTTACTTTTTGTTGTTTGCAATCTTGAGAATTTCATTCGTAATTAAGCAGATTGGCAGTTGTGTTTAAAAAATATGATTTACATACCTAATCATTGTAATATCTGAAAAGATCAATATATATAAGCTTAATATCATTTCTTACCCCCAAAATAAAGGATGTTTTATGTCATTCAGATTTAATTAAGTTTATCGGTGGTATATACATATACATTATTGTTTCATATAGTGTCAATTGCATTTTTGCAATGTCCTGGGGTGCATACGAAATCAGAAAAGTAATTTTATGTTTTAAAAATCATTCAACCGATTTTTCGAATTTCTTAAAGAATTCTTATAAACAGGATATGAATGTCAACTTAGATCAAGAATATTTGTAAATGCATGCCATATTGCTAATCAAACTAAAACAGAAATTTCTGATTTTGGTCTATGTAGATGTGATTTGCATGACCAAAATTTGCGTGCTTTTTTGTGCTTGTAATTTTGGAAGTCTACTAGGAAAATTAACACCAAGTATCAAATTCAGAACTTTGAGAGTTTATGAGTCAATATAAATATATCCTTGATATTACTTCGTACTAACAAAATAAAGAATATTTTATTTCATTCAGATGTAATCCAGTTTATTGGCTGTGTATACATATAAGTCTCACATAGTGTCAATTATCCTTTGATAAAATGTCCTGGGGAGTACATTAAAAATGTATATAATGTTTTATTTTGCAAATCATGTAACCTTTTTCAAACTCCAAGTATGTCATATATGGTCTTTTATTTTTCATACTTCAGCATATTTTGCAGAAATCCTTTTGCCTGTTAGGGCATCTTGTTGTTGTTGCTATAGTGAAGGCCACTGTCTGTGGCTTCGCGTTATTTCACCGCGTTGTTGTGTGTGTGGCTTCCGGCAGCGAATGAGTTAATAGGCCTTTTCATGAATTACGTCACAACAAGCAACGTCTCGTTTTCAAACTGAATTTTAATGACGTTTGCGCTGTTTAAAAAAAGAAACGACACCTAAGGGAAAAAGTTTTCACGAAATTCTTTTGTCGAGGTTAAAGTACGTAATAATCCATAAGCGTAGAAACGAGGCCATGTTTGTAATGACGTAAATTTATGAAAAGGTCTATTCATCTTAATAAATCACCCATCTCTTTCAATCTCGTTTTTGCACGAGGAAAGAATAGAAGAATAAACCAATAAAACTAATATTCCGTTAAGAAAAAGAAAATCGTCGAAAGGTCGCTGCGACGAAGAGCATATTTATGGAAATAGCGTGCATATTTCTTTAGAAAAGCATTCCTTCGCAGAGGATTTTCAACAAGCTTGCCCACTGGGTTGTGTAACATTCCATATGAAGATTGTTACGCATGGTGATTTATGAAACTTATTTCCAAGAGAATCATTGCGTCGTCAATCTCAACAACAACAACAACAACAACAAAAACAACAACCTCGTTCCAAGGGCTTCTTGTCTTATATATATAGATATATAGACGACTTTCTTCCAATGGCATTTAAATGCCGAGTGACTTTGTAGAAATGCGTGTTGCCAGTACCTATTCATACCTATTCATCAACAAGGCCGCTGGTAAACGCAAAATTTGACAAACAATACGGAAAGGCAACAGACATCCTACGATTATCGGAATCTCTATTGATATTTTCCTAACAAAATTTTTGTTTTTATTTATTATTTTCTCGTTTAAGTTTATGTGGGCTTATAGCAAGTATGAGCTTATTGAAGACACTACGTTATATTTACAGTCTATAAGAAGTATAAGGAGGGAATCAATCAGGACTCACCTTTTTTGAAGTCACCCCCCAACTTTCTCTTTCCATAGTCAACATCTGGTCTCCCCCGATCAACATTCGATCTTCTCCGCTCATCATCTGGTCTTCTCCGTTCAACATCCGGTCTATCCCGATCAACATCTGGTCTTCTCCGCTCAACTGTTAAAATTCTTCCCGAAGTTGTTGATTTTATGACGGTGTGTCCACTGTTATTCTTTGATGAAATTTTATAACGTAAATCGTCACTTGTGCTTCCAGCTGAATACAAATCATGTTCTTTCGAGTAACTTTTGTAACCAGGTTCCTGTCTGTCTGGATTTCCACTTGCAATGATGGTAACTTTTCTTCTTTTTAGATGGATTTCTGTTTCATTGGAACACTTACGCTTTCGGCTGGCCATGTTCTATCAGGTTTTTTCTCTCAGACAAAATGTAAACAAACCTCGCATATCATCATTTTAATGATATGATTTTAATAACCTGGTTTACACTAGCGTTTTTGTGATTGTTATTGTTTTTGTTTTGTTTAGGTTTGTTTTTATTTACTCGTGGGAATTTGGAAAATAGATTCATGGTATATGAAATATAAAACAAAATATCTCGATTCGTTTAGTTTAGCACATTTGGTTGATATTTAACATTCTTACAAGCATAATGTTTTCAACTTAAATTCATCAAGTGAAACTCGGGCTATAAAAGTTTTATTAACTATGAACCAATCAGATTGCGAGTTATTGCGAATTTCTCGGAAAGATTAAACTGATATTGTGACAGCTGTAGATTTTTATATATTTCCCCATAGGGCGAAATATATGTTAAAACCGGCAGTTTCCTTCTCCTCCTCCTTCGTCTTCTCCGTTCACTTTTATAGCCGCGGTTCAGAAAGGAATTTTCGCCTAGCCGCCAAAGTAGATAAGAATAGAGGCTAGTCTACAGTCAAGTAGTACGCCATGTTTTTTCAGTCAGGTGCGGATGGGCTGTAGAAGATTTTTGCTTTTTCCACTAGCTTTTAAAATGATTCAAGACAATTCAACGTTATATGATGGAAATAAATCGTTTTAGTTCAGTATTGTCTTAAAAGGTTTCGTAAAAACTTTTGCAGAAACGTGTAAAAAACAGAAAAATGTTGTTTTGCTTTTGTTGATGACAAAAGTGCTATGATGATGATGATTGGTAATTAAATAAATGCTTGGAACAGCAAACTATTGAAGCTGTGATTTCAGTGCAAAGGCGAAAATTCATTATCAAGACAGGCTGAAGATTTATTTTTATTTCACGTCCAGATATAATGTGAACAGAATGAAAGCACATATGATGTACGTACAGCTATAAAAGGAAACCTTTTTTATGTGGAGAACAACCAGTTCAACCAGTGTTAATTCAAAAAGTACATTACAAAAACAGCAATTAAAAATGTGATGTCGTATATGCAATAAGAACGTCAGAAAACCAATGACATATAATATTTTAACAGACAAGATTGAGGCAGAAATAACTTGAAAGAATCTGGTTGAAAAATGTGCTTCCCTGGATAGTCATTTAATCTGACAACAGAAACATAATTTACTATGGATTAATTCCATGATCACCTATACTGTTTTGATACTGTATATACATGATATTTTAGTAAAAATTGATATACTGTCAATTTTCCTTGCACAAACAACAAACGTATATAAATCAAAGCACAATCCAACAAACAATCTGTAAATTAAATCAAGCCAGAATACGAACTTCTATTTTCAGCTTTGTAGTGATTTGGTTATGGATGTGTAGTCTATTTTCACTACCGAAATCTGTTGTTTTTTTTAGGATTTACCATGTTCATTTTTATCAAATAATAAATAATGGGTGTGCACATATTTTTTTGAACAGAGATGTTTATTCTGAATACTTGAATTTAATTATATAAACTAGCCGCCAAGGCGGCGTCGCTCGCCGCCCATGTCCACCTGCTCTGTATCACTGTATCAATAAACGTCAAATTTCCTTATAAATGGCTCATACAACTTGTGTTCAGCCAGAGCAGATTCAAAGTCACAACCTCTGGTGTGCAATTAGTGTTACATCAGTTTTACATCAACTTTACATCAATTTTTTAGGTTTTTCATGATGTGTTACTTATTCAATTTCCGCGCTTATAGCGTAGGAAATTGTTTGGTTTACAAATTCTATCTAAGGGGCTGATTACATGATCACTTTTTGTCCCGGGTGTCGGGATATCTCGGGTGCCGGGCTAGCTCACTTTGTCTAACAAATTCTCTTATTTTTATAAGTGCAATTACATGTATACTTTTCGTCTCGGCCTCCGGGATATCTCGGTTTGGCAAGCCGAGATATCTCGGGTGTCGAGCCAAAAAGGATACATGTAATATCAAATAACCGAGCCAGCCCGGTATCCGGGATGAGATTTGATTTCAACACATGCGCAGTGTAGTATATTTTCATTATAAACATGGCGTCTTCAGAAGCAAACACGAGTCAATCCAACAAAACTACAAAGTTTAAGTTTAGGTGGACCAACGACATGATCTCAGCATTACTCAAAAGCATACTGCAATACAAGAGCGAAATGGAATTTAAAAACCTTGATTTTAATGTGGATAAACAAAAACAATATGAGGAGGTGAGAGTGATATTGTCAAAACAATATGATGTTTGTTATTTTGGAGTTCTTGAATAATAAAGAGCAAAAATGTCATTTATATGCTTTTGATAAAGTCCCATACAGAAAATTAAACCATTAAGTTGAAAACACAACATTCCAATTAAGAGAATATACTTTTTGAGAAGAAACACATCGTTCGCCGCCATCTCGATTTTTTGTTTTTCCCGCGCTATCCATTTCGCGCAACACGTGTATAATTTTTTCATGTAATACAGGGCTGGAAAATATTGGCGATACTTTTCAGCCCGGTACCCGGGATAAAAAGTGATCATGTAATCAGCCCCTAAGTATCTATCTCTGTCACAGTTTTTCGTCGTTTTCGGAAAGTCCGTTCGGATTTTGGACTGTTTGTTTATTCAGAATAGTTAATGACTGACCTATGCTAGGAACTTAGGACAGGTTTGACTAAAATTGGGCAATTTAGACAAGGTGCTGATTTAGAAGTTGATGGTCATTTTGTCAGACTTGACTAAAATTGGACAATTTGGGCCAAATTTGGACCAAATTTCGAAAGTTCTTCAAATTTCATGAAATTTTGCATGGATTACAATTTAAAGGTGCTGATTTCAATCTGACAGTCATTTTGTCAGAATTGACTAAAATTGGACAATTTGGGCCAAATTTGGACCAAATTTCGAAAGTTCTTCAAATTTCATGAAATTTTGCATGGATTACATTTGAAAGGTGCTGATTTCAATTCTGGCAATCATTTTGTCAGATTTGACTAAAATTGGACAATTTGGGCCAAATTTGGTCCAAATTTCGAAAGTTCTTCAAATTTCATGAAATTTTGCATGGATTACATTTGAAAGGTGCTGATTTCAAATCTGACAGTCATTTTGTCAGAATTGACTAAAATTGGACAATTTGGGCCAAATTTGGTCCAAATTTCGAAAGTTTTTCAAATTTCATGAAATTTTGCATGGATTACAATTGAAAGGTGCTGATTTCAAATTTGACAGTCATTTTGTCAGAATTGACTAAAATTGGACAATTTGGGCCAAATTTGGACCAAATTTCGAAAGTTCTTCAACTTTCATGAAATTTTGCATGGATTACATTTGAAAGGTGCTGATTTCAAATTTGACAGTCATTTTGTCAGAATTGACTAAAATTGGATAATTTGGGTCAAATTTGGACCAAATTTCGAAAAATCTTCTATTTTCAGGAATAAACATCATATGCGTAAGATATTGGTGAACTGTTTTTCTGGCCCCGAAACATCATAGTGAATCGCAAAGCTGTCAAGATAAAGTTACATGAATTAAAGAAGGGAGTAATTTGATAAATTCCAGACTGTACAAGTCATTCAGATATCTTGAAAATTAGCCTAAAGCAATTTTCTCAAGGGCTGATGCGGAAATTGCTCAAGCCTAATGGCTTCTAGTTCATTTTTTAAAACCAATCGTTTATCAGTATAACAATACACTCAAAACGTATTGAGAAAAAACTTCAACTTATTATCAGCTTTTGTTTTAAAAAGGTTACGCGCTCTAACATGGGTGCTTCCAAACGTAGGGGGAAAATGGTTTCTCTTCTTAAAAATATCGCACGGGAGGAGAGAAAAAAGGCACGTGCTAAATGAATAAAGTGAATAAAACATGTTCGATCAGAAGCGCATAACAAAGAAATTAAATTATTAAAACAAAAGCAAAAAAATATTTTGTTTCATGACCCACTTTTTTCGTGCAAGGAAAGCTTCGGTTTTTAAACATTTTGATTGCTCGAAAAAAAGGTTCACTGATCTCAGACAGTCAGGCAAGCGTTAGGATACAACACTGGCAAACCGAACACGCTGCCATGTTATGCCACCATTTTTTGTTGTCCAAAATGTTTAATCAGTTGGTTTCTTTGTATCTAGTTGATGTACTGTTTTCAAAGCCAAGTCAACAGTAGTCCTTGGAATATAAAATTAATAATAATTATAATAAAAAACGTTATCCCTATTGGTTCACCAGCCAAAGAAAGTCACGTTCGATTGGGGTTGCAATTTGTTTCGCACTGACGTCGCACACAAAAAAAGAAATAATTTCGCTCACAACTTAATCTACCATTTTGCGTGACTTACAAACAAACAAACAAACAAACAGACGGAGAATCGGCTATTAATATATAGACTAGCCGCCAAGGTGGCGTCGCTTGCCGCCCATGTTCAGCCTGCGTTGTGTCACCACCTGCTGCAAATTATTGCACTTAAAACCAGCGATAAGACTTCCTTTGCTGCTGGCTTTATCGCTTAATAAAGCTCGTTTGCACGTGAAGAGAAATACGTTCCTGGTGTTACAAATTTTGCATGTTCTTAACTCAGCCGTTCATTGTCGCAGTGGCATTTAAAATGTCAGCAGACTTTCTTGCTTTACACAATGCATTCTAAACGTGAACTTCACGTGGTTTTTATTTACGATTTTAAACCAATCAAATATCAGTTTAACAACTCAAAATGCAGAAAGAAAAAACTTTTCAACTTATTATTAGCTTTTGTTTTACGCGCTCTAACATGGGTGCTGTCAAAAGTAGGTGAAAAAATGGTTTCTCTTAAAAAGATCACACGGGAGGAGAAAAAAATGCACGTGCTAAATGAATGAAGTGAATAAAAACGTTCGATCAGATTAAAATAGATTAAAAGAAATCGATTAAAAGAAATTAAGACAACTATTAAGACAAAAGGAAAAAAATATTTTGTTTCATGATACTTTTTTTTACCTATCGGTTTTTAAACATTTTGATTGCTCGAAAAAAAGTTCACCCGTCTCAGACAGTCAGGCAAGCGTTAGGATACACTGGCAAACCGAACATGCTGCCACGTTCTGCCACTGCTGCTTTTTGTCCAAAATGTTTAATCAGTTAGTTCCTTTGTATTTAGTTGATGTACTGTTTTCAAAGCCAAGTCAACGTGGAATATAAAAGTAACAATAACGATAAAAACAAAACGTTATTCCTATTAGTTCATCAGCCAAAAAAGTCACGTTCAATTGGGGTTGCAATGTATTTGTTTCGAACTCACGTCGCACACAAAAAAAGAAATAATTTAGCTCACAACTCAATCTACCATTTTGCGTGACTTACAAACAAACGCACAAACAAACAAACAAACAAACAGAGAATCGGCTATTAATATATAGACTAGCCGCCAAGGCGGCGTCGCTCGCCGCCCATGTCCACCTGCTCTGTATCAATAAACGTCAAATTTCCTTATAAACAGCTCGTACAACTTGTGTTCAACCAGAAGCAGATTCGAAGTCACAACCTCCGGTAAAACCAATCTTTTATCAGTGTAACAATACACTCAAAACGTCGAGAGAAAAAAACTTCAACTTTTTATTAGCTTTTGTTTTAAAAAAGTTACGCGCTCTAACATGGGTGCTATCAAACGTAAGGGGGAAATGGTTTCTCTTCTTAAAAAGTTCACACGGGAGGAGAGAAAAAGGCACGTGCTAAATGAATAAATAGAATAAAAAAACGTTCGATCAGAACGTTTGTTATTAAAAGAAGAAATTAAATTATTAAAAGAAAAGCAAAAAAAAAAAAAACATTTTGTTTTATGATACTCTTTTTTTACCTATCGGTTTTTAAACATTTTGATTGCTCAAAAAAAAAGTTCACCTGTCTCAGACAGTCAGGCAAGAGTTGGCGAACCGAACATGCTTCCACGTTCTGCCACTGCTGCTTTTTGTCCAAAATGTTTAATCAGTTAGTTTCTTTGTATTTAGTTGATGTACTGTTTTCAAAGCCAAGTCAACGTGGAATATAAAACTAACAATAATGATAAAAACAAAACGTTATTCCTATTAGTTCATCAGCCAAAAAAAGTCACGTTCGATTCGGGTTGCAATGTATTTGCTTCGAACTCACGTCGCACACAAAAAAAGAAATAATTTCGCTCACAACTCAATCTACCATTTTGCGTGACTTACAAACAAACGCACAAACAAACAAACAAACAAACAAACAGAGAATCGGCTATTAATATATAGATTGTCACTTTTAGCCCATCTCTTTTTTGAAAATAACTCTTCCAGTGGCGGATCTAGAGGTATGTCGAAATTTGTGTAGGAGAGTTTTAGCAATCTAACCACAAAAGAAAAGCGTTCAAATAATCCCATTGGTAATATAAATTGAATTCACAAATTATGTTAATGCTCTCCTACACAAATTTCGACATACCTCTAGATCCGCCACTGTCTTCTGTCTAAATTTGAAGTGCTAATTTGAAGTGCTTTTGATTGCTTGATACTTATTTGCTTATATATATTGAAGATATTCTTAAAGCTTTAGTGACGATGTTCTGCGGATGCAGGACGAAATATTGAATTAAATTATAAATCAAAATAAAACTTCTCGTTATTCTCCTTTTGCTTATATATCTATCTCGAAGTATTTTTAATACTTATTCTGTAATTAAAATTAAGTTTGACAATTTTCTTTTCTTCTTTTGTAAACCTGTATACAAACTTGATTGTATAATGTTTAAGATAGTTTTATCTGAGTTACAAAAAGCAAATGCAAGTGTCTTCTGTTGAATTACATTGTTTTGTCGTGATTTTATGGTATAAAGGATGTCAAGCTTCTGCAAGAATAAAGATCATATGTTTATTATGCTAAAATCGCCTTACACATTGGTGCGATTGTTAATATTTAGTTGTTTAAGGGAAAGTATTACTCAGCAAAATTTATAAGACAAATCTTATCATTTGACCATGAACATCTTCATTTCTTAATAAGTTCAAAATAAGTTCTTTTGTGATATTAAATTCAATTCTACCCTGATTAGTAAGGACAACATTTTTATCTGAGTATCAGGTTGATGGTAGTTATGCCATTGTAATTATTTAATGATACATCAAATTAAATTTTTCTTATGGTTATCAATGTACACACAATTATTGATAAACGCTTCGCAATTTTGGGGAAATATATAGTCGCATTTTTGCGAATCTTGTTGTCTTTTAGATTCAGTCCCACTTTTCCTTTCAGTTATGGACAAATGTATCGAAAAACCTCTGCGAGGAGGGTGTACATTACTATAGAGTAAACCTACAATTTCACGGAAAATGCTCTTCGTTGCAGTGACTTTTTGACAAAGGAAATATGGCTAAACCATACAAAGAGGTAATGAACAGTTCAATTAAATATGAAATCAACAAGACAATAGAATACTTGAAAACGAGGCGAAGCTTAAAAACTATGTATTAACATGGCGTTTTGACGAAAACCCGGAATTCTCATGGATATTTTCATAGGAGATTTATTTGTGTCATAGAATCCATTAAGGAATGATACATTCAAATTCAACCAAAAGTTACACACTGGCCTTCGGGGAAGTTAGAGCAATGCTATACGTTAGAGCAATGCTATCTCTGGCGGTAAGTCAACTACTAGTTGCAAGTCGGCGGGCGGAAGAACTGTCCATTACGGATGGAGTCCCAAGGAGTAAAAACTCCCGTTACTTACTTATTTACCTTTTCACGAATTTCTGTTTAAACACTGAAATGTGACTGAGTTTCATGTGTCTAACCTCATTTTGATGCGATTCATTGTTCCACCGATTTCATTACTTTATAACGTGATAGTAATCTCTATCATTCTCATATTTAATAATTAGGAGCAGTTTTAATGTTAATAGTGAGGTAATACACGACAACTCGGCCACAATGCATCGTTCGTTGCATCAGAGATCAGAGAAGTGTCCGTCATTTTGATAAAACCACAACATCATGATTCTGTTCCTTGGGATGAAATCATTCTCCTAAATAACACTTCAGAATATCAGCCTCTTGTTTGTGAAATGGATGTGCATTTCAATCAACCTCGAACCCAGGGTCTCTTGCCTTTTCGAGACCCTGGGTTCGAGGTTGCATTTCAATAGAATGGTACTTAAATATACGAGGGTATTCATCTAACAATTTGAAAGCAGTTAAACTTCGCGGTTAAAGGCTTCTTAAAATGGTCTGAAAGAATGAAGCATAGCGTGACCCTAACTCTCACCAACCCAAACTCATTTTACAAGGTTTACACAATGGAGTTTTGATGTTTTCAAATTGTTAAATGAACTATATGATACAACCTAGTTAAATGAGAAAACACTCTTCATCGCAGTGACTTTTTTGTTGATTTTGCTCACTCTGTTAAGAACTTCCAATTTCCACTGTACCAACCCTAACAAGTTGTCGAAGAAAAAGAAAACCCTTTGATGGAAGTTTTAAATTATAATCTCCGTTCTAAACTGGACTAAATAACTACCAATGAATTTAGAAGTTTTTGATGATTCGAAACTAGTTAAGGGATAAAATCGTTTAAAATAGTGTTCGCACTTGCGTCTTGTTACAGTATAGTAGCGAAGCGAGAATGCCGTAACACTTGTCTCTGAAAATTATATTTTTGTTGTATTTTGATATTATGGAGGTAAAAAAAAATGACGTTTCAAAAATCAAAAAAAACATTATAATAAAGATTACTATAATGGGTTCGTGATAAACTTAGAAATAAGTTTCCATGTGATGCGCTGTTTATAAATGTTGGCATGTTTTTGGCTCGATTACTACTGAAAGTTTCAGTATGATCAAGTTTTGTCTATCAATCTTGAACCCAGGGCTACTTGCCCTTTCTCTATACGGATGTCGCCGAAAAGGCCAGAGGTTGTATTTTGTCTACTTACGCCAGGTTCCCAAAAAATACGAAATCTACTTTGCTAAGTGTGAAAGCGACAGATTTGTCGCTTAAAAGTTCGTTGCTTATTATTAAAGGCAATGAAGTTATTTTCAAAATCAAACAGTGTTGATATTATTACATAAACTTATCACTTCTGTTTCTGAGATTTTGATCGTTTTTTCAAGATCAAAGAAGTACTGCCATAAACACACAATAGGAAAATAATGCGATGAAGAGCATTTTTGTTGAAATAATGAGTATATTTCTATAGAAATACACTCCTTCACAGAGATTTTTCATCAAACTTGCCCACTAGGATTTCTTCGTAGTTTTGATAGAGCTCTCGATAGAGAAGTAGTGAACAATAAATATATGAAAAATGATGAACAACTGGTCCTACTAGATTTTAAATGTAGAGGGGTTCTTCAAGCTTCTTTAAAAATTTCTTTCACCAAAACCTCGCGCGTCAGTATTTTTAAACGTCTCCCACGTAAAGACAAAGCAAAGCAAACATTTCTCTTCCTACAAATTTACTTTAATAATTTCGCACTGAAAATGATAAACATAATGTGAACAGGAAAGCGACGAAGTTTGAAAAATCGAATAAGTGACAAATTTATAAATTTTTAAGCGATGAACTTATTTTTCGCAAGTGGGAACTAAGTTGTAATGGACCTCTACATTTTATTAAAAAGGTCCTTAGCAAATTTAAAATACCTTCTATTAATCTGTTTCACAAAATGGTCATAACAGAAAATCAAAAACCCGATTTTTAATTTACAGCAGCGGTTTATTTTCATAACTTGTGTTTATTTTTAAAAAAGATATTAACTTTGAATGGAATCTATTCAGGCAGATATCAAATTGGATGTTGGGCACCTGAAGTATGATTTGAGAAATATATTCACACAACAATAATCGCTTATTACTACTGGTTTACGGAATATGATTTGATCATTGTTACTTCGTGGGCACATCTTTGTTATTTCTGTGTTTGCATTAATCGAGCAAATTAGAGAGTAATGTCTCGCTTTGTCAAACGAATATAAGAGACTTTTGACCAAAACGGTAATTTGATCGCATCTCTTAGACAAACAAAAGAAGAACAATACTGAAAGATTCGTTGGTCATTTTGTAGTTGTTTCAGAATATCATAAAAGAAAAGCTTTGATTACTGTTAGCAAGAACTACTTGGATCTCAAATCTACAAGATATAAAGTGTTATAAGTTAACAAGTGCGTTCTTTTGTAGCAAATCGTAATAATATTTGTTGTTTTTGTTGTAGTGTAATATACGTTTGAACTTTTGCTGACAATTTTGTTACGGTGTAGCAGGAGATTTTCTGTAAACAGTGACAAAATATCCAATGACTTTTAAGTTGCATATTCTTTGTTTTTTTTTTAACTTTTTCAGCAGAAATATGGCTGCAAGCAATTGGGATGGTCTTTTTGGATCAACACAGGTTGAATTTTGTTTTGAACATTCTTAGTTTGAATCTGTGCAAGTGGAGTTAGTTGGGAAAGAAACCACACCCCAGTCATCGACAAAAACAGATATTCTCTGAGTGTCAAATTTTGCTTATTTTTGAAGTACCATGCTGCAATCAAATCTCTTGAAAACAAGGTGCCTGACAAAGAAAAAATATTTTTGTGTTTTTCGAAGTTTATTTATTCATATATTTACCAAGAACTGTTGTGGAAAGATAAGACTATACGACGCAAAAGCTATTCAAGGCTTAAGTGTTTTTAGAAAACCACAGTTTAATCATCCAGGCGACATTTTAACATTGTAAAACTCCCTAAGCTGTGTTTTTTTTAAACAAAATGTTGGTTCTGACTATTTTTAAAGGAGATGTGGTGGCAAACTTAAATTGAAAATAATTCAAATTTTATGTTACTTTTCTTCATGCATAAATATTTTGTAGGTCGCCGCAAAACGAGCAAAGACTGAGATTTTCAGTGAATCTTCGCCCTACAACTTACAATGGGATGATAGTGATGCTGTCCTTCTTGTTGAAGGAGAAAGGTTTCATGTTCACTCAACAATCTTAAGCTTAATTTCTCCAGTATTCAAGGCTATGTTTTCTGAACATTTCATAGAAGGGAGAACGAAGACAGCTGAAATTAAAACCACATCTGCTAAAACCGTGGTTAAAGCGCTGGATATCATCTATCATAAAAGCGAATCAATTCAAGGTGAGACTTTTTAAAAGGTTTTTTCGGGAAAACAAACCAGTTTTAATGTTGTAACGGCTCACAAAAAAAGTGACTTTTGCGTTCTTTATTTTTTGAACAGCGCACAGTAGCAGCTGACCTTCCATTAGCGTTTGTCCTTTCGTCCGTTATTGCAGAATCTTTGTCCACAGTACTAGCCTGGATTCCTCCTTACGCTGGAGTAAAGGCTTTTAATCGTTCCACATTGAACTTTGAACTTAGGTAGACAAGAATAGAGGCTAGTCTTCAGTGAAGTGGTACACCATCCCATTTTGCAGTCAGTGTAGTTGCAGTGGAAGATGTTTTTGTTTTCTGCAAATCTTGTTGCACATCTTTCTGCACATCTGGTTTTTTGAAGAGATGATTCAACAGATGAAATATTAAATCATGGAAATAAATCATTTTAGTTCAGTGTTTTCTTAGAATGTCTTGTGTTACATTTTGAATGAACGTGTGAAAAACAGAAAACAAAATATTTATATCTAAAAAATGTCACTGATGTTTATTGTTTATTGATGATAACAACAGTGTAACGATGGTTGGTAATTAATTTCTTGAAACAGTAACCCAGTAAACATTTTGACGTCAGGATAACGTCATCTGACGGTCATCTGACGGTCATTTTTGACGGTCGATGAGACGTTGCTTCGACGTTTATATGACATAAAAGGACCATGACATCAGTAAACATTATGACGTCAAGATAACGTCATATGACAGCCTTTTCTGACCGTCGTTTGACAGTCGTCTGGTGGTCAGAAATGCAACATAATTGAGACGTCGAAAAGGGACCGTCATCTGACGGTCATTTTCGACGGTTGATGAGACGTTGTTTCAACGTTTTTATGATGTAAAAGGACCTTGATATAATATATAATTTCTTGTTGGGAAGGTAATTTTGAATGCTATTTTGAATTTAAATTTTGCTTTCGTTTTAAGTCCAAAAAAATGCATTGGTTTTAATGTTAAATAAATGTATGCCAATATATTTCTGTATTAGCTAAATACGTATAACCAAAAGTCTATAGTGGCAGTAGTGTTAACTTCATAACAAATGTATTAAAATGTCAAAGTATCACTTGTATCATTCAAAGTATCTCTTCAGATATAAACATGTCTTTTTAGACAAAAATATCACTATGTCTCTTCAGACTGTTCTCATACGTGAATGCTAAGACACGAATACACCAGTGAATACACTAAAAAGATGCGAATGAAAAGACAAGCCCTGCGAGTCCCGCGGGACAGAACAAAAGACGCAAGAAACAAAAGAAAAATAAGCAGGGCAATTCATACGTGAAAAACAAATTATAAACTAGTTACCAACTACAACGTCAATGCAAAGTTGTTTTCGGTCTTTTGACCGTTGCACAACGTCCGTGCAACGTCATTTTTGAGTTTTCTTAAACGTTGTTTTGACGTCAAAATCTGACGTTCTTTTGTTGTTTCCATTTCGACCATTAAATAACCGTCATGCGACGATGGAATACGACGTCAAAACAACGTTGAAACAACGTCTTTGTGCTTACAGGCCTAACAAAGAAATAAAAAAAGAACAGCGGGAAAATAGCTGAAAATTGGATTGTTAATTTCCTTCGCAGCTTTGAGTAATATTTTTTTGATTATAATGAATGTAAATGACGTTGTATGGACGTCGAAGAAACGGTTGTTACGACGTCTCCCCAACGTTTTTAAAAATCACTTATTTAGTTTGGGTTTAGTTTTAAGGAGTTACATTCTATTGTGCCTCGGGCAGCGCTTTTATTCCATTATCGCTTCTCTGGCTTTTCACGCAAGTTATGTTTTTTTGTAATCAAACTCCTAAGAAAACAGCGACGTCATATCGACGTTTTAATGACCGTTGTTTGAACGTGAACATGATGTCATCGATTCATTTACCGCTATTGGAGTAGGAAACATATTTTTGTGCAATTATAAGAGAACGAAATGTGGATATAGCAACAAAGGTTGCTTTTCGTTCATTATTATGATTTTTACATCTTCGTCATATGATCGTCAGATATGGTCATGATAACCTATGACCATAACACGACGTCGAATAAACGTAAGCTTTGGTCAGTTTTGGTCACGACGTTAATGTGACCAAATCCTGACCGTCATTTAAACGTCGGATGCTTACTGGGAAAGGATTGAAGCTGTGGCATTAGAGCAAAGGCGAAATTTTATCAGCAGGCTGAAGACTCATAACTACTGACACTGTAAGCACATGATGCACAACAGCCATATGAAGGGAGCCCTTTACTTTATGTGGAGAAAAGTCAGTTATGTTAATTCAAAGAGTATATAATATATATAACAAAAAATGTTAGTAAAAACATGATGTTGTATATTATATACAACAAGAAGTTCAGAAAACCAATTACGTAATTTTTTAATACACAGGATTATTGAGACGAATGATAATAACATGAAAGAATCTGATTGAGTGTGCTTCCTAGATAGAATTTACTATGAATGAATTCCATGATCATATATATGAACTATTTTGATACTGTATTTATTTATGATATTTTTTTTGTGACTGTCCAGGGGATTTTGATAAACGATAAAACGTTATATAAATAACGTTTTATGGTTATAAAGAACAAAAGAAATAACGATATTTATCGTTCTTATGTAACGTTAAAACGTTATCCAAGTAACGTTATAACGTTATCACTGAAACGATAATATCGTTTTGGTAACGTTATATTCTTCTATCAGTAACGTTATAAAGGTTTATCGTTATAGTTATAACGTTTTATCGTTTTATAGTTATAACAACAAATAAATTCGTCTCCTGTTTATTCTAAAGCACACGGCAGGCAACAACAGCAATCGCACTTTAAAACTATGCCGTTTATGTTTCAAAGAATAAATAATCTAATAAGTAATAAGAGAGAGTTTTTTACCGTGGCTGATTCGAACAACATGGTTTTCTTTTTAAACCAATAAAAATGATGAAAACTAAAATATGCGGCCGCACGTTTAAAATATGCGGCCGCACGTTTAAATATGCGGCCGCACGTTTAAATATGCGGCCGCACGTTTTAAATATGCGGCCGCACGTTTAAATATGCGGCCGCACGTTTATAATATGCGGCCGCATGTTATAAGGTGCGGCCGCATATTATAAACGTGCGGCCGAACGTTTAAAATGTGCGGCCGCATATTTTGATGACAGGATGTTATTTCTGGGCGTTTTCTATTAAACATGGTCTGGAAACTTTACACTACAACTTGATGGCGTATAATTATGAGGTCTGTCGAATTAAAATCTACAGCATCGTCAGCATATTTTAAGTTACAAAATATGGCGTCGTATGTGAAGGTATGTTGTTGTTGGAGATTGATATTACAAATGTGCTCATACTTGAGCTTCGGTTTGATGTGGAAGTAATACTCCACCAAACTATCTAATACCGTGGACCCACACCAGTTTGTATCAACAACATCCATTGTGAAATGAAATGTATGCTGTAATGTGGTGTTTCAAATAATTTCTATGAACAGGGAGTCAACAACTTGTGAATTCTTTCGACACTGAGATTTACTGACCAGAAAAGATAAAAATATAGACTAGATAAATATATTATTTAAAGCCATCGACGAAATATGCGGCTGCACGTTTCAAATATGCGGCCGCATGTTATAAGGTGCGGCCGCATATTTAAACGTGCGGCCGCATATTTAAAACATGCGGCCGCATATTTAAACGTGCGGCCGCATATTTTAAACGTCCGGCCGCATATTTTAACGTGCGGCCGCATATTTTAAACGTGCGGCCGCATATTTTAGTTTTCATCATTTTTATTTGTTTAAAAAGAAAACCATGTTGTACGAATCAGCCACGGTAGTTTTTCGTTCTTTAAATAATAATTTTTCTTATTTTAAATCACGACAAAAAATATCGCTTGTAAAAGATGTAACAACTTAGGATGTGGATGCCATAGTAAATGCAGAAGGTTCTTTTTTGTGTATTGATCACAGTATAAACCCCAAATACGTTCATTCTGTTCAATCAAAACCCATTTTTCTATTTTCAAAATTTTCTCAAGTTGTGTTTTACTTTCATACTAACGTTTGGACTTCTAAGCAATTCTCAGGACCAGATTTTTACAAACGCCCGGCCGGACGTTTTGAGTGATGATGTCCGGCCGGATGTTTCAAGACTAGTTTCAAAACTCCCGGCCGGACATCTAAAACTCCCGGCCGGGCGTTTAAACATCCGGCCGGACGTCTGAGATATCCGGCCGGGCATCTTGTTTCCAAACTCACGATAGGATGTCCAAATCTGCCACGGTAGCAATCCCTTCGGGAAAACGTTTTATTTTCAAAAAGATTAATTTTCACTTAGAGAAAGTTTTCAGCAGAGATTTTCTTTGTGAAACCTTTTGAAGACCTATACTTCAATAGCATTAGTAAAGATCTTGGAGGGCCGCATGCACACTCTTAATAGAGAATTTGTTAAATGTTTAAATTTGGCTTCATTCTACCCATGAGAAAAACATTAGGAAGATCTTTTATTTCCATTGCATTGCATCTTCATTTTAAAAACATTCGAACACACTCTGTTCATGTATGTAAACATTCGATATGAAATCTCTGATGCTTTGGCTGAAATCACATTTTGGTTTTATATAGTTATCTTTGACTATTTGTGTTTTGTTTGTAAGCATTGTAAATAAAAGATAATACATCGTTCCCTGAAATTCAAAAAACACCTTCACAGCTACTAACAGAGAGAGTTAGAACTGTAAGGCAATTCCTGAAAAGCAACCCATGGTAGATTAAATTTACCGGAGTACGAATTCGTTGTTTATTTCGGAATTGGAGAAGCAGTGTCCTCATTTTTATTAAGTTTATATCGAAGTGGCTGTAAGCTGAAACATCTGAAAAAAATTTCATGATAATAACTTTTGTGAGAACTACAAGAAAAGGTTTTCATAACCGTATAACATTTTATCGTTATGTTGTAACGTTATATCGTTATCGTTACAGTAACGTTACTTTATAACAACGATATAACGTTATATCGTTATGCATAATGATAAAACGTTATAAAGTAACGTTATTACTTAAAAAACAACGTTATTATATATTTCCCCATAGGGCGAAATATATGTTAAAACTGGCAGTTTCCTTCTCCTCCTCCTCCTCTTTCTCCTTCTCCGTTCACTTTTACAGTCGCGGTTCAGTATTGAATTTTCAGTTAGTGCAGATGGGCAGTGGAAGATTTTTTGCTTTTTTCTGCTAGCTTTTAAAATGATTTAATTGATGAAACGTTAAATGATGAAAATAAATCGTTTTAATTCAGTGTGTTTTTAAAAGTTTTGTAAAAACTTTTGAATGAACGTGTAAAAAACAGAAAAAAATTGATATCGATGACGTTTTTGTTGTTGATAACAATGTTATGATGATCGGTAATTAAATGGTTGGAACAACAAACCATTGAAGCTGTCATTTCAGTGCAAAAGTGAAAATTCATTATCAATAGCCAGGCTGAAGATTTCTTTAGTATGATCCTGATATAGATAGTGAGGTCAATAATGCTATAATAACACCATGATACTTCAAATGTTGATTAAAGTATAAAAATTGGCACAGTTGTAGAGAATCAAATTCTACTTTAAAAAATTGACAGATCCACCTGAAAAAGTCACGTGACTGCTGACTTCAGCACTTTTTTTGTTGAAATATTTTATTTCGAAAAAGGCAATGTTTTATATATCGTTGGAAAGGAAATTTAATTCTGAGCAAAATTTTTAATGCAACCATGGTTTGAAAATGACGTCATCAAAAGTTATTGACGTTCGAAACACCAATGATGACGTCATCAATTTTTGGTGAAAAATTAGTTTTTCAAAATACCTTAACCTATACATCGTTGGGAAAGAAATTTAATGGCGAGAAAACTTTTTGCTAGCATGAATGTCTGAAAATTCATTGCAAAAAAGATACAGGCAGCTGGAGTTGGGTTAATCAATATTGCAAATTGAGGTAAGGTACATCATATAATAATTCTTTTTTGTAGTAGAGCAACAAAATTATGCCATTAAACTTGCAGAGATTGAATCAGTTATTTAATACTCATTGCTGTTGAAGAGGATTTAATCAGAAACAAAAAATGATCTGAAGAAATAATAAAGTAATTGACTATTTTGTCTCATAGTGGTAGTACAAGAGCAAGTTTGTACGTGACGTACTGAGGTACAGTGAACTCTCTCGAATTCGACCTCACAAGGGACCAAAAAAACGTTTGATTTACGGAAAGTTCAAATTACAGAGGAGGTTCGAATTACAGAAATTCGACTGTATTAACTGTATTTAAATTTATTGGAACCTGTGTTTTATTTGCCAAACTCATCGAGCACATAAATTAATAAATCCTTAATCAAAGAAAGGTATGATTTGACCCTGAGAAAAATTCGTATCGCACTGTTGCCGAAAATCTCAAGCAGTTTGAATTGATCTGTGAGCTGCCTCAAACTCTGCAACGGAGATATTCAAGGTTTAAAACCCATGATGAGTTGGTGAGTTCCTTTATTGCAAATGAGGCATTTTTCATAAACATTGTATAACAAATTACAACAAAGGAAAAATTTCTTGAAAAAGAAAATTACATGAAAGAATAAAGTTTGCACAAGAACAAAAAGATAATGGCTGTGGAAATGATATCAGCGAAGATCAGGAGAGTTCTCGTAAAACACGAAGAAGTCTTGATATAAAAACATTTTCAAATGCATGTTTCTTTTGTGACTGTGATGATGGCATAACCACTCTCTTTATTCATGTATGTCAATCAAACTAAATCAAACTAAATCAAACTAAATCAAAATCAAATCAAACTAGATAAAAAGTATTGCAGAAGTATTAGGTGATTCCCAAATTTTGGCTAAACTAGTCGAAGGCGATATGGTAGCGACAGAGGCTAAGTATCACAATAAATGTTTAGTTGCTTATAGTAACAGATATAGAGCAACACAGAAAAAGGAGTTAAACGACAATGACGATATAGTGTCAGGTTAGAGGTTATTTCAAACTAATTTAATTTTCTCAGTTTGTCAAATTTGATCAAGTAGTTAGGTGTTTTAGAGAATTACATGTGATTATTGCAGGTATATTTTCATCAAAACAAGTAACATAAGTTAAGATCACTTGGAGCATCAGAAGACAAAATTTAAGGATGTAAATGTCAAGAGACTCAAAGAGGATATTCTTCGTCAAGTTCCAGGACTATTGGAGAAGAACGACGGAAAATATGTGGTGCTCAAAATGGAAGAAGGTATCGAGAAGGCATTGATTGAACTTTCGCCAAATTCAAATAATGATGATGAGATGGTTATTTCAAAAGCAGCTACGATAGTGTGAAAGTATCTTTTTGCAAATGTAGAAACGTTTGATGGTGACCTCACAGAAGAACGTCAAAAGAAAACTGTTCAAGGACCGTTGCTTCACTTGATTTCGCTTATCTTGAACGGATATTCAACACTTGAAGAAATCAATATGGCTCAGTTAATTTGTTTTAATGCAGCAAAATTCAATCGGCGTAACTCTAAGTACATTCGACATTGTAAAAAAAACGAGCCTCCTCTGCCTGTAACGATAGGCTTATCAAAACTGTTTAAAGAGGATACAATATTTCAGTTTAAATAGAATTCTGACTTTCCGAGTGTAATTTGATAGCCTATGACTCTTTTTTAAATGATTTTCACACATTTTCTCGCCATTAAATTTCGTTTCCAACGATTTATAGGTTAAGGTATTTTGAAAAACTAATTTTTCACCAAAAATTGATGACGTCATCATTTATGTTTCGAACGTCAATAACTTTTGATGGCGTCATTTTCAAACCATGGTTGCATTGAGAATTTTGCTCAGAATTAAATTTCCTTTCAAACAATGTATAGGTTAAGGTATTTTGAAAAATTCATTTTTCATCAAAAATTTATGACGTCATCATTGGTGTTTCGAACGTCAATAACTTTTGATGACGTCATTTTCAGATCGTGTTTGCATTGAAAGTTTTGCTCAGAATTAAATTTTCTTTCTAACGATATATAAAACATTGCCTTTTTGGAAAAAAAACTTTTCAACAAAGAAAGTGCTGTAGTCAGCAGTCACGTGACTTTTTCAGGTGGATCTGTCAATTTTTTAAAGTAGAATTTGATTCTCTACAACTGTGCCAATTTTTATGCTTTAATCACCATTTGAAGTATCGTTGTGCTTATTTACCTGACTAAGAGTGTATATAGACCAACTGAACTGAAATCACGATACAGCCATGATATAGCCCTTTTCATGTGGAGAGCACAACCAGATCAGAATAGGAAGTTCAGAAAAACAATTACGTATAATATTTTAAATACACAGAGGATTGAGATACATAATAAATAACTTGAAAGAATCTGTTCAAATGTGTTTCCCTGGATAGTTGTTTAATCCAACAACAGAAAGATAGTTTACTATGAATGAAGTCTATGGTCACGTATACTGTTTTAATACTGTATATCATGTTTTATTTTGCAAAATTCAATATGTACTGTCAATTTTCGAACGGAAATCAAAACACAATCCAACATGGAAATCTGTAAATTAAATCAAGCCAGAAGACGAACTTCTACTTTCAGCTATGTAGTTGATTTAATTATGGATGTATGAAAATATTTTTTTGAACAGAGATGTTTATTCTGAATACTTGTATTTGGTTTTATAAATTTCTCACTTTAAGCCCTTCCTTTTTTGAAAATAAATCTTATGTTCTAATTTGAAATGCTACACATAATATTTGTTAGTAGAGATTTTGATTGCTTATAAGTTATTTGCTTATCCCCAAAGTATTATAACGTAGCTATTAAAATTTAAGTTTAACAATTTTCGTTTCTTCTTTTGTACAGTAAAACTTGTATACAAATTTGATTGTATAATGTTGTAAGATACTTTTATCGGAGTTACAAAAAGCAAGTGTTCTGTTGAATTACATTATGTACTTACCATGATTTTAAGGTATATAAAGGATAGGTCAAGCTTGTCAAGCTTCTGCAACAATAAAGATCATACATTTATTACGATGAAATTCTTTTACACATTGAAGAATTATACAGAAGTATTAGTCCCATTTACTTCTCACAAAAATATTAAGACAAACCTTATCATTTGACCATGAACATAGTTAAAAAATATAATTTTTTTGTAGTATTGAATTCAATTCCACCCTGATTAGTAAGGACAACATTATTATCTGAGTATCAGGTTGATGATAATTATTATACTATAGTATTTAATCATACATTTTTCTCATGGTTGTCAATGTACACACAACATTTGACAAAAATTTGGCAAATTTGGGGAAATATATAGTCGCATTTTTGCGAATCTTGTTATAACTATATAACGTTTTATCGTTTGTTATCAAAATCCCCTGGACGGTCACATATATACTGTTAATTTTTCTAATTACGAACAACCTTTCTTATTACAAGCTTAAATCAAAACACCTTCCACCAAACATTCTAATAAATTAAAAACTATACAATTCCTGGCTGTGTTGTCAATCAAGCCAGAACATAAAAATCTGCTTTCAGCAAATATGTATATAAGTGATTTGGTTATGAATGAATATTTTTACTACCGAAATCTGTTTATTTTTTATTTCATATTTTTTTCATTTGGGATTTAGGAAGGCTATAGCCATCCTAAATCCCAATAGATTCCAGTGGCGTAACTGAGTTAAACTTAGGGCAGGTGCGTTTTTCATGTATTTTGGTTTGGAATATACAATCGTAAAGCACCATGCCAACAAAAGCTATTTTATGCAAATTTGTGATTTATATAAATTAAGTAAAAAGAGTATCGTATGAAAAATTGCTTGGTAAGAGAAAAGTGCAACCTAAATCTGAGGGCGTTGCGATCGCACCCAACGCACTCCGCCAGTTACGGAACTGTATTCATCACATTTACAGTATGTTTAGGAGTTCTTATTCTGATGAAATAATGTGTGTGAAGATATGTTTTTGAACTAAATATGTTTAATCTGAATACTTGAGTTTAATTTATAAATCATCATTGTAAGCCCTTTATTTTTTTTGGAAATAACTTTCTTTTTTTCCTAATTTGGAATGTAATGCATAATATTTGTTAGTAGAGATTTTAGTAGAGGTTTTTGATTGCCTTTGGCAGTTATTTGCTTGTATGTCTATCCCAAAGTATATTGTTAATACTATTATATATACACTGTAGTAGTAAAATTAGGTTACAGCAATTCTCTTTTGAGCTTTTGTAAACCTGTATACAAGTTTGATTGTATAATTTTGTAAGATGTTATCAAGTTACAAAAGATTGTATTGAATGTAATTCTATTGAATTACATTGTTTCCCGTAATTTTATGGTACAATAGGGTAAGGGATTGGAAACTTGTCAAGCTTTTGCAAGAATAAAGATTATACATTTATTATGATGAAATTGTCTTACATATTGATGCAGTTGTTGATGTGTTGTTTCTTTCTCCTCGGCAAGAATTACAAGAGAAACCTTATCATTTTGACCATGAACACCTTTCATTCAATAATAAATTCAAAATAAGTTCTTTTGTTTTATTAAATTCAATTCAAAGTAAGGACAACATTTTTATCTGATTATCAGGGTGACTTGGTTCATTTTGCTGGAAATTATACTATGATAATTATTTAGCGAAATGATGCATTTTTCTTATGGTTTAAAAAAATGCCGCTGATTTGCTGCGGCTTCATTTTTATATATTTCCCCATAGGGCGAAATATATGTTAAAACCGGCAGTTTCCTTCTTCTCCTCCTTCTTCTCCGTTCACTTTTATAGCCGCAGTTCAGAATGGAATTTTCGCCTAGCCGCAAAAGTAGATAAGAATAGAGGCTACATTCAAGTAGCACGCCATGTTTTTTCAGTCAGTGCGAATGGGTTGTAGAAGATTTTTGTTTTTCCCACTAGCTTTTAAAATGATTCAAGAGAATTCAACGTTAAATGATGGAAATAAATCGTTTTAGTTCAGTATTGTCTTAAAAGGTTTCGTAAAAACCTTTGAAGAAACATGTAGAAAACAGAAAAATATTGTTTTGTTTTTATTTTGTTGATAACAAAAATGCTATGTGTATGATGATGATGATTGGTAATTATATGCTTGGAACATTGAAGCTGCGATTTCAGTGCAAAGGCGAAAATTCATTATCAATACAGGCTGAATATTTATTTTTATTTTACGTCCTGATATAATGTGAACTGAAAACACATATATGATGTATATACAGCTATTAAAGGAAACCTTTTATGTGGAGAACAACCAGTTCAACCAGTTAATTCAAAAAGTACATTAAAAAAAACAGCAAGTAAAAATGTGATGTCGCATATGCAATAAGAACGTCAGAAAAACAATTGCGTATAATATTTTAGCAGACAAGATTGAGACACAATTAACTTGAAAGAATCTGTGGTCGAAAAATGTTCTTCCCTAGATAGTCATTTAATCTGACAACAGAAACATAATTTACTATGGATTAATTCCATGATCACCTATACTGTTTTGATACTGTATATATATATGATATTTTAGTAAAAAATTGGTATACTGTCAATTTTCCTTACACAAACAAAAAACGTATATAAATTAAAGCATAATCCAACAAACAATCTGTAAATTAAATCAAGCCAGAACACGAACGTCTACTTTCAGCTTTGTAGTGATTTGGTATTGTATGTGTAGTCTATTTTCATTACCGAAATCTGTTTTTTTTTTCATTTGGGATTTACAATGGTCATTTTTATCAAATATATAATAAATAATGGGTGTGCACATATTTTTTTGAACAGAGATGTTTATTCCGAATACTTGAATTTAATTTTATAAATTGTCACTTCTGTCCAAATTTGAAGTGCTAATTTGAAGTGCTTTTAAGTGCTTTTGATAGTTATTTGCTTATTCATTTATTTAAAATTTAAAAACGTAAAAATACATGACTTTAAGTTTCGCATATCACAATCATCATCTATATTTTATACATCTGATGATTGTGATATGCATGAAACTTAAAGTCACGTATTTTTATGTTTTTAAATTTTAAATAAATGCATAATTTACTTGGACTCTACCAACTGGTATTGAGTTCTTTGCCAATATCTTTCTTATGGTTATAGTTACTTGCTTATATGTCTAACTCAAAGTATCCTTTTCTTCTTTTGTAAATCTGTATACAAATTTGATTGTAGTATAATGTTGTAAGATAATCTTATCTGAGTTACAAAAAGCAAGTGCAAGTGTCTTCTGTTGAATTACATTGTTTTGTCGTGATTTTATGGTATAAAGGATGTCAAGCTTCTGCAACAATCATATGTTTATTATGCTTATGTTTATTAATCGCCTTACACATTGGTGCGGTTGTTTATATTTAGTTTTTTAAGGGAAAGTATTACTCAGCAAAATTTATAAGAGCAACCTTATCATTTGACCATGAACATCTTCATTTCTTAATAAGTTCAAAATAACCTCTTTTGTGGTATTAAATTCAATTCCACCCTGATTAGTAAGGACAACATTTTTATCTGAGTATGACATTGATGGTAGTTATTGTTATTGACTTTAGGACACCCGTGGTGGAGTAAAGTATTTAAAATTCCCGTGGTTTCTCCTCCTCCTACTACTACTACTCTTCCAAGTTATGAACGTTTTCGTGCAGGGTTTACATGACATCGTTGCCTTATTCGCAAATTTGGTCAAATTAGGACTTCTAGTTGACCAATTTTCATGAAAATTTGCACAGAGCACATTTGAAAGGTGCTGATTTCGAATTTGCCAATGATATTGGCAGGTTTGACTAAAACTGGCCAATTTAGGGCAAATTTGGACCAAATTTCGAAAGTTCTTCAATTTTCATGAAATTTTGCACGGATCATAATTGAAAGGTGCTAATTTCAAATTTGCCAATGATTTTGCCAGGTTTGACTAAAATTGTCCAATTTAGGCCAAATTTGGACCAAATTTCGAAAGTTCTTCAATTTTCATAAAAATTTGCACGGATCACATTTGAAAGGTGCTGATTTCGAATTTGCCAATGATATTGCCAGGTTTGACTAAAACTGGCCAATTTAGGGCAAATTTGGACCAAATTTCGAAAGTTCTTCAATTTTCACAAAAATTTGCACGGATCACATTTGAAAGGTGCTGATTTCGAATTTGACAATGATTTTGCCAGGTTTGACTAAAATTGTCCAATTTATGCCAAATTTGGACCAAATTTCGAAACTTCTTCAATTTTCATGAAATTTTGCACGGATCACAATTGAAAGGTGCTGATTTCAAATTTGGCAATGATTTTGTCAGGTTTGACTAAAATTGGCCAATTTAGGCCAAATTTGGACCAAATTTCGAAAGTTCTTCAATTTTCATAAAAATTTGCACGGATCACATTTGAAAGGTGCTGATTTCGAATTTGCCAATGATATTGCCAGGTTTGACTAAAATTGGCCAATTTAGGGCAAATTTGGACCAAATTTCGAAAGTTCTTCAATTTTCAGGAAATTTTGCACGGATCACAATTGAAAGGTGCTGATTTCAAATTTGACAATGATAATGCCAGGTTTGACTAAAATTGGGCAATTTAGGTCAAATTTGGGGCAAATTTCGAAAGTTCTTCAAATTTTAAAAAATGTTGCGCCGATCACATTTGAAAGGTGCTGATTACGAATTTGTCAGTCATTTTGTCAGATTTGACCAGAAATGGGTAATTCGGGCCAAATTTGGATCAGACTTAGAAAGTTCTGCAATATTCATAAAAATTCCTACAACGCACAATTAGAAGTTGCTGATTTTGAATTTGCCAGTTATTTTATTAGATTTGAACATAATTTGGCAATTCGGCAACGTTGTATTTTGAGACTAAATATGCATCGTTGTGTTACGTCCTGAAGTCTTCAAGCCAAGCGGCTTTTTGTTCCTTATTGATACATTTTTCTTATGGTTATCATTGTACACACAATAATTGACAAAAGTTTCGCAACTTTGGGGAAATCAGAGATATGTAAAAAAGAAAGATAAACAACTCACTGTTTCTCGTGGTAGAAGCTATCCGTATCCCTTTTTCTGGTGTGAGTATTGTTTCGCGCGAATATTTTAAACATATAATTAATTCTAATTGTTAAAATTCTAAATGTTCATTGGTTGAAAATTAAAATTATGCTAATAATCATTGCATAATTTTCATAATTTTTCCTAGTTGCGCATATTTTAATATTTCATAAAGCTTTCGTTCACCGACATGCCGAACTATAGACGAGTACATTAATTATGAAGAATATTTCATCTGTAAACACCGAATTTTAGGTCTAACTTTTCTCAAAATATCTTGTTTTAAAACGAATGTTGAATAATCTTAATCAAATAAACTGATAAATAAAAGCATACCTTAAGTGTTATTAGCCAGACTTGCATCAGACTTCAGTACTTTTTTTTGAAAAATTGATTTCAATGAGAGTCACTTATTTTTACGAGAAAATTTACCAGCATATGACTTATTGGTTATTTCTTTTTCTAAAATGATAATCTTTTTTACAAACATTAAGAAAAATGAAGAGTATATGTGTGAAATTAAGATTCGCCTGTAAAATATCGAAATCTCTCAGGAGATATTTATGAAAGACAAATCAACAACAACTTAAATTGTCGATAACACTCGTTATATATCTTAATCTTTCTAAAATTTAATTATTCTCAAAAAAAGAGTCTGGATCTGGGGACACGGATGGAGTTCAATAGAAGCGCGAAACAAAAAGATTAACAATAAGCTGTCAATCAAGTTCAAACGAATTGTTTATCTTTCTTTTTGGATTTCTGCAAAAGCAAGAAATACTTTAAAACCGGCTTTGTTTTTCTTTTTTTTTTTTTTTTCTGCTGTCCAAACCTAGCGGTTTTTTGAAATTTCGTGCGTGCATTTACATGAAAACTACCAAAACATTCTTTATATAAGTATTTTGGTGTTTTGTCACTTTTTCACGAAATAACAGACATTTTTCCCTCTAAAAACACAATTCCACCAAATTCGAAGCATCGCTTGTAATAAACTTATGATTTTAAAAGTTTGTTGTTGGTAACGTCTTGTGCTTCGAAGCTCTCTTGCAGTTAGAAAAATTTATCGAATTCGTTTATAGTTAAACTTTTTAAAAGCTATATTCTTGAATGCTTAGTAGCTAGATTAGGTAGGTAGATACGTAGTTAGTTCTAAACGAAGTATTTCTGATGAGTTTTTCGCTTTTACTTAATTATTTTGTTTCTTAATTATTTTTTTTTTCGAAAAAGTTTGTGTTTTTTTTTCTTTTCGCTCTTACATCGTTTCTTTTTTA
Organism: Turritopsis dohrnii; assembly: GCA_027922465.2. Classification (NCBI taxonomy): domain Eukaryota; kingdom Metazoa; phylum Cnidaria; class Hydrozoa; order Anthoathecata; family Oceaniidae; genus Turritopsis; species Turritopsis dohrnii. The sequence continues at coordinate 332,601 of BQMF02000186.1, read as the reverse complement.
AAAAAAACTGTCTTATAAAATGTGTATCCATGGTTACGATTCGCACCTTACGCATATTTCTTTTCTTTCTATGTAAAAGCTTCTGTTGTTTTTAGTTAAGTCCTATTTACACTTTAAAAGGTAAATTGCCATCATCCCTGGGAACAAAAGTTGACAAACTTTGTAGCAGGATTAACTATTATAGTTCTATTTTTGTTTTATCTATTTTCGATCTCTTTTGCTATCATGGATTCCTAGGGAGTGTGTGATCAAAAATGTGATGTTGTCAAATTTGAAGAATGTCACTAGCCTTTCATTTTTCATACTTCAGCTGGTTTCGCAGAAATCCTTATGCCTGTAAGGGCATCTTGTTTTACATATCTCTGGGGAAATATATAGTCGCATTTTTGCGAATCTTGTTTGTTTTTAATATTGATACATAATATTCTTTTCCTATAAAAAGTTTTTCTGTATAGCTACTGATAAGATTTATTAGACTTATTGTTTCTCACTTATTGGATTTCTGCGAAAGCAAGAAACACTTTAAAACCGGCTTTGTTTTTCTTTTTTTTTCTTTTTTTTCTGCTGTCCAAACCTAGCGGTTTTTTGAAATTTCGTGCGTGCATTTACATGAAAACTACCAAAACATTCTTTATATAAGTATTTTGGTGTTTTGTCACTTTTTCACGAAATAACAGACATTTTTCCCTCTAAAAACACAATTCCACCAAATTCGAAGCATCGCTTGTAATAAACTTATGATTTTAAAAGTTTGTTGTTGGTAACGTCTTGTGCTTCGAAGCTCTCTTGCAGTTAGAAAAATTTATCGAATTCGTTTATAGTTAAACTTTTTAAAAGCTATATTCTTGAATGCTTAGTAGCTAGATTAGGTAGGTAGATACGTAGTTAGTTCTAAACGAAGTATTTCTGATGAGTTTTTCGCTTTTACTTAATTATTTTGTTTCTTAATTATTTTTTTTTTCGAAAAAGTTTGTGTTTTTTTTTCTTTTCGCTCTTACATCGTTTTTTTTTTAAAAAAAACTGTCTTATAAAATGTGTATCCATGGTTACGATTCGCACCTTACGCATATTTCTTTTCTTTCTATGTAAAAGCTTCTGTTGTTTTTAGTTAAGTCCTATTTAAACTTTAAAAGGTAAATTGCCATCATCCCTGGGAACAAAAGTTGACAAACTTTGTAGCAGGATTAACTATTATAGTTCTATTTTTGTTTTATCTATTTTCGATCTCTTTTGCTATCATGGATTCCTAGGGAGTGTGTGATCAAAAATGTGATGTTGTCAAATTTGAAGAATGTCACTAGCCTTTCATTTTTCATACTTCAGCTGGTTTCGCAGAAATCCTTATGCCTGTAAGGGCATCTTGTTTTACATATCTCTGGGGAAATATATAGTCGCATTTTTGCGAATCTTGTTTGTTTTTAATATTGATACATAATATTCTTTTCCTATAAAAAGTTTTTCTGTATAGCTACTGATAAGATTTATTAGACTTATTGTTTCTCACTTATTGGATTTCTGCGAAAGCAAGAAATACTTTAAAACCGGTATTGTTTTTCTTCTTCTTTTTTTTCTGCTGCCCAAACCTAGCGGTTTTTTGAAATCTCGTGCGAATGTTTACACGAAGCCAAAGTCAAAGTCACGCATTTCAGTCGAAGAAGAAACTCACAACAAATAACCAACCAAAAGGATCCCAAAGCAGCTTTAGTCAGTAGAATTAGAAGCACATTTCCAAAACTGAAGACGAAGAATGAAATTTGTAGCAGTAATTTATTATTATCTTACATTATATTATTATGATTCAATGGAGATTTTTCGTCTCGTTTTATAAATAGAATGAAAAGGTTATGTTTTGTTTTTGTGATTAATGTCTGAGATTTTTTCTAAGAAAAGATCAATGTTCGTTTCAAATGTGGGCTGTAATGTTTTTTAAGCTCAGGAGGCGTACAGCTCAGCTTAAGTTCCATCTCAGCTCCAAATGTCTGCCTGCTCAGCATCACTTTTTATATCTTTAGCTAATGTTTCACTCTAGCTATATTTTAAGCTTATGTGCTTGTATAATGCTTTGAAGTGCAGTATTGTTTTTTGTCGGTGATCAGTAGTTTTTAGGTTATCAATGTCTCTAATTATGGACAGCCTTCCTAATTTTGATATATAATTCGAAACACTTCAGATCCTGTAAAAAACATTCAACTTTCAGTTTTGTATTTTTCATGATCAAAATTTGTGTTTACTTTTTTGTTTGCAATTAGTCCATTGGTAATTAGGAAGATTGATAGCAATCTTTAATGTTTGAAGTATGTATATAATATACTCACGTAATTACTTTGAAATCAGAAATGATCAATGTACACTTAACATTATTCTGTATACTTTATTCCAAAATAAAGTAAGTATTTTTCATTCAGATGTTAATAAATATAGGTCTGGTGGTATATATAGTTTAAAGTTTTTGTAGTGTCAATTATGCTTTCATAAAGCTCTGAGGAGTACGTACACTTATATATAATAACTGTAGTGTGATAATTCTCTTCTAACTAAAAAGTTGCAACTTAAGAAATTTTGAGTCAAAGAGCTATGTGTTTGTATTAGGGGAAAATGTTTCAATGTTTAAGCCTTTCTAGATACGAAAGAATTTTTTTGTTTCTTGTTTGGGTTGTAATACTTTAACACCTTTTTCTCCTCAGCTTCAACATTACATATTGGTTGTCTGCTCTGCACCACTTTTGCTTGATGATTGTTTAGCTAAGATATACTGACAATGCCCCCATTTACCAATGATCTTCCTAATCACGATTGTTAATGAACAATTACGTTGTGTTCAATTTTTACATGCTGTGTGGACCCGTGTATGTAGTGTTAATGTCGTATTGTATTGTTAGTCACAGTTGATATGTTTCTTTGTAGTTGAACGTTTTTATTTGCTCATGTTATCTGTTGTGAATTTATTCCTGTTTGTATGTGGCTTGTGTGTGGGTCGAGCGTCAGTATAAAATACGTATTTATTATTATGTTATGTTTGTTGATTTGTTTGTTGATGTTTTTTCTATAATCGCGTTTTGTTTTGTAATAATGTAGCCCTGATCATCATCCTGGCAAATTGAAATGTTCTGTGTATAAATTCAAAATACTGTACTATTAGTAACACAATAGGTAAATTTTGGTATAAATTTATAGAGCATATACTTTTAATGATCAAGATCTTTGATTATTTTTTGTATTTGCAACATTGGGAATTCTGTTTGTATGTAATTAAGAAGATTGGAAGTACATATCAAATGTTTAAAGCATATTACATGATTTTCATACGTAATCACTGTGATATCAGAAAAGATCAATATAAACTTAATCGTATGTTGTATACCCAAAATAAACAATGTTTCATGTCATTCAGATGTATATATGCAATAAAGTTTTACATAGTACACTTTCGGCATGCCTTGTAAAGATCATTCAACCTTTTCGAATTTCTAAAAGAATTTTTATAAACTTTTCTTCTATTGTGTTAGATTAAATTAGGTCATTTTGTGTTGATTGTTATGTCATGCGTATCTTTTATATGTAATTTGTGTATTGCTTATGTAATTATATCTAAGAGTACTTTTTACATTTCTCACTCTCATTCAAACATTCAAAAGAGTCAACATATAATTTCAAATCATTTAGTCATGAAAATTTTCACTGGTAGCACACCTTTGGCCAGCTGTTTGAACATATTTAACTTCAAAATTTCAATAACAAAGCTCATTTTAACTTGTGTGTCACAATCCCCACCTGCTGTGTGCAGTCTACACTGAGCAGCAGTCAATGTTGTATTGTTCAATCATTCAAAATCTTTCAAGTTTCAAGAATGTTATTGTTAGTCTTCCATTTTCATACTTCAGCTGATTTTGCAGAAATCCTTCTGCCCGTAAGGGCATCTTGTTGATTATAGGCCTAGTGTGGGGACCTAACTCTTTTAAAGCTAATGCTTATACTATTACGTTTATAAACACGTATTCTCATGTCTGGCAGTATTTTATCTGAAAGAAAAAAATTTGATAATAAAAGGCATCTGATATTATACGAAAGTTGCTTGTTCATTAATGAACTCAGTAGAATAAAATTAAGGACTGAAGGAACAAATATATGAGGATCTTCTCGCGAAAACTGTAAAGCGAAGACGTGAAGAAACAAGCACAGATTCAAAATAAGTTAAATGTAGCTACTACTGAACTAATAACGAGAAAGAAACTCTAAAAGAAAATGATCGCATGCGAACATCAGCAAATCATGCAAATTGTTTTGGAATAGTAAAAGGAAATCGTCGATAAAAATAGTCGTGTGGTTAAAGATACATTTCTCTTATTTGTTGTATCTGTAACCCTTCTACAATATGAAGTAAGGATGAAATGAAAGTTACCCGTCTTATTTACTAAGGATTATTTAGAAAAGAGACTCTTTTTAAACAGGAGCTGCTTTGTCTAGTGCGCTGATTATTCTTGACTGCAATTAAATCTCGCAGTCATATGTCACGAGCTAATTGAGAACTAAGATTTTTGCAGAAAGATAAAATAAAGATGTTCGTTTTTCAACTTTCATAATAAAAAATAAAGCAAAATATTTCAATCTGTATTTTAGTGAAAAAAGCACCCTCGGTGTTCATTTTCTTTACAGTTTTTATGGTAGCGCCTGCTAATGGATGAGATTTAATGTAACTTTTATAAATTTATAATTATGGAATTTAGTGTTAGCGATGTTGATTACAATGATCTTCGACTGGGACTGCACTTGTTGTTCCTGCACGCTCATGTTGCGTTATCCCTAATTACATCACCTTTGCTGAATACTACTGTTATATTGTAAAGAATGTGCAAAATTATTTCAAGTTAAACAATAAAAATGCCTAATGGTTATGGCAGTCGAAGTAAGAATGTTTTACCAATAATAAAGTTATTTATTGCCAAAAAAGTATTACGCAATACCAAAAGGTTTAGATTTAAAGTCTGTCTCAATATAATTAGCAGTGGAAACAAATTACCTCATAACTTTTGATAGCCACTTCCGATTCCAAAACTTTTTTTTGCATGTTTTAGATAATCAAAAGCACTATATTTGAATATAGTTTTTGTTGAAAAATTCGCGATTGTTAGCGGTTAAATTTTCGATTTAAAAAATAAAGCTTTTTTTCTACTTAAGCTATAACTTTCATTTTTGCACCAGTGGTAGCCCTGCTTTAGGCAAAAAAAGTTATAAAGTTTGAGGGCAAACCGATGGGTCGTTCAGAAGATATGGGACCCGAAGTACCCCTCAGTAGCGATTTTACGTGAAACATCAAATCTCCAACTTTCAACAAAGAACGGGGGCAATGATGGTGGAACAATTTTTTAAACACATCACATTCAACGATCTTTTAAATTATCTTTTGAGAAACTGTTATTTGTGTTTTGGGAATAATCAAAGTTTACTTTCTATTGTATCATACGGTTTCATAGCTTTGTGTTTAAAAAATATCTTATTGTGTTCAACAAAAACGTTTTCAAGATCTGTGTGACTTTTTTATTCCACATCGTTTTAACAATAAAAAGAAATTAAGCTGCTTTCCTTTGTTTTGCTTAATGGTCAACAAACATCAACGCATTACTGTTACACTTTTCAACTTTTAATTGAGCTGTTGATGAAAGAAAAGATAACCCCCGTTTTTTGTGGAAAGTTGGAGATTTGATGTTTCGCATAAAATCGCTACTGAGCGGTACTTCGTGTCCCATATCTTCTGAACGACCAATTGGTTTGCCCTCAAACTTTATAACTTTCTTTGCCTAAAGCAGGGCTACCACTGGTGCAAAAATGAAAGTTATAGCTTAAGTAGAAAAAAAGCTTTATTTTTTAAATCGCAAATTTAACCGCTAAAAATCGCGAATTTTTCAACCAAAAATATATTCAAATATAGTGCTTTTGATTATCTAAAACATGCAAAAAAAATTTTTGGAATCGAAAGTGGCTATCAAAAGTTATGAGGTAATTTGTTTCCACTGCCAATTATATTGAGACAGACTTTAGTATGACCTTCTGAAATCTCAAATGAAAAAAAAAATAACAACAGATTTTGGTAGTGAAAATACACATCTATGACCAAATCAATAGATAGCCAAAAGTAGAAGTTTGTGTAGTAGATTGATTTAATTTAAAGACTGTTATGATGGATTGCGTTTTGATTTACGTTCATAGTTCGTTGTGAGGAAAAGTGACAGTATATTAAATTTTACAAAATAAAATATCATAAACAGTATCAAAACAGTATACGTGATCATGGACTTAATCCATAGAAAAATATGTTTCTGTTTTCAGATAAAACAACTGTCAAGAGAAGCACACTCGACCAGATTCTTTTAAAGTTACTATGTGTCTCAATCCTGTGTGTATTAAAATATTATTTGTAATTGGTTTACTGAACTTCTTATCGCATATACGACATCACGTTTTTACTTGTAGTTTTTGGAATGTACTCTTTGAATTAATATAACTGGTTGAACTGGTTGTTGTCCGCATAAAAATGGTTTCCTTTATGACATCATGTGCTCTCAGTTCTTCCACCTGGCTTTTAATAACGAATTTTCACTTTTGCACTGAAATCACAGCTTCAATGGTTTACTGTTCCATGCATTTAATTACCAATCACGATAACATTGCCATCAACAAAACCAAAACATCCGTGACATTTTTACTGCCAGTAAATGTCGCAATCGCCAAAAATGTCGCAAACGCCAGTAAATGTCGCAAAATTGGCAGTAATTGTCGCAATTCAACAGTAAGTGTCGCAAAATTATTCGTTTTAATTTTTTTTAACAATAAATGTCGTAATGTTTTTCAAAATCAACAGCAAATGTCGCAAACTTACACAAAGTGATTTTGATCATAAATGTGGAGGGTATGAAAAGGAAAGACCTGTTGCTTAAATCAATCGGTCAGGACTCACTTTGGGAAATCTTGAAGCATAGAGTAACTAGTAGTATTAGCGAAAAAAGTAAAAGTAGCTTGCTAAGTGAAACATAATGTTGAAAATTATAGCTGTCTTATTTTTATATTTTGCAATCTCTGTGACATGTCGTGTAGGTCTATCAGAGGTCCATTGTGTAGGTCCATCAGCGCACTGTGATTGATTAGAATAATCAGTGTCGAGTTCAAAATAAGGATGGAGAAGATATTGGTTAGAAATCGAAATTTTAAAGTTGCGACATTTACTGTTGATTTTTAGTTTTTTGCGACATTTACTGGCGATTGCGACATTTACTGGCAGTACAACATTGATATCAATTTTTATCTTTATTTATTTTGGAATTGTCATAGACCTGTTTTCGCATAAGCAACAAGAAAAGAATGGAATAAGTCATTCAGATATCATGAAAATTAGCCTAGACCAATTTCCTCTAGTTCTCGTGCGGGAATTGTTCAAGGCATGAGGCTTCTAGTTATTATTATTTCTGAATCTTTATACAGGATACTATGTATAATTAAAAATAAAATGTACATATTTTCATTTCAGTAGTTAGCATACTGCCATCAATTTGTGTCTGTGTTAAAGGTCTGTATATTAGGGGGGAAAAAGTTAAAAATGGAAACTTATTTAAACAAAAAGATGCCGTTCAAAATTATTTGTTCTTGATAAGTTTGACTTAATTTCATGTATATATACTTCAATTTAGATGTTGACGTCAAAGAGCTACTAGACTTTGCTCGTGCGTATGATTTGAAATCAATTTATGCAATTGTGGATTATCAGCTCGCTCAGCAACGATTTTATATTAGTAATTTAAAAGTGGCAGAAGAATTTAACTTACCATTTACGTTAAAACAATATCGAAAATCCTTAGGTGATTGGGATACTGACCGTAATTTCGATCCTGGATTAGATTCAGGAATTTCATCAGAGACGCTCCTACAAGTTATCGCAGCAAGAATTAGATTTTTTAAATCATGTCCGTGTCAGCATAATAGAAGACATCAAGGAGGCCATCCAACAGTGAAAAGTAATTCAGATTGTAAATTTATCGGGAAGCTTTTAGATATTTATGAGAGAAAATATCAAGTAATACTTTAAAAGAATATTATTTTCCCGCGTTTGAAATAAGCGGGAAAAGGTTTTCCCGACGATTCTGAAATCGAGATTTCAGCGCATGCGCATTTACGAAAATGCGCCTCTTGTAAGCCTTTAAAAGAGAAGCATCGAAAGATGCTACTTTCTCTTGGATTTTACGTTTGTACAGTGTACAACTTCATAAAAGAATCATCAAAATGTCAGAAGAACTACTTGAGAAATTGATTCGAAAGATTGACAGTATAAGCAACACGGTAGAAGAATTGAAAGCCGATCGATATGGAGAAAAAAGGCAGCTAGAAGAAGATCTGTCCGAGAAAATATCCAAAAAGATCAAAGCTTGTGAAACGCCATCCTTCAGGAGAGAGTACAACAAGAGTCAATATCTACACAACAGCAAAGTTAAAGAAGCTCTGGAACAGGCAGATGAAGCAATGAAAGACAAGGATTTGGATAAATCCCAGAGAAAGATTGAAGAAGGTAAGAACCTCATTGATAAAAGACAAAAATTAGTACGTTTGGCAGACAGGGAAGACGACGGATGGGAGGTTGCAAGATGTTATTTGTCCGATAACTTAGCAGATGACTCAGAGGATGAAAAACGTATCCTCAGATCTAGGAGGCAAGCAGCTTCAGATAAAAAACGAAGGAATGATCGTAGAAAGAAGAGCCTTTTTAAGGATTCTGATAAAAAGTTTGTAAATAGATCAGATTTTTTCCGAAAAACAAGTGTTGATACTAGGAATATTTTTAATTCTAGAACCTGTTATTTATGTGGAGAAAGAGGACACTTATATGCTTCCTGTCCAAAAAATAAGAAATGAATTTTGTATTTATGAATGTAGTGAAGGAAAAGATAAAAACGTGAATGTCGTTGGAAATCTTAAGAAAAGTTCTTCGTTCTGGAAAAATACACTAAAAGCATCTTCTTACGTTCAAAGTATAATCGAAAATGGCTATTTCATACCGTTTGAAGAAAAACCCCCAAGGTTTTATGCCAAGAATAATCTATCCAGTAGAAAACAACCAAAACCCGTTGAGGAAACTATTAATGAACTGTTAAGTAAAGGCTGTATTCAAGAAGTGTCAGAGCAACCTTATTGTTGTAATCCTTTAACCGTGGCCGAGAGGAATGGAAAACTACGACTTGTTATTGATTTGAGACACGTAAATAAATACATTAAGAAAAATAACTTCAAATATGAAGACCTAAAAACATTTACAGAAATGTTTGAAGAAGGCGACTATTTTACAAAATTTGATCTATCATCGGGGTATCACCACATAGATATTCATCCAGAACATTACAAGTTTCTCGGTTTTTCCTGGACATTTTCGAATGGCATCACTAAATATTTTCAATTTGTCGTCTTACCCTTTGGGTTATCGTCAGCTTGTTTCGTGTTTACAAAAGTACTCAGGCCATTAACCAAAAAGTGGAGATCTTCTGGTATTCGAAGTATTGTATACATAGACGATGGGATAAACGGGGGTAATTCGTACAACCAAGCTCGAAAATTTGCAACGATCGTCCGCCATGATCTAGAACAAGCAGGTTTCGTGGTTAACGTACAAAAAAGTGACTTCGAACCAAAACAGCGGGGAGAATGGTTGGGAACCGTCATTGATACTGAAACGATGACATTCACAATTCCTGAAAGAAAAATTAAGAAAGTTAAAGATAGTATCAATCTTATTATAAACGAAACGTTTTCCAGCGCTCAACAATTGGCAAAAGTCGCAGGTCATCTATCGTCAATGCATCTTGCAATCGGCCCGTTAGTACGATTATTTACAAGAAACATGTATCGCCGTATCGAGTCTAGATTAACTTCGTCTTTTCCTATAATTATAGATGATAAAACAAAAACTGAACTTGAATTTTGGCTTCACAATATAGAATTATATAATGGATTATCTTACAAACCTAAGCCTGTGACATCCAAAATAGTTTTTACGGACGCCAGTGATGAAGGGTATGGTGGGTTTATCTGTGAGCGTCTCAGCCAAAAAATCTGTTGTGGTAAATTCGAAGCATTTGAGAAAAACACAAGTTCAACTGAAAGAGAACTTTTAGCTGTTAAACACGTACTGAAAGGTTTCGGTGAGCAACTTCAAAATGAATCCGTTAAAGTCCACGTAGATAATTTCAACGTGTCACGTATCTTATCTGTTGGCAGCTGTAAACCAAATTTACAAGACCACGCAATCGACATCTTTACATTTTGTTTAAAAAATAACATTAAATTACTAGCTGAATGGATACCACGAGAAAACAATACTATCGCTGATAGCCTTAGCCGTTTTAATGACACTGATAATTGGGGAATTGATTTCAAAACATTTAGATTTCTTGATCGTTTGTATGGTCCTTTCACCGTGGATCGTTTCGCAGATCATCATAACAAGAAGTTAAAAAATTTCAATTCAAGATTTTATTGTCCAGGGACTTCAGCGGTAGATACTTTCACGGTTGGTTGGCAAGGCGAAAATAATTGGGTTTGTCCTCCTATATCGTATATTGGATCAGCATTAAGACATATGAAAATTTGTAAATGCAAAGGAACATTGTTAATTCCCGTTTGGCCATCAGCTTACTTTTGGCCACTAATTTATCCTGATGGAATTCATTTAGCTTCTTTTATAAAACATTTTTCTGTAGTAAAACCTTTTTATATGCGTAATGGAAATAACTCAATATTTTCTGGTTATACAAATTTCGAAACTATTGCTTTGCAAATTTCATTTGAGAACTAGACTTTTGTATTAATTAATCAAATAAGAAATGTTCGCATAATTAGAATATTATTATTTTTGCCTGTGTGCCGGGTAATATGATTCCCCGAAAGGGAAGCCCGCGTGGCCATTTACGCCTGTGTGGCGGGATATATGAGGCCTGTGTGGCCATTATTAACGCCTGTGTGGCGGTATATATGAGGCCTGTGTGGCCTTTATTAACGCCTGTGTGGCGGGAAATGTGATTCCCTGGAGGGGAGGCCTGTGTGGCCATTTACGCCTGTGTGGCGGGATATATGAAATCTTGGACGGAATGCCTGTTGGCCATTATCTGTGCCCGTCCGGCCATTACATACGCCTACGTGGCGGGATATATGATTTCATAGACTGGATGCCCGTGTGGCAAGGAATATGATTCACTAGACGAAACACCTGTATGGACATTATATACGCCTGTGTGGCAGGATAAGTGATTCCCTGGACGGGAGGCCTGTGCGGCCAGTCATTTAATACCAACTGTATTTTTCTTTTTACATTTTCAAAGACAGAGTCGTACCAAAGATCGGAATTTGGCAAGAAACATTCAAACTTCAAAGCAACGACCTAATCAGACTATCAGAAAGTCTTCCAAAAGTCATTGAAGCTGGATTTGCACCTTCGACAACAAACAAGTACAGTTCATCGTGGAAGAATTGGGTAGAATGGTCAACACCAAAACCGGAAGTTAAAACATTGCCAGCCAATCCATTTTTTGTCGCACTCTTCCTTAACCACATGATGGAATCCAACGGCACCAAAGGCGCTATCAATTCGGCATTTTACGGTATTCGCTGGGGTCATCATATAGCTGGATACGAATCTCCTACTGACCATCCATTGTCGAAATTAGCCCTAGAAGGATGTTTGAGACTTATAAACAACGGTCATAAGCAACCAAAGGAGCCCCTCACGTCAGAAAATCTGAAATTCTTTTTCGATAACACAGTGAAATACAACATAATGGATCAACGTTTTCTGGTCATTTGCTTTGTTGGCTTTTCAGGATTTTTTCGCATTGAGGAGTTGCTAAAAGTCCAATTAAAACACGTCGAATTTAAGTCTTCCCATTTAGAAATTCTGATCGAAAAATCAAAACGAGATCAACACAGAGATGGTAATACCGTTTTTATATCAAAATTAAAATCCACGTACTGTCCAGTTAGATTAGTTGAACATTTTCTTAATTTGTGTGGAATCGACAAAGAAACAGACAAAGAATCGTTTTTGATACCACGAATCTTTTCAACAAAGAAAGGCCATTTAGTATCCAAGTCTCAAGGGATTAGTTATGGGAGATGTAGAGAGGTATTTCTCACAAGACTTACTCAGCTGGGAATGGAATCAAAGCAGTACGGCTTGCACAGCTTACGCTCTGGAGGTGCAACAGCAGCGTCCTCAGGCAACGTGGAGGAGCGCCTGATTTGTAAACACGGCAGATGGAGTTCAGAAAGAAGCAAGAATTGTTATGTTAAAGACCATACAAATAAACGCCTATCTATTACTAAAGCACTAGGGTTGTAGTTGTATAACATTATTTCTGACTAATTTGTTCCTGAATGGGTAGTGGTGTTAAAACATAAACTTGCATAATTGCCTCCAACAACTTTCCTTTTCAGTCTTTTTTAGCCTCGGGAATACACTACGTTGAAAGATCCACACCAAATGTTACCGTGAAATAATTAGTTATTTGTTGTGTATTTCTCTTAAGCGAGAAAAGATAAGTCGGGAATATTATTTTCCCGCGTTTGAAATAAGCGGGAAAAGGTTTTCCCGACGATTCTGAAATCGAGATTTCAGCGCATGCGCATTTACGAAAATGCGCCTCTTGTAAGCCTTTAAAAGAGAAGCATCGAAAGATGCTACTTTCTCTTGGATTTTACGTTTGTACAGTGTACAACTTCATAAACTCACATATTGTCTTTTACTTTATTTTATACCGGGTGTGCCAGAAAAAACGCCACTAAAATTCAATTTTTGATGTGCGTTTTTCTAGTTGCTGAAATCACTTCAAATTTTACGGAAATATTATTCAGACTATTTTAAAACATCCGTAATAATCTCAGAAAGATACGACAATCTTTACGGAAGATACGAGCATTTTGTGAAACCATACAGAATTTTCAATGTTTATAGAATTGACGTCAAAATTGCCGTCTATAATTTTTCTTGAAGTTTCTATTATGCTTAATCCTGTCATGCGATTTTGTTTTCCAGCGCCTTTGAAGCTATTGCAGTGCTACTTCCCGACCTATAGAAAAAATTTATCCAAGGAATGACTGGATATTTATTCAAGATGGAGCATCATCACATACCAGCAACCTTGTCCAAGACTTTCTGGAGGAAGCCATACCACGCCGTTTCATCAAAAAGGACCAATGGCCTCCAAATTCCCCAGACACAAATCCTCTGGATTATTATTTTTGGAATCAAGTCAAAAGCAGAGTTTATATGAACAGGATAAACAAGCCATTTAAAGATGAAAAGGAAATGATGGCAAAAATTAAATCGGTAAGGAAAGGATGCGCATCGAATGTTCAAGAGATTAGGAAAGCCATGAATGAGTTCACTGGAAGACTACGTGCAGTGAAAGATCGCAATGGATCATCAATCAAACTACAATTTGGATAACTTTTATACATTTTGTAATAATTTCATACTTTTTTATGTTTATAGTTAAACATGTTTTACATGTTATCATTTGGCTTTCGTTGAGAGTCGTTTTGTAAATAGATAGTTATGCCGTTAAGATTTTGACGTCAATTCTGTAAACATTGAAAATTATACATCCTCTTTTAATAGAGTCATATCTTCCGTAAAAATTGTTGTTTCTTTATCAAAATTTCTCAGTTGATTGAGAATAGCCTGAATACTATTTCGCTAAGATTTGAAATGATTTCGGCAACAGGAAAAGCGTACGTCAAAAATTGAATTTTAGTGGCGTTTTTTCTGGCACACCCGGTATACCAAAATCATTGGATGCAAGGGACGACGAAATCTAGCCAACATAAAACGGACGAATTGAGAAAAAAGAAGAGAAACGATTAAAAAGACGAAAACACCAAGAATTGCAACAGAAGAAATTATTAAAAAATTTATTTCATTGAAAAAATTGTAAATTTTTTTAGGTAGCCAGAGTGAGTCGTGAGCAAACCACGGTTTTCCTACCAAAATAGTTCTAAAGGTTCACTCCCACTTTGACTCAGGGGAGAGGTAGGTTTTTCATCCGAAGTTGAGGGCTGGGCCAATAGTTAAAGGACCTGTTCTCAGCAAGCGCTTACTTCTGGCAAATGCTGTAAAGCTTTAAATTTTACCAAAATGAAATTGTATCATTTGTACTGCACTGTACACTACGTTGAAAGATCCACACCAAATGTTACCGTGAAATAATTTGTTATTTGTTGTGTATTTCTCTTAAGCGAGAAAAGATAAGTCGGGAATTTTAATTACCTTTTGCCCCAAATTGAGTGATTCATAAATTAGTTTAACCAGTCACAAAGGAGATGAATAAATGCTTCTATTTAAATCAGGTTTGTCTCAACTCTCTTTTAAATCTAAAACAAGAAGCTATATGGCTTGAAGACTTCAGGACGTAACCTAACGATACACATCTACCCTAAAAAATACAACATAGCCGAATTGCCAAATTTTGGTCATATCTGACAAAATGACTGTCAAATTCGAAATCAGCACCTTTAAATTGTGAATATTGGTGAACTTTCGTAATTTCGTAAAACCAAAGTCGGTTTTAAGGTATTTCTTACTTCTGCAGAAATCCAATACCACCTCATATATAAAAGCGTTTGTTTTTGCGGAGATTCATGAAACCGTTTGAAATGCTTCAATTCGTTGGCCCGAGCAAAAAACGATCGTAAACAAATCAGGGCCTGCCCAGCAATTGTGACTCTTTTACATGGAAAGTTGTGAGTGCTGCCCCTAGAGACATAACCAAAAGGAAGATTTTAGATTTTTTAAGCTTGATGCACCTACACTTAATGATCAAAAAGACACAAAAGGTTTAACGTTATTTAGAAACGTTCTCACTTTAGAAATCATCCGGAAGTTATTTGTATGTAAATAAAATTTATATACTTTTAGGGAAAATAAATCCTTCATAAAAAAATTCTCATAAAAAGGTCTCTTCTGTGACCATTAAAAATTGCCTAAATTAATAATGATACTCAATTTTTCGTTACTCCATACCTAACAACGGACGCCATTGCTGTTTGCAAAAGAGCACTGCGATGGAGATCATACAAACTTTTGACGTCGCAATGCGATTGCTCTTTTTGCAGGGATTGCATAAACTAGAAGAGCTTTAGTATGAGTGCTAATTTTTTTCATGAAACGTTGCTGCCTAAATTTACATTCATAATGCATGAGTTTTAAAATTGGCAAATGTTTAGTCCACGAGTAATTTTCCAGTGGCAGACTGAGGGTTTTTTTGGTTACATCTTGCGCATTTTTTTTAAATTTGACATTTTTGAAGAGTGCATAAAGAATGTCACATTAATATTCCATTGCACCATAATCACAAGAAAAAGTGCTCTATGCTTGTGATTATGCTTGCACACACTTGTCATTTTGTCCAGCATGTTTTACACTGATGTTTGACAAACATTTTCTTTTTAATTGTTTCTCATTCTGTTAAAGATAAATGGTACAATCAATTATTTCTAGTAATACAGTGTGTTTCGTAATGTTGGAAATGGAAATTTTAAAGCTGTTTTTTTTAAATGAATGTTCCGAATTTCAAAATTAATTTTTAAACCGTTGGATAGCCATTTTCAAGTTCTTTCAGATAGTATGTTTTTGTGAAAAATGAAAAAGTGGTTTTTGAAAAAATAACTAAAATGTCTTGGAAAAATGTAATTAAATTTTTAATGGTCGATTAACACGTAGTTTAATTACATCGTGCTTATTGTTTCAAAGCACTGAATCCATTCAAACGTTTTATTAATTTTATGTTTGCGCTGACCCCCGAACTGATCTTTAAAAACATAAAAGTTAAACGTTTTTTGTGAACACACAGCTTAAATTTGTTTATTGTTTTCCAAATTTTCATTCACATCTAATCGACCATTAAAAATTTTCCTTATTTTTATAGAAACTACTTCTTCATTTTTTACAAAAATATACTAGCCGAAAGAACTTGAAAATGGCTTTCCATCGATGTAAAAATTATTTTGAAATTCGGCATATTCACTTAAAAAAACGGCTTTAAAATTTCCATTTTCATTATTATGAAACACACTGTATAGTTCTATTAAGTTTTTTGACACGACCCTTGTAGAAAACGTGTTCTTTGTTTTCATTAGGATGTATGTTTTTTGATTCATCTATTCTGC
This sequence comes from Turritopsis dohrnii, assembly GCA_027922465.2. Classification (NCBI taxonomy): domain Eukaryota; kingdom Metazoa; phylum Cnidaria; class Hydrozoa; order Anthoathecata; family Oceaniidae; genus Turritopsis; species Turritopsis dohrnii. The sequence continues at coordinate 316,410 of BQMF02000186.1, read as the reverse complement.
AGCATTTACCCTCGTAAAGCATAATTTTCTCGAATATGACACATGTCTCGCATGAGCACCAACGAGTTTTGCATTGTACCTGAGCTAAGTTTGAAGCTTATGTCAGTTTCAAAACTAGAATTCAGAATTTCCAAAAAAGCGAACTTTCATGAACGTCAGACATCCCGCAAATGAAATTCGCTCTGTGACGACTTTTAAAACAGAAAGCTGTAATGGCGATTTTAAGAGGCATTGACCGGCTTTGAGTTACTCTTGGTTGTTCAAATCTGCCGTGTGATTTGAGAATTAAAAAATTAGAAAGGTCGAGACAACTTGTAAACATCATGGCAAAGAGGACAGAAGATTTTCATTGCTGTCAGAATTATTTCAATGTCTTGTGTATGGGCGTAAATTGTAATATGGTATTAAATATTGATACGAAGTTATCATGAATTTATTAAGGAATATTTCTGTGCTAGTTATTGAATGAGAGTATTTGTTATTTTAAAGATATACACGGATTCGTGAGTGCCGGGTGAAATCTCTACATTCACATCTATACATAGTTTATACAAAATAAGTTTAAATTTGCTATTGTATATAACTTGCATTACTGCTTTTGATTTTGCTGAGTCCTAGATAATTTAGAGGAAGACAGAGAGGTCATTTGGATTGCCTTCTTGGGCAACATTTTTGTTGTTAGCTTCCTAGGTATTCCTACCTGAAGATCATAAAGATTCTTGAAATTACTTTCATTTTTGTGGCATGTTTTGTGGCCGTGGTCCATTAGTTTTGATTTTGAGTTATTTCATGAGAACTTAATTTGCTCACCTCTCTAGAAAACCAAAACAAAATGTAATAGAAAATCCATTTGCTTTCTGACAATCACAGAAAAATATGTCCTAGTGAATAAGAACTTTTCATTACTGGCATGACTTCAATTGCAACCTCCACAAATTTTGAATTTACTTTTACATAATATTCGTACACCATAGCTGGAATAAGTTCCAACATTAAACACTGTATATGGAAACAATTTGTTTTTAAATTGTTTTTCTCTCATTAATTTTCATTGCGCTTACTTTTTTACAGTTTCCAAAATTTTAATAAGAACACAAATCTTGATTTTGTCAGAATGACATATCTGTTGTTTCTGCCTGGAGTCACTTCTGTGGATAATCAATATTTCGTGTTTATACTGTATCTGGCTAATCATTGAAAAATAACTTGTGTTTTTCTATTTAACATTTGAAATGGTATTTGTTTGTTTTTTTGTCATTTTTGGGCATTTGATTGCTTACTGGACGTGAAAGAATGACCATATCCTTATGATGACTTCATGCATGGTTTTGTTTATAAACTTCTGTCTTTTCGATTCATTCACATGTACATATGATTTTTAATATGCCCATGGCTGGTTTCAGAATGGAAAAATCACTTTTTTGTTCCAGGAAAGTTAAAATAGGAATTCATGTGTGAAAACTGAAGTAAAGTCTGTCTCAATATAATTGGCAGTGGAAACAAATTACCTCATAACTTTTGATAGCCACTTTCGATTCCAAAAATTTTTTTTGCATGTTTTAGATAATCAAAAGCACTATATTTGAATATATTTTTGGTTGAAAAATTCGCGATTTTTAGCGGTTAAATTTGCGATTTAAAAAATAAAGCTTTTTTTCTACTTAAGCTATAACTTTCATTTTTGCACCAGTGGTAGCCCTGCTTTAGGCAAAGAAAGGTATAAAGTTTGAGGGCAAACCAATTGGTCGTTCAGAAGATATGGGACACGAAGTACCGCTCAGTAGCGATTTTATGCGAAACATCAAATCTCCAACTTTCCACAAAAAACGGGGGTTATCTTTTCTTTCATCAACAGCTCAATTAAAAGTTGAAAAGTGTAACGGTAGTGCGTTGATGTTTGTTGACCATTAAGCAAAACAAAGGGAAGCAGCTTAATTTTTTTTTATTGTTAAAACGATGTGGAATAAAAAAGTCACACAGATCTTGAAAACGTTTTTGTTGAACACAATAAGATATTTTTTAAACACAAAGCTATGAAACCGTTTGATACAATAGAAAGTAAACTTTGATTATTCCCAAAACACAAATAACAGTTTCTCAAAAGATAATTTAAAAGATCGTTGAATGTGATGTGTTTAAAAAATTGTTCCACCATCATTGCCCCCGTTTTTTGTGGAAAGTTGGAGATTTGATGTTTCACGTAAAATCGCTACTGAGGGGTACTTCGGGTCCCATATCTTCTGAACGACCCATCGGTTTGCCCTCAAACTTTATAACTTTTTTTGCCTAAAGCAGGGCTACCACTGGTGCAAAAATGAAAGTTATTAGAAAAAAAGCTTTATTTTTTAAATCGCAAATTTAACCGCTAACAATCGCGAATTTTTCAACCAAAACTATATTCAAATATAGTGCTTTTGATTATCTAAAACATGCAAAAAAAAGTTTTGGAATCGGAAGTGGCTATCAAAAGTTATGAGGTAATTTGTTTCCACTGCCAATTATATTGAGACAGACTTTAATAGTGATGTAATAGTGGGAATAAGACATTCAATGATAAAAGCATAAGAGGTGTGCTCTCAAAATTGTGTCCAAGTACCACCAAGTATCATTGTAACAAAACTTAAGTCAATTAAATATTTGTCTTGAAATTAAAGATACAAAACATATCAAACACTTACTGACACTCAATGACTCATTTGGCTTTTGTGTACACTTTTATGTGCTATATCTAAGAACATCTTTACAAATGAAACAAATATGATTGTCTTTGAAGTGAAGTGAATAAAATCGGATTGCGAATAAATACAGGTTGGCATTAAAATCAAAAAACGTTACCAATTCCTTAAAAAATCTTAGAGTATACTTCTGAAGTAAAGTTCATGCAGACCTTTATTCTAATGTAATGACTACAAAGAGTTCAAAAGCAAACTTCTCACACACATTGCAAAGATGGACTTTGCAAAAGAATGACTAGAAATAACTGATAATATTGAAAATACCATATCATATACAAGTGCTTGTATGAGTGGTAATGCAACATTCATACATTTTCGGCCATCTTCACTTGAATTAAAAAAAACATGCAAAATAACTGCCGATTATTTAAAGTTTAAAAAATCAAAAGAGACTGCTGGTCATGCAGAGAGAGAGTAAAAAGCAGTTTATGATACAAAAGTTATATATGATACAAATCGCGCGGAATCGGATGGTATTTGCGCATGCGTTCTGATTGGTTTATAGACGTACGCAGAGTGTATTTCCACTAAGCGGAAATGTCCGCGCGGACAAAATGAAATCAGAACTGAAGAGTAACTATATTTGTTTATGTACAGTAGTGAAATGTCTTTCATACAAAAAAATATATACATTGGATTATTTATTCAAATGTGTTTATTGGAAACAAAAGCCTTTAGTGTTTCTTTATTACCTGCTTCTGTAATTAAACAGTAGCTTTGACATTTCTCACAACACATAACAACTAGCATGTAGCTTTAGCTAAAAATGCCCCCGCGCTCAAGCTTTCCAATTTGTACACACAACAAGCTATACATTAGAAAACAAAACTCTCCGGCCAAAAAGTCACACTAATGCTAATATACATTTTAAAAGTGTAAACAACGCTTAACAAGTAATATCAGAAAGCATTGCTCCAAACAAAATAAATGTGTGAACTGCAACCATGGATACGTATTTTACATTTAAATTTAGATTTGTTAAAGAATTATATATGTAAGAGCCAAAAGAAAAAACAAACTTTTTCGAAAAAAAATTAAACCGAATAATCCACTAGAAATCATTTCAAGCGTTTTAAGCTTTGATTCAAAATAAAAAATAGTCAAGATTTAGAGCTAAAACATCATATATACAAAAATAAAATGCATGGTTGGCACAGCTTCAGATTTCAAGCTGTGCTTCAAAATCCTTCACAAAAACCACACAAAAGTAATATGAAAAATGTCTAAACAAATTTAGTGTACCCAGCAGGCATTTCAACGTTGTATCAACGTTGGTTGGAAGTTGCAACGTTGGATAACGTTATAACAACGTTGCGGCAACGTTGGAATTCCAACGTCGGATAAACGACATTAGAATAACGTTGAAGTAACGTTGGAATTCCAACGTTGGATAAGCGACATTAGAATAACGTTGAAGTAACGTTGGAATTCCAACGTTGGATAAGCGACATTAGAAAAACGTTGAAGTAACGTTGGAATTCCAACGTTGGATAAGCGACATTAGAATAACGTTGAAGTAATGTCGGTTTTCTGATGTTGATCAAACAACGTTAGATCAACGTTCGTTTTAGTCATGGTCGAAGACTTGTGTCTTTTTACTCCCTGAAAGACTTTCGAGAGGGTAGAGATTTCGTGTCTAAGATGAGTGGAAGAGGGCAAGGCAAGCTGATCTCTTTTTGAAAAAAACATTTCCTGTTTTTATCACATATTTTCATTGTCTATATTTCTATAAGGACATATTTTTTGCTTGTACTCTATCCCTTAACTTTCTATATCTTTACATTTTGTTTTTGGTTGTTGATGTACTTTTCGATATGCGCGCGGTTTTTTGGTTGTTTTCCCGCCAAATCATGAAATAATCCAATAAAATTGAATTGCACACGCACTTCAGAAAGATTCACCAAGCGGCAAGGCCATGAATGTGTGGTATGTATCTTTTGTAAATTTTGTTTCAAATTAAAAATTGATGTTGAATATGCTAGGAGAGCTATCGTTGTCGGTGTTTAGCAGGTTGCTGGTGTTTCATTATAAAAGAAAACACAAAACAAAAACATAAAGTATATGTTTTCCATAACGATGAATCCTAGTTAATTATAATTAATTACGTTTTGTTGGTGGTATCTGATTACAAACATTTGACATTTTAGAGAATTTTTGAAATTTGAATTTGCTTGCACTAAAGATTCTTATACACTTAAGAATGTTTTTCAGAACAAGAGATATTGCAATGTTAATGAAAAAGTATCAGAAAAACTGGAAATATACCTTGAAATTACTTTTGAGAAGAATAGACCTGAAGTAGAGAAACTTTTACAAAAAGAAAATTCCACTACAGTAATTTTTGTGTTTTAGTTGTCGTCACTGTGTATATTTTAGATCAAATGTTTAACAGGATTCATAAAAATATGCAACTATTTCCCTATAAAGTTGTGAAATTTTATTATTGTGTGTACATTGGATAACCATAAGAAAAATATATCATTTTAAATAATTACATTGTATAACTATCATCAATCTGATACTCAGGTAGATTTTGTCCTTAAAGCAGGAGAGAATTGAGTTTAACACCACAAAAGAACTTTTTTGTACCTATTATGAATTGAAGATGTTCATGGTCAAATTATAAGATTTCCCTTACAATTTTTGAGACCGAAATGCGACTTATATTTCCTATTATACAACTGAGTAGTTTTTTTGCGCAACACAACAACTACAGTCACTTTTAATCGAAATTTTTCGATCGAAAATTTTAGAGGAGAACAATTTCTGCTACAAATATTTCGATTATAGAATTCTACATAAAAACTTAAACTTACTTAGCTGGTTTTCATATTCAATGGGAGATTAACAATACAGCAGTTAGTTCGAAAGCAACCACAAGTAGAAACCGTCTGCTATAATTATTTTTTCTAAATTGTTCGAAATCCTGTCGAACAATTTAGAAAAAAGTGGGCAAAAACGTAAGGCGGTCAAAAAAGAATCCTTTGAAGAAACTTATTGATATGATGCGATTACAAGTGAGATTCATTAACTTGATTTAAAGTATAAGAGAAGGTTAAAATAAATATCGATCTGAATGACCATATGAATTGGACTGCATCACTTAAAAGTACTTTTATTTTAGCCGCTGTAATGGATACTTTCAAGAAAGTTACCAAAGCAAAGGTTCGTCTTGTGATTATGGACCAGCTGAAATATGCACCAGACTGCATGGACGGTGGAGGCCGAAAGACACGGGAATCCATCTCAGATAAGGCTGCAAATGATGAAGGAGACGACGCGGGAAATGACATCGACGACGACGACTTACAACATGATTAAATTTTATCTATTTATTTAAGTAGTTATTGTACGATGTGGAAAGATATTAATTAAGCATTATTGTGAATATGTTCTTATAATAAGACAAAAGAATCTCAGCGTGACAATAAGATTGTTTTTTGTGTGTCGGTTAGTTCCTTGGGTTATAGCCGCTATCCACTTTGTTAAAGATGAAAATCTGTGTCAATAACAACATTAAATTACGAATCATCTACTCGGCTACCAGTTCAGACAATAAAGTGAAACGAAGCTATTTTTATCTGAATTTTAGCATTATCAACGTTGAAACAACGTTGAAACAACGTTATTCGACGTTGTTTCAACGTTGCTATAACGTTGTAATCTGACGTGGTTTCAACGTTGAAAATCTGACGTCGGATTTTGTTTCATTTTCAACTGTGAATCAACGTTTGTTTAACGTTGGACATCAACTTCAACACAACGTTGATACAACGTTGAAATGCCTGCTGGGGTACGACCTTCCTAAATAACATAGTATAATATAATAATAAATTAGGTAAAGGATACGAAAAAACATTCTGTCTCCCACCTACAGTTACCATGCTTTGAAACGGGAAAAAAGCAAAATCAGCTAATAATTGTATACCACCGTGTAACAGCAACACGAAAAGTTGGAAGATGATGATGAACAAAATCGAAAACTGACTTTCGCCTATCTCGTGAAACTACTATGCCTCCTTGCTCGCTTACGCTCGCTGCGGGGGCAATTAAAATATTAAACATGTAGCATACAGTACACATCCGTTAATTCGAACACCCAAGGGACCGAAAAATTTGTTCGAATTAACGAATGTTCGAATTATCGGATAATTGGGAAAAATAAGAATTCGGATAGAATTTCTTACATCTTTTTTGCACGTCGACAGCAAACGAGAAGAAGTGTGAAGAAAAAATGAAAGAAAAAAACATTAGAATGTCTTAAAAATCGAGCGTCCAGAATCAAATGATTTCAGAATAGAACGTTTTACAACGCTCTGCAAAGACATGGATTTTGGGATAATGTACTCAAGGTAGAAGTAGAAGTAACTGAAAAATAGTTCACCTTGGTGATAAAGAAGGCCTCCAAATACCAACTTTATTTTCCTGGGAATGCACAATTTATTGAAAAGTTGAAAGCAATTTTACCACCATAAGAAAAATGTCTTCATTTTCACGACAGTTGTAGACTAATAGTGCGCAAAAGTTCGAATTAACGAGTGTTTTTTTGCCTAGGGACCGAAAAAACTGTTCGAATTAACGAAATGTTCGAATTAACGGAGTTCGAATTAAACGGCACAAAATATAAGACTTTATTAGACCAAATTCAAGGGACTGAAGAATTTGTTCGCAATAAAGAATGTTCGAATTAAGCGGCATTCGAATTAACAGATGTGTACTGTATTTATTTATACATGCTCTGTTGAAGTTATAGTTCTCCCATGTTCTTCATCCACGTCTATGCCATGTTTACTTATACAAATCCGCATTTGTCTGCAAAATTCCGAAAATATTATTGGTCAGCATTCCAAACCGCTCAAATGAAGTAGGAAGAACTTCAACTTCAAATGCGCATTGCACATCGCTGGATGTCCGCCTGAAAATCATAATAACTCAAAAAGTGCATGTGCAAATGCTGTCCGCGCGACATCGCACGGTCAATTCCGCTTAGTGAAAAATGGCCTTTACAATGACTCATAGGTAATTTGTTCAGTAAAACGTTTAAAAAAGTGATGTAGAGACTTTATAAACATAAATACATATATTCCGTTCTTTTTTGCTTGATAATTACTACATTACGTTATAACAAACACAGAATATTATTGATAGAGTCATTTTGAATTTTAGTGCACCACACACTTTCACAGGTAATTAAATGCTTTATAAACTTCAAAATGTTGTCTGTTTATTTTTGTGGATGACTAGATAGATTTCTACACATTTTATTTCTATGTGCCTGATAATATTTAATTTTTATTTTAGACAGGGCAAAGTAACATTGAAAACTCGGCTATATTGATGGATACATTTGCATGAATATACATATAGTTTGTTCACTACATTCATGTACAAACACGGCTGAATGCTTCGGTGACCTTTCAAATTTTAATGATCGCTATCAAAAATATGGCTGACCTCTATGTCTGAAATTTTCAGGAGGTTGGATACACACATCGTAGATAATTTATGAATACTAAAACATCGTGCGTATAAGTTGTTTTGATGAAATTATAAGAACAATAGGCTTTTGTTGAGATGTGAGTAATACATTCAATGTAACACTTATTTCAAAAGAACAAGGTTTTTTAAAGGACACAATGTAGCAATTATGGAAAAAATAATCTTTGTTCAACTTTTCTATAGAATCATATGTTCAACTCCCGTTTTAAAACATACTATGGTCGCATTTTTTATGTTTTATATTTTTTAATTTATATGCTAATAAGAAAAGCTTATCAGACTGAAACTAACGATTTGGCCATGAATGTGGTGAACAGACTATAATATAACCATTCCTTTACTTCTCTGGTGAAAAAAACCTTCCTTTAGCTTTTATTTCCAAAACGATATCTGTGTGATGGGGAAACCGTAAAACTCATGTTTTAATTTGAGGCCGCACTCACCTTGATAAAATAGCTGTAATTATGAATTATCTGGAAAATCTGAATTAAGGCACGATTAACAAATAGCCTCTATTCCATCCTTATTTTTAAGTGGTATCAACCTTCAATGAGGAATCCAGGCTAGAACTGTAGACAAACCTCTGAGACGGAAGTACGGACAAACGCTAAGATCAGCTGCTTAACGCGCTGACCAATTATTATTTCTGTCTTCACATTGAATCATATGTCACAAAGATACATGTTTCAGCTGTATTTCTATTATTAAAAGCCATGTGTTTCTATTATTTTATTATATTTTCTCACTTCACAGGTTCAAAGCGATTCCGAACTTCGCGCCATATTTGTTTTGATTTTGATTCTTTTGATCACGTGAGAATAATATTTACATTTTAAGCCGGTCAATGCCTCTTTAACTGTGTTGGTTTTTTTAGCAATTTTTTGGTCAGCGCCGTAAGGTAGCTGATCTTTCATTTCTCCGTGTCTGTCAGTCAGTCCGTCCGTGTGTGTGTAATGTTGCAGTTCTTCACGCCCCAGTTAAACGCCAGTTATTGCTAACCTTCAATTTAGCTGTTTAAAATGAGAAAGTTTAAAGCACAACGTTGATTTTTGGAAAATATGTCACTTGCGTGTGACGAAGTAAATATATTACAATAAAAAAAGTTCTTTTCATTCAAATGAATAAGTAAATTATTTGTTTTAATGCGCCCTCCCTCCACCCTTTATTTTAACGTAGTGCATTTTGGGAGCGAAACGCTGCTCAAACTTATCAAGAAGAACCAAGAAGTACATTATGTCGAATTAGGTTTTACAGATGCAAATATAAACAACAGTATAAACTTATATTGAAGTGTATTGAATCAAGACATTAGCAACCACGTATCCTAAATGGATGGGATAAAAATTTAGGAGGAAGAAAAAGTCAGGCAAGTTGCATAGATTATTTATCTCTTGTCACTCGAATTATGTTTTCTTTTTCTCCAAAACACTATGTATTAATTATAAGATGTTAGCTTACATACCTTAAGGGAAAACTAGGTGATTCTTACTGAAATTTTTATTTTATTGTGTTCTTGTGCTGTTAAACACTTAAACACTTTGCTGCTGTTAAACACTTTTTTGTAGATTAAATTTTGAATGAACAAAAAGTTACCAAGATCTTTGTAGCACAAATGTTAAATATTTTAGAAGTTAATTAGAGAAATTGTTATATAATTTTACAGTAGCAATAACATACATTAGCTCATAAGAAGACAAAGATGAAGAAAATATTAATTTGTGTCGGTAAAAATATAAAACATAGAAAACACAGATATCTTATTCACAATATTTCGACTTTGCTATGTGTCTTTATCAAGTGTCATTTGATACGATATCTTGATTCAATCACTACAATATAGTAAAAACAAGGGTTCATGGAAAATAAAGACACCAGCAAATTTAAAATATAAGTCCTTCTTTCCTTCTATACAATATATATATACCTTATTCGTACTTATAAATGCTGGAGAATTTCTTTCAGTAATTGTGGGATTTATTTTTGTAATTTAGCTAGAAATGGAAAAAATTTACCCTGCAATTATATAATAAGCTTTTTCTCACCATAAAGAGGAAGTGAATTGTACTGCAAACCACAGAAATAATGGATCCCGAAACAAGTTGACATAATATTTAACTTTTCAATCTATCTCTATTACATCTATATATTATTACTATTACATTCAGACCTTTTTTCTTTGGTTCAGGTAAAAATGAGAGGGGATTCTTAAGATTGTATATATTATAGATATAAGAATATTTTTGATATATTCTAGATATAATAATGAAAATGATGATGAGTAAAGGATAAAAGGAAATTTATTTTTTCACGTCTTTGAGTTGCATAAGTTTGTCTCGCAAATTCCGAATTATTTTGAGGTTCAATTCGGAAAAATTTGTCACGTAATTAATTCTCCCGCAAACAATTTTAATTTTCCCAATTCTGAATGCAAAAAGAATCCGATCAATGAGCTACATCCATAATCATTGGCAGAAATTTTAGTTTGATTCACGGTATGAGTCATGCAATCAGTTTACGACAGTTGGGTTTGATTTGTGTTCGGAATTAGGAAAATTGACAAATATCAAAAGCACATTTAGTTGTTGTCATTTTCTACATTTTTGTGCCATTATGAAAAATATTTGAAAATCAGACAAAATTCAATAAAATTATTTCAAAGAAAAATTTATATGAATTTCCATGAACTGAATTTTACCTTTTTCGGAATGCTAAACTTATTTTACTGAGTTTTGTTGACCAATATTGACTCACCTGCAGTGTCTGATCTTAGTGGTGGCCCGACTGTCTGAGGCAGTCAAAAATTGGTTTGGGCCACGAAAATGTTTGAAAACCAGTGTTGTGGTGGCCTGATTGGACAGGCGAAAAAAAGTACCGTAATGCTTCGATTAGACGCCTGGGGCGTCCATTAAATTTTTTGAATTTTTAGGGGGGCATCTATTCGAGGGAGCGTCTATTGAATTTTTGTGAAACTCTTCTTTTTCGTAAATATAAACTAAATATAAACATCGATAAAAAATATACAAAATTAAACGTCAACGGGAAATCGGACTTGTTGTTCCTGCAAAACTTATCTTTACGACGAAAAATAAGCGTTATTCTGAAGTTTTAGAAAAGGAACTTTTGAAAAGTAAGACAAAGTTTCCAACTGTTAGTTTAAAATTTAAAAAGAAAGGCGTCTATCGCAAATTTCCATATTTTTATACAAAATGAAAACATTGAAGATGAAACAATGCAATGTAGTAGTTCTACATGCCTTAATTAGTGTGTCTCTAATAAATGCCCATCTCTAGAGAGGGGCGTCTATTCGAGGGGGGCGTTTATTTAAACATCTCCTGAAAAGGGCGGCGTCTATTCGAGGGGGCGTTTAAAAGAAGGGGGCGTTTAATCGAAGCATTACGGTATTCAAATTGTAAATATGATTTAAGAATTTCCATTACAAGAGATTTGAGTTTTATGGAGCAATTTCAGATCTTTTTTTCTATTTTGTAAGCACTACTAAGCTTAATGAAATTGTAGAGTGTTATTGAATATCGGGCCATTAAAATTTCCTTCGAGCCACCAAAAATTCTAAAACCAATGATGTCAATGGTCCGGCATGACACCTAGATAAAATCTTACAATTAGACACTGACCTGCCACCATGAAAATGAGAAATTCAGTAGTAACTATTTTCCCTTCAGGTGTAATATTAGAGTTAAAATTATGATCCTGTAATTGAAGTTTCTATAAGATCTGAATTTTGTGAAATGGAATAAATTACAATTAATTGGTGCGTTGTGCTTATACATAACTTTTACACTTTTATTTTTAGTAATCAGCAACTGCTTGGCATTAGATCTTCATGTAACCTCATCTGAGGATTACTTAGTTGGTGGAAACGAAAGTTCACCTGCGTGTTTAACCTGTAAGAACGTAAAGCTGGAAGGTCTAACTTGTAAAACTGAAAGTTGAAGCTTAAATAAAACCGAATAAAGTATCAAAGTTGTTGTAGTTTCTCCTGCCCATATGATTTCTGTTGATGCGTATCGTATTACCGTATGTAGTTTATATGCTGTCACAAAAATCTGTCGACTTATAAGAAAAAGGATTTAATTGTTATGGAAACGCAAGGTTTTTATAACGTTTACCTTGAGATTTAGTTAAGGCGACTTCCGCTAGAAAAAATACAACCAGGTACTAATCAAACTATTTTAGAATGCTAGTCATTTCTTCTGAAAAGTGATTATGATCTTTAGATTTTTGAGCATACAGTTCGCGCTGACCTTAAGGCCCAGGGCCTCTTGTTTCATTTGCAATACCTTTTATACATAAAAAGGTGTTCACCTAGGATAAATGAAGTGCTCAAAATAAGAAAAGACAGTCAAAGGCTTAACTTCCCTTTAAAGGAACTAAATTTCACGGTAACGAAATTTCGCGGATTTCGCGGTTTTGAGGGTCTTCTGCAAAATTTAATTCCCGCGAAACTTTTAATTTTTCAGTCATCCGCAAAATTCTTGGGTGGGAAAACAAAAAATCAATTATGTAATTGGCTCAAACTGTAAAAAAGCAATAGAACATTAAAATATTTATCGACTGATAAATAAACAAAGTTCATACCTTCTGACACCATTCATCTTTCTGACCAAACAGGTAGCAGAGAAATATCTCGTTGAAAGAAAGTATTATAGTGCAATAGGCAGGTGGTTTGCTTATGAATGGCTTAAGGTAAACTGAAATCATGAAATATGCGCTGCTCCAAAAAATTAAGAATTGTTCTTGTCATCCGCGAAATTAAATTCCCGCGAAACTCTCTGTGATAAGCCAAACGCGAAATTTGATTCCCGCGAAACACAAAAAATTGCCTTCTTGTCTGCTAAATTTAGTTCCCGCGAAATTTACTTCCTTTAAAGTATAGAATTTTAAAACCTGATGATGTGTTCTTACACGAAAAGCTTCGTTTTACTTAAATATAGATAATAGAGATTTTATGCTTCTTTCTTATTTTTCTTTCTTTTTTTTTTACTATTCCTGAAGAGTAATACTTTATTTAAATTCATTTTGTTTGCTTTATAGTATTATACAGGGCATGTTCTGAGTCAACTTAAGACAAAGTAAGGCTAAAACAAATAAAAATCTACATGTTATGATAAGGCTATCTAAAGCTACAACTATTGTGAAGCACGTCTGCCTCCAAACAAACTACTACTGCCACAAAAGTCATGGCCTAAGAGATTCTGATAAACAACAACTTTTTCAACTTCTCAGGTGTATCTATTAAGAACACTCGACAATTAAAAAGAAAAAAATAGTTATTTTCCCTTATGAAAGTAGGCAATGAAATGCTAGCAAAACAGATCTGTAACATGCAATTATTTGATATTCTAAACCTTGCTCAAGCATACTGTCCGTTTGTCTAAGGGTCTAGCATGAAAGCTGTCCATGAAAATATTGGTAGCACTGTTAACAGCACTGAAGATGGAATAAAATCCTAAAAGCTTTTGCTTCACTAAAAATCTTGTTGTTTGTTCAAAATTACATAACTAACACATCACTATGGCTTCTACATTAATTAATGAAATATACTATAGTTTTCATGCAGATAAAACTACATGAATTCCACAAAGTTTCAAAGAATTATGATCAGGCACCTTAAAAATGCAATGAGGATTCTCATTGCCATCGTAAATATTGGGGTTTGGGAAACGTTTAATAATAATGAAGAGTCACTCCTTTGCCAATTACGCACTTTATCATGTAGAAAAAGTTTCTTTAAACACATGCACATTTGCTTACTTTTAGGTGACCTCCTTTGATCATTGAACTGTAATCCTAAGGACTAACTTAGGTGCATCCATAATAATATCATTCTTCAATTTGCTATAATGAAATTCAATGGAACACCATGGAGAGTATTGAGAGTAAAAGAATAAAACGTAAGTTTTGAAAATAACTGTCTTTGCTGCCACATTTTGATTTTGGGAAAAGCACTGCACAATTCCAATTCTTGTTTTGAGTAAAAAAAACCTGAAAACAAGCAAAAAATCACTTGTTTTAAGTGATATATTTATGATGCTTTGACATGTTCTTCTGTAAGATAGCTGTTTACGATTATACAATTAGACGAAATTCGCAAATTTGGAAGGCTGCCAAACTTGGTGACAAAATCATAAAAAAAATTGTTGTAGATCATTTCTGTAAAAAGATTTTGAAAGAAGTTACCCATGGCATTATTTGGTGAAAGTTTGAAGTGGTTTGAACAATTTTTGAAACCTCTGTTTGTTTTCAAAGTGAAAATTTTAAAGAAACCGTTTTTTTCTTGAATGTTGAGATTTTCAAAATTTTGCATCGGTCAGCAAATGTACTTTTGATAGGTTTTGATTATGTCATCAATTTTTATAAGCTATCCAGTGATATAGATATTTATATAGTTTACTGAATTGCTTTTCCCACATTCTCATGATTGTCTGTAGACCTTCACTGTAACGAAGTTTTTTGGATTGAAGCGTGTCCGTAATGTGCAATTGCTTCCACTTTCAAATAAATTTTAAATAAATAACCCAGTGTTCAATTTTAATTCAGTATCGTAATCGCAGCATGACAAACTTTGAGTACACTATTTATTTCCAAAAACAGTGCTCAGATTTACTTGATCAAGGCTTGATCAAGACGTGCATTGATATAATAACATTTTTAACATTTGACAAAGTCTTCTAGAGTTTAATTCGATACGGAGATTATGCGGCCGTATAAAGTTATCCTAAATTACTTAAGTTGCTTTTACCTTCACTTTCTTGTCGACGGCATTTTGACATAAACAGTATCCCCTCGGTAACTTAAACCTTCAGGATCAAATAAAAGAGTTAAGTGAAAGTTAAGCGAATGTTTTGAGTAATGTCTAGGGACCTGTAGTTAACGTTTGCAACGAAAAATCTTTAAAAGCACTTCACTAAGAGGTAGTTTATACGGTCGAAATTTCGCCTTATCTACTGTAAATCAATTGACCTGCGATTAGACATTGTCAATACTTTTACTTAAGAATGCAAGAGTTTTCATAAGCAGAGGTCATTAGATTTACATTTGGCAAAGGGAAAGTTTTATAAACTACACCTAATAAAATATGGATGTTAAGAGTTTTTAATATTATTAACCGGGAGCTTTCGGTTCATGGGCTTCCTCAATGGTTTGCTCTTCTACCCTCAGACTTGCAACTGGTAGTTAGTTTACCATTAGTGGTAGGCATTATATTGATCATAGTTTCCCGGAGACCCATCAACAGTCTCTGATCCCAAATGGGAGGCTTTTTAATTGCATTAAAGTGTATCTAGATTGGACTGGGAAACAAAAACGTATAGCTGCTACCTCAGTCAAAGATACTAACTGCTACACCATCGCTGCAAGAAAATACAAAAACCAAAAAACGAAGTTCTTTTATTTAATTGCACTTGTTTGAATACAAGAAGTAGCATTTTCGTCATATTTAGTAAGATTTTACAAAACAAAGATTCAAAAAATTGCTTTAACATCTATCAGCTCATAGCCTTAGTTGACACAAAATAGATTGCATAAAAAACACTTAATGAGTTAAACACAAAGTTTTATATACTTAACATGCCTTATTGAAGCTTAGGTTTATTTACTAAAATCATAATCCGTGCTCCATGTGACAGATGACATCGGTACACCTCGTGCGGCCATTTTGAATGTTTTAGCTTTTACTTGATTAGATATAAGAAATTCCCCAATGAAAATGAATAGTCCAAGCAAAATTGAGCAACACATCAGTACAAACAGACCACCAAAATAATTCAAACCCAGCTTCGTATACTCCGATTCCAGTTCGTCCTTGATGCATTTGCTGTTGATCCACTTTTTCCGTAGGGCAGCAAGTGTCCCAAACGTCTTGTAATTACGAATCAATTCTGAAAGTTTTGCTTTAAGCAATGAGCCCTTTTTAACAGCTAATCCATAACCAGCATCTTGGATAGGTGGACCAGCAAATTGTATTGAACAGTCACTCTCTTTAGCAATATAATAGAATATGACTGGATAATCATGAATGATTCCGTTGAGCTTCCTAAAAACATACTCATGATGTCGAAATTTATGTAATAGTAATCGGTGCTTTTGTAAGTAAATTCGCCTTAAACAGGGATAGAAATAGTCAGATTTAAATGTGCTGTATGTGCAGTACAGTTTCTTAAGACTTCACGGTACAAATGTTGGTTTGTGGTAAACACGTCAATATAATAAGAAAGGGCATCATCAAAAAGTCACTGCGACAAAGTGCATTTCCATTGAAATGGTGTGTATATTTGTGTGTATATTTGTATAAACATTTGCTCCTTCACAGTGATTCCAACAAATTTGCCATGTTGGCTGGGGTCTTTCACTCTAAAGTAGTCTGTTAATTTCCAGAAAGTAAAATATTACAGATAGTGGGAGTTTATGCAGGTCTGCTCATAGAGAGCTGGATTCAAAGGTTACATTGATTAAAACAGTTTTGAAAGTTTTCCAAATATGATTAATGGAGTGACTTATACCAATTCGGTCAGATTAAAAATTCGTGATATTATGTGCGATCGTATTTCGACCAGTGTCGCAGTAAAAAAGTACTCCCCAGACAAAGTACTCCCCAGTATTTATTTCCTAGTAAGAAAAAAGTACTCCCTCAGGAAATAAGTACTCCCTGTCGAGTATCATTAAACATGGATGCATTGTCTAAATAGCAGGAAAGATTTTGGGAAAACTGGAACAAAAGAAGAAGAGAGTCTGAAAAGGTGAAGTGTTTAGTATTTCGTTCGGTTGTGATTTCGAATTGATGAAATGTTGGGAATTTGTTAACACTACTGCGATTTGACAAAGTCCATTATTTTGATTTTAATGATTTTTTCGAATTTTTTGGGTTGCTGAAACCGCTACAAATGAGAGATGGGGAGAGTCGGGAAAAAGAAGCATATAAAATATCCTCAATAACATCATTTTTGAACTTTTGGCGCTTTGTCAAATCACGGCAGAAGACGTTGAAGTATGAATTCTCAAGATGAAATTTGAAGCCGTCAAAAAGTTTTGGATGGAACCTTAAAAGTCAAATCAAGAGGTGCATGAAGGCTATAAATCGATAATGGGAATGCTTTTTTCTTAGTTAATAGATTGTCCTTGTCTCAGAAAAATGGAATATCTTGTCATAGGGAAGTACTTATTTCGTAAGAGAGCGCTAATTTCCTAGTAAATAAGTACTCAGGGTAGTACTTAGAGGGAGTAGGTAGGCGCGTACTTATTTCTTAGTAAATAATTACTGGGAAAGTACTTTTTTGGGGAAGTACTTTTTTACCTTTACACCGGGATAATGAGATTACAGGTAGCTGGCAAAAAATGCAGCAATTTTTAAAGCATATGCTGAAAGCACGAGCATGCCAAAACATAGCTATAATACACTTACCCTTTTTTTAAAAGTTCAAATGCCAATGGAGTAGTTTTGAAGTTATAATCTCTCATGAAGTAGTACATCCTATTCCAATCTGGATCCTTGCTATCATGAAACATTTGTGTGAATGCAGAATTTTGAATTGTGCCATACGTAAACGCTGGTGATGGATTTGTTACCTGAAAACAATCAAACAATCACCTAAAAGTTACCTATCAAAGTATAAGTAGATTCAACTTTTATTTAGAAGTGTTTGGAAATATTCAAGGTTATTAAAGTATGGAAGGATTTCTGCAATTGTTCTTACATAAGCTTCCCTGAAAAATTCTCCCTGGCTGGAAAACCATCAAGACATAAAGCTTTTATCGTTATATTCAATTATTTTCTCGTACTTCGGAAAAAAAGTTACACGCTTTGTTTTTAATAAAAACCAGCAACATCTGAACGTAGGCTGGCTGTTCTTATTGTTTGACCCTTTTTCAGACTAAAGGCTTTTTATTTTGCTCTTTGCACACACTTTCACATTTCTGCGTTATGTTCTTACCTATGGAAATTCAAGTAAAATAAAAGAATAAATCTTTAGGAAACACCTTTACCACAAGTTTTGTTCTTGATTTTCCATCTTGATGATTACAATTAATTTATAGCACAGCGTGAAACAAATGTTTATATATAATGGTAGCCATTCGGTACTAATCCGATAAGAGCAGGTAAGTTTTGAAGTTAGTCCGTCACAACCTCATTAAAAGAGTTAAGTGAAAGTCAAGCGAATGTTTTGAGTAATGTCAAGGGACCTGTAGTCAACGTTTGCAACGAAAAATCTTTAAAAGCACTTCACTAAGAGGTAGTTTATACGGTCGAAATTTCGCCTTATCTACTGTAAATCAATTGACCTGCGATATATTTCGCGTATTGTATTTGTAGGCGAGAAAAGATCAATCACAAGTAATAACAATGTATACTTCTAAACCATTTACGGTACCTTGAGAGAAAATTGTGAAAAGGGAATTACCATGCTAAGCTGTTCTTCTCTTACAAGCGTGTTTAGGCTCAGACTGTTCTTAGTTTTTGGAACAATGATTTAAACTTAAGGTTGCTCTTATTTTGTTTTTATTTTTTGATCTAATCTGAGGGTCGTGTTCTCATGAAAAGAAATATGTATACTATTCCCTTGAAAAACGTAAAAATGATTTGCGGCCGGATTCGAACTTAATGTTAGATAAACGGTAGGAATAACACTACCTGGATTGAAACCAGCAGGCTGACAATTACGCACACAGACCCCTACCAAGTGTCATATTAAAACATCAATTCGCTTTAAAACTAATGTACTCAAAGTGAAATATGTTCATTGAAATAACTTTTAAGAATAGTTTCCCTCTTGTACTTGTACTTTGAAAGTTATAATAGGTTTGAGTAAAATAAAGTAAGAAAAATGCTCAGAAAATTGCTTCGAAACAATTTCAGATCAAATACAAATGTCTGTCGCGGACGGTGAGTGACCACTCTAGATTTGTAATAATATGTTACGAAGAAATACAATTAAATAACGAAGATTCAATAATAACTTCCGTTGTAATTTCGAAGTAATCATTAAAGAAGTCTTGTTGTGCACCACCATTTCCTCGGATGTTTTGAAACTTGCAGACTGAATAGTTGAGAACATTATCTGCCGATCCATAGGCGTATTCAGGGTCAGTCAAAAAAGAGGAGGAGTCCAACATAAAGATATTTGTCTTCAGTCTTAAGTGACGATAAGGTTACTTGCACACTTTTTGTCTCTGCTAAACTCTCCACAAATTTTGATTAAGCTCTAGTTACGCCTATGCGAACCTAATCCTTCAAAAATAGAAACTAATAAATTTTACCTTTTTGTCATTGAACCCTGTTATGGGTAAGCTGTTCTTATGTGTGACGGTGTTAGCTGTCAATACAGCTGTATAAGTTGTCATTATGACAAGCATGAACACTGAGACGGTCACCACAATTATTCCTGAACTCAACCTCAAGTGTGGCATGTGGTTGCTTAATTCACGTTGAAACATTAAACCAACTAAGAAGACAAACGTATGAAACCACAGATATTGCCTCTTATTTTCTTCTTGTAACAAATTCTCGGCGAAAGTAAGCACAACCGTCGCAAAGACCGGTATGGATAAGACAGTAAGCCATAAAGTTGTTGATAACGGGGAGAAGGCCTCGGTATTGAAAAATGGAAGTGCTTGCTTCTCAACCAGGACGGCTATTCCAACGCCACCAACCAGGTAAGGGTCTGAAAAATCAATCACTTCCGATCGCTGTTCCGTGATTGTTAAAGCAGCAAAGATTAAATCTGCTTTTCCTGATACCAAATCACCCACCATTCCAACCCATGTGTTGTTTACTTTTGCACCGTATTGTCCATCCTCGACAATATAAACCCTTGTATCGATTTTTAAATCTAGTTCAATTCTGTCTAACAAGTCCATGCAATATCCGTAGCAACACTTAGGCACAAAGGTTTTGTTGCCCTTGGTAACTTTAGGAACCCAGCATAGTTTTCCAGAAAAACATTGTTTTTCAGTCTCATCGTAGACTGTCTTGGCTCTATGGATCATCGTAAATGGAGATTCGATAACGGTAACAACATTAAAAACTTTTTGTCCGTCAGCTTTGTTTAAATACGACAGCAATTCGTGTTGTGGGTGAACAATTGCGAATTCATTATCAAACCTATCGTATTTACCAATTACTTGCCACTGTAAGGGCAATTCACTTTCCCAAACAGCCAGAATCCCAATAAAGTCTTCGTGTTTGAAACTTTAAAAAAAAGAAGATAAAACCAATTTTGATTCATATAATTAACCTACATGCCTAGTGATCATTGAGGAGGCGAGTTTTTGATAAAACAGAAAAATAACAATCTGAGCAATTCCTAGAGAATATATCACGATCAAATACAAATGCAAATATGCAAACCTTTGCGATGATAAAACATGAAATCTATCATTTATTCCTCATATTGGCTGCATTGAGTCCATAATTTAAAATTACTTTTTGATCAACTGATTATTCAAAATTGAAGTTAAGAATTCTCGGAATATTCAACAAGACATTCAAATATTAGTCAAATCAAATGTAAACATTGACATAATTCATGAGAGGTTTTTATTTTTAGCATTTACTGACCTTTAGTGGAAATTTAGTTAAAGCCGTTTAATTAATCCGACAAAAGGTTTCAAATAAACACTTCGAAGGAAGTCTTGTGTACACTTCAGCCATTGTTTTTAGAAAACTGATGAAATAATATGACGTTAATTTGACGCCAAAATCTCGTTTATCAAGTTGTCGAGTCGTGACGTCATTAATCGTTTTAGAAGTTTACGCGATTCACAACAAGTCGACATTCAAGTCGTCGAGTCGTTTTAGATGAACACTCATTTTTCAATTTGAGGCGATTTAGAAGTTGGGGTCACTAGATGCTGTGTAATTGAGGCCTTTCGGAAGACTAGCCGTTTTAGATGTTTAGTCGGTTCAGAAAATGAGGCGGTGCAACCTCATTACCAGTTTTTTCTAAGTCAGAGTTAGCTCTTACATGAAAACAAAAGTTTGTGTCATGTTTATATAAGTCACGTTGGTCGTCATATTTTCTAGTATGTAGCATGGAGACAGTTGCAATTATTGCATGGTTATGAATGAGGAAATAACCAAAACTATGCATGAAAGATTCCTTTTCTTGGTTTGACTGATTGTTCGAATTCTGAAAGATCCCTTATATATTGATATAGTAAGAAATGTACCTCACATTATTCTGTTCACTTTTCATTCAAGTAAGGGACTCACGAATATTGTCATTCGGAATAAACAGATCGCAAAATTTTAATAGTTCTTGATATGAAGAACCGACAAATTTTGAACAACGCGTCATCATCTGAAACGAACAAACTTCTGAAACGCTTTCATTTGAAAAATGAGTGTTCATCTAAAACGACTCGACGACTTGAATGTCGACTTATTGTGAACTGCGTTACCATCGAAAACGATTCGACGACTTGACAAACGAGATTTTGGCGCCGAATTAACGTCATAAAATAAGCTGTAAAACATAAATAATGGCTAGCGAAGTCAGTAATCATGTCACGTTTGGATAGTCAGCATAATACGAACCAGGAATTTTGAATTCGTTTTATACCGATGATATGCCAGGATATGTATTAGCCACATTCCTGACATCAACCAGCCTGTTACACGAAAAAACATAATTACTGATGAGACTCAATAATTACTTATGAGATGTAAAACTTTACTTGTATCAAAAGAAACATCATTACTTTGCACGTTTTTTTCGAATATTCACGTGAAGTTTCTAATGACCTTGTAGGGACATATTCAAGAACAACTCTACCAAGTTATATAAACGTCCCTACAGATACATAGCGAATATAGTTTCGTGTAAACAAAACATGATTTTCCGGAATGTGGCTAATACGATTTTGAATTTTCAATGAGTACGTCGTTCTGTTATTCACGAGAATCAATGTTTTCATGACGTGTTACCTTGGACATTTCAAAGATAACAATGGTGTAATGTATTATTTGCTTACAGTTTGTGTAAACAATCCACAGAACCATGGTCAGTTTTATAATATTTCTTGCTCGATCAGAAATGCTATTCATCAAATCTCAACTAATCACTATTATCTAATTTAGGTTGTTTGTATAAAAACTAACAGCAAATATTAATAAAAGTCTGTTAAACTAGATAAAAAAAAACATTAAGTGATGCTGTGTGCTTCACATTCTTACCTTGAACTGTTGCTAACCAATCTACTGGACATGCAAGTTGGAATTAATTTAATCGCTATGACATTTGAAGGAAATTCCTGGACAGCATAAAAAATTTCGGGATGAAAAATGACCCATAAATGACTCATTGCGGTAAAAGATGATAAATAACCAGCCATCTCTATAAAATTCGCCGTACATTCAGCTGAACAAAGTAGCAGAAAGGCTTCGAAATTGCTCTCCAGTATTAATTCCAATCCTTTTGCAATGGTTGTTGAATTCATTGGATCTTGTAAATTGAATACATCTGTGTTTTCACTTCCCTGACATTGCAGCATTTCCATACTTATATCATTATCCTTGTTAGAATTTGTTATAATTAACACAGATTTTTTAAATCTTTTCAGGAGTAAGGAAAGAAAACACGGATCATCGCCAAGCAGTTCCATTAATTTATTCGGCTGAAATAACAATAATAAAAAAAGTACGTAAGCAACCATCAAGACTGAAACAGAGGCAAAAACTAAAATCAAGAAAGATATTAGAAAATCAGAACTTGGAAATAAACAGAAAGTTTGAATAAATTTTATTAAAATTCTTGTTTTTTAAAATAACATTAGGAACTAAAAACTTTCAGCGCACTGATAGGCTGCTTGTATTGACAGCGATATATCAGATAGGCCACATAACTCGTTTAGACAATGCATCGTTGTCTTCACCCTTGCTATTCATACATAGATTGTCTGTTGATATGATACGAATGTATCATATGTATTGCCAGCTATTCCACCCAGCCTTATGTCGTCATGATAAGGAGATATGTCATCTGGAGGAAGCATCGGAAAGAAATCAATTCCCTTTCAATCGCTTAAACTAGTATATTGTCTAACATATTTATGTCGCCCTTTCAAAATGTCGGTCTCTATATAGACACCCTAAATCTTCATAATACGTACACATTTTATACATCTCTCATAGCAAAGTAAGCTCATGTATATCACTACGTATATATCAAAGTTTGACAAGTAAAAAAACATACCGTGTTTGCAAATTGTAAACGACAGTTAAGATCATTATGAAGCTGTGTAGTGGTAACACTAATTCCAACAAGTCTATCTTCATAGATGATTAGCATCATTAGCATGGAGGTGAATAGTTTGTCCATTATGACGAAATTCTGCATCCATTGTGATTTAGGTCATTTTTTGTGTGATTCAAAGCTTCATGCTTCATTAACTGAAAATTTAAATTTTGAATTCTCATTACATCCGTATATGTAAATGAGAATTGGTAAAGTCCTACATCAGAAAAAAACAAAAAACATCAAAATTTATGAATATGAATAACACTAAGAATAAGACTCCAAGTAAGGCTGCATCACACTTTAAGAGATTATACTAAATTATATTTCCTAGTATGACTTTGTTCAAACCACATCATAACATCTTGGAAGTAGAAAATAAAGTATAGATCATTTAAGAATAAGAAAACTTAAAGACTAACCGTTCAAATAAACGACTTAGCTAAAACAAACAAACTAAATAAAACATGGAAAAAATTTTTTGTGGCAGCTGAGATCTATTAAGACTTAATTATTGCGACGTACAGTTTCCCATAGTCGAATAGAATTTTCTTCATCATTTGTGAATGCACGCCAGTTTATCAATATTTTTCAATGAGAGAAAATTCTCATGGACGGATTCAACAAAACAATCCATTTATACTAAAATATCAATCCAGTGAGATGAAGATATCATATTCTTTTAAGATTCCCTTATATGAAAAGTCTTTTGTTCGATCTTCTCAGGATTATCAAATGTCTCAAATGTCAAGGCCTGAGACAAACCAATCCAACATTTTAGCCAGCATTCATTGCATCCGTGATCCATATCGTAAAAATAATACGATATCTTGTCTAAGTACTTTGAACATGTCATTTGTAAACTTTTGCACTGGTATAACTGAACAACTCAAAACGTGTCGATGTTGGCTTGACTGATGGATGATTTGTCCCCGACCTTTGCAGAACAGTAGTAAATAAACCGAAAAAATACCCGCAAAAAAACAATTGTCAAAATTGATAAGAATGTCATAATGACATACGCCAAAAATACAATCAAAACTTTGGTTAATACACAACGAGATAAACTCAGAACATTATATGTGAATTGGCTAGCAATAATTCAATTAATTTTGATTGGGGAAAAAAACTCTACGTATAATGTTAGTAGAATCGAGGAAAATAGAAAAATTTATCACACAATGGAATTAAATTCAATAATCACTTTCTATCCATTTTTTCAAGGGGAAAAGATTTTATTTTGATAATGAGGCAGATGTTTTCAGATACAACATAAGCTTTTTACATTATCAATAAATTTTCTAATATGTTCATGTTTAATTTTATTTGTTTTTATACGTTGATCCACCCATTGCTTTTGCCGACACGTTATTGATTTATTTTTAAGATTTGTTAGGTGTGAATTGGAAATTCCATGTAATATCTTCGTCTGAGGATTGATGATAGTAGAGGAAGATTATAGACTGTATTGTAATCAAAAAAAAAGTTTAATTTATAGAGTTGTTTTAATAGGAATAGGATCAAAAAACGATTGAAAGCCCAAACAATTTCCACTGAAGACAGGAACAGTTACATATTTCTTAGCGATCACATGACAGAAATAGCAAATGTTCATTGGTTGAAAATATCAATCTACTCAAGATCAGAAAAATTTTGAAATTTCACAACATTATCAAAATCCATTTTAGACGAATCTACAATCCCTCACAAAAATTATTGAGACACCCCAAGGCCCCTCCCCAAGAATTTAATGTTATATATGGTTTCTACACAAGCCAGGCAGCCCTGTGGATGGCTTTAAACAAGTACAACTTTGAATTCTGGGGGAGCAGAGGCTGTCTCATAACTTGTGAAGGACTGTAGATCGAAAAATTACTTCTGCTACGCATGCGTCGATTAATAATCCCATGATTTCAGTGGCAGAATACATTGAACGCTTAGGTCGTAAAAAAAGTATGTTTCCAAGGAAACCAATACACTTTTGAAGTATCAATAATCAAAAACCTGACCGTTAATTTTGACCACAATTTTTAAGGTAAGTTTCCACTATGGTATAACGTGGTGTAGCGTGAGACTGAGAACACGAAATAAGACCAGTGCTTACTCAAACTACCAAATTATGCACGTTCAAATTGCATTTTATTAATAAAAAACTATTTCTTTTTTTAAAAAAAATTTCTTATGAAGAGCAACAGGTATGATGCGATGGATGCACAAATAGAAAATTTTCCAGAGCCGCATGGTCATCCCTAGTCTTTAAATTTGGCATCTAAATGAAAATTTTCAATATCCGAAAAGCCACTGATACATCATTATAAAAAGGTACCTCGCTGGCGAAAGCTGGTTCCACAATAGAGCCATTTTACAGAGAGCGTTAAATTTTAAAAGATACTTGATAACACATAAATCATGATGGAAAATTGAATAAAATATTAAATAAGTTAAACTTATAATGAAAGGAAACCGCAAAAATATTTCGTGACTTTGAAGCATCTGTTTTATTCATTGAAATTATTCAATTAAATGTTGCAGAGGCATTTTTGCGGAAAAATGATTAGTAGTTTTAGTCCTAATCATTTTTTGGGTATCAAACACAAGAATAAGTACAATTCAAAGAAAATTTAACGTTTTTAACGTTACTGTAAAGATTAAAAATACTTATCATTTCAGATCAAAGTAATATCATTTCAACGCCGGCCAATGCATAATGCAAGGTCAAGGTCACCAAATGATTATCAATTTTAGGCGGTTAATAAGTAGTACAAGTACAGTTTCTTTTAATCTTTTGTACAGGTAAGCGGATAGTTTTACATATCTTTTGTTGCGACACCTAGTTTTTAGTCTTCAGTAATTAAACCTGTCCAATGCCTATCATGGAAGAAAATCACGATTAATTTTCATTGATTTAAATGTAAAGCGTGCTAATGTTTCATTAGTTCGAGAAAAAAAAGTGTCAGCAGTTTCCTTCAATCATTTTTTTTACTTTGTTAAGAATAAACAGATGTTCATTTCCAGACCATTTCTCAATTGCTTTATTTCTACTGACATCAGCATTGTGAAACCGTCAGCTCTACATATAATAATCTTCACCATTGTTCCAAACTATCTTCATCAAATCATTCCGTTTAGGTCCACAATGGAGTAGAGGTTTTTAAATTTTGAAGATGCGATTTTAAATCTCTTTGTAACCTACATTAGAGCAATTTTAGTGTCTTCATTGAGTTTTAAAAACGATTACTAAAGAAAACAATACATAAACGTCCTTTCATGAATTTTTTTCGTGGCTCACACAATAACTGTTAAATCATTATACCAGATGAAATAATTACATTTTACATGTTGTCTTTAGGTTCTCCTTTTACCAGAACATGCACAAGGCAAGTTATGACTGCCGTTTAAAATAATATGTCCAGGATGAAATATCTTAGTTAGCTGTGGTTAAAATTTTGAGGAGATGTCTGGCAGCACAAAAGTAGGAGCAACTGCAGCTTTGGCCACAATTTCTGTCACTGATTGTAGATGATACCATTTTAGGTTTTTAAGAGTGTAATATTAAGTTAGAAATTTAACCGAGACCTATGCAATTTAACCTGGAATGGTAGCCTCAAGTAAAAAAAGGGTCACTCCATGTTTGATATTATCTTTGAAATTATGTCATAAATACAATGGATCCTATGTACAAAGAATCTACGAAAACACAAAATTCATGACGCTTTGCCAGCAAAGACAGACATAAAATTGTTTTTTTTTTGTTTTTTTTTAGAAAATGTTTCTTTGAATGAATACTTTCCTAATCAAGCTAATTACATGATTAATATACATTAAAATTTATTATAAATTACAATGAGTTAAAATAAATTATACCTGTCATTTATTATGATAGAACTATAAATCTACAACTATATAATACAAGAATACAATTGTTTCGGTAGCTTCGGCCTTAGCTTTACAACAGGAAAAGATTAGTACACTCTTAATTTATAGATTGATACAAAACATACAAATATTGCAGCTTATTTTTACATTTTATTGGAAGTAGGTAATGCAAACTCTTCTATTGATTCATTTAGTCTTTTCATCTCTACTTCCAGGCGTTTCTTTTGGTCAGCTAAATCTGCATTCCAAACTAACACGTACCCAAGTTCATCCGGTTCGTTTTCTGCGTTCCAAGTTTGACGAAAGCCATTTCCTGCAGTAATAACCTCGGATGATTTTCCATCTGTGAATGTTTGAGCAATTGCATTGATTGCAGAACTGTGCCTCCTTAATGCCGATATGAGCTGGTTGGTGCATAGATCTACCAACAGAATGTATCCACCAGTTGACCCTATCCACAATACGTTGTTTTCGACCATCGTGAAGCACTTTACATTGCATTGATCTTCGGAGATATCCATTTCGTAATAATTTGTGAGCAACTCGTGGCAATTAATATTTGCAATCGGTTCATCTTCTTTTAAAGTCTCCCATATTGACACTACGCAAGTATTTTCAAATGCAGCAAATATATTCTTCCCAGATACGTCTATCTGTGATATTGGCGAATGTTCTGATAAGCAATGCTTATTTGTAACCTCAAATGTATCCAAAGAAATTTCAGTTGCGTGTGTACCGAGTCCGCATAAAAGGTTATTTCCATGAACTTCCATGCAGTTAATTGGACTAAGGTTATCTGTGATAGTTGAGCGAAACCAGCTTAGGATTTTAAATGGCAAAGCTAAAAATAAGAAACAGGACATGTCAATGACTTAAGAAATTAGATATGATACAAAGTTGGGTACAATTGAATAAGTAATCGGGGTGGGCTTCCATTCTTAAGAATTGACTCTTTCACCCAATGCCCTACCACAAACAGTTGACTTACTGTCAGAGCTATGTAAAGAATTGCTCTGATTTGTAAACAGGTGTGTACAGTCAGTTGCTGATTTGTGATGAGCTGATACACTGCTTTGAAAGGGTGTTGTAATGGAATATCGAGACACAAAATAACTGGGACTGGTCGAGGCGACCACATTCCAAGGTACTAATCACTACACGTTTAACATTACACTACAACTTAGTTGAATTAACTATAATTCAGTTGAATCTAACTTACCATTTTCAGCTACGTCTTTACATCTATAAAAGGCGATATTGCCATTCTTCAGGCCTGCCACTAGTAAATCCTCTTCAGGAGCTACCTGCAGGCAATTTATAGAATCTGGCAAGGGCGACATACCAAAACATCGCTTCTTTGATATACAGTCAAAGCAAAGTATAGTTGCATCTTCTGTTCCAACTAAGACATAGTTCTCGTGAGTTGCCATGCAGAGGATTCGACCATTTGTCACAATTGTACCCTGAATGTTCTGTAGGAAAAAAAAGAAAATTAAGAATTTAATTATATTGACGCTTCATACCCGCACTACGGGTTAAAACCGCCACTCTTAGCTCCATTTAGGTTGTTGAGAAAAATATAACAGTTATTACCTGCTTTTTCATGTTTGTCAAAGAAAGCCACGAGAGTTGACTAAATGAATCGGATTCACTACTTCCAACCCAGATCTCTACTTCTCCTTCATAGTCATTGCTAATTTTCACAATTGTCAGGCAGTCAATAGTTTGTCCTTTGCACAAGCTAATTTCACGTTCAAGACATAAAAAATCCGGTTTACGCATTTCCTGGCAAATTTCTTCGGATGATGGTCTATTTCCTAAAGAACACAAAAGATCAGAGATTGGTTAAAAATTTAACAGGCCTTAGCGTAGAACACCCGTTACACAGTAACTGAAGCCTCGTTTTCGAAATCAATATCATTGTAATAGTTTTAAGCGCAAATTATACAGGAAGTGATCAGGATCCTTCAAATCGCATACCCCAACATCTAACTTAATCCCTAAATTTCTCGAAACCTTAGGGAAAAAAACACGATTTTTATTAACGAAGAAAAATTATGGGTGGCATTGTACCTGGGTTAGCAGACAAACACTGGACAATCAAATTCTGCATATCAGGCCACGGCTTAGCTCCGTATAAAATGATATCTTTTATTGGTCTGTTGTTGAGAACAGCAGTGTCCAGCTCATTTTGGAAAGAAATATCGCCATATGGCATCTTCCCTCCAGTTATTATTTGATATAGCGTGATTCCAAGTGAAAAGACGTCAACCTAAATAGTTTAAAAGTGAACAATATTTTCAAGAATGTTACTCCTATGCATACACTAATAATTTATTCATCACAATAGCCCTCGCCTCGTTTTCATTTTGAATAATAATGACGTTTGTATCATTAACAACAAGTGATGATACCTCGGGGATAAATTACTTTGCAAAGTTTTTTGTTATGATGAATAACGAGGCAAGGGCTGCAATAACAGTTAATTTAGGAATTTATGGATATGAGCATTTCCCGGGGTATTTATAGTAATAGTAACCCTTTCTCACTACCTTATAGTGTGATTTACAACTTGGTCAAGACCATCTACTTATTTAAGTAATAAAAATATATATCCTGTTCAGAAAACAATCCTCTGTGATAAGTAGATTGATTAAATGTATTATAAGTGGTCAATTACTCAAATGAATGATCTTCTTTTTAATTATATAATTAGATACCGCTAATAAACGTTTTACAAAAAGAAAATACAAATTATGGCTCATACCTCCACATTATAGTCATTGTCTTCACCAAGGGTTACTTCAGGTGCCTGATATAATGGAGTCCCCTTCGGAGCTTGAAGACCTGCTGAAGACACCTCTTGAGAAATTCCATAATCAGACAATTTGACATTGACAAGAACTCGCATCGATAAAGAAAAAACAAGTATATTGCTTGGCTTCAAATCACGATACGCAATCTTATTCTCATGTAGGTATGCCAGTCCTGTACATATCTAGAATGGGAAGACGTTTAAACAGGATTAAAGTTGCGAATGATACAATGTATGAACTAAAATTCACATTATAAGTTTCTGTATTCAAGTGCAGGATATAATGATTTTTATTATCATCTTATACCTGTATAGATATTCTTTGCTGAAGTTTACGACTTAAATTTCGCCCTGATGTAAGTGTTGCAGCCAAGTTACCAAGCGGGGCGTATTCAAGCAATAGCAGGCGTGGACGGAGAACTACACCGATCAGCGAAACCAAACATGGATGAGATATTCTTCTTACTATATCAACCTCTTGTCGTAGTAAACGATTTGCAGAAACCCCTTCTGGCTCTTCGAATACCTATGTATATGAACATGTAGATAAACATGACATTTAGTTTATGGAATTGATAAATCAATGAAATTGCCAAGGAAATCCAGTTAATGACTCAAGTCACAAAAGGGAGACTCACTTTAATGGCTATACTGGAACCGTCAATGTTAGCCTTATAAACCGAAGCAAACGCCCCACTTCCAACAAGAGCACATCCTTTATCCGTGTTCGAAAAATCAACTGGACAGTCTCGATATAAAAGTTCTTGATCAAGGTCATCAAACACAACATCAGGGGCGATGCTTGAAATAAAAATCGGTCCACAATTGGGACATTCAATGATGTCTGATTCATACGAAGCTGATATGCATTCGGACAAGTGAAAATAGTGGGGTTTATGCCAAACTGTACAACGTATACAAGGGCATAATCGCTGAACACTGTACACGGAACCTTCTATAATCATTTCGGTCAATAATGGATACCATTCTTCAATAAGTAAGTCAATCAAATTAACTATCACACCAAACATTGCGTATCCTGTCTTGGTATTCGGTGTGTATACATCAAATGCATTGCTATCTTCGATTGCATGGTGAATTAGCAGAAATTTCTCTGATGACCATCGAACGAAGATCCCGTTCTTCCAGTAGTTTTGCCTAATTGGCTAGAAAGAAAACAACAACATTACAATTACAACCTCTACTTATATAGCTGCTTCTACTCAAGAAGAGCATTTAATTACTAAGACTAATTATTACATAGCTGGCTATTAACTTTCATTGAATTGCTCAATTAAATTACAAAATGAAATGTGACAATTTTATTTACAGATATATATACGTATCCTAAATGTCTTAATGTGTCAATGCTTATTTTTCAAATTTCATCTTATTTCAAAGTCTCACTGGAATAATAATAAGTACTCATTCTTGACTTGTATAGAAAATATTAGGTAATCAAGTAACTAGTAGAAATTGCGTCGCTATGGTAGTTTGGTAATCTTATAGTCCAACAATATTATAATCTCATAAGAAAAAGATGTAAATCACCTTATCAGCTCTAAATAACATATCTCTGGATTCCTGGATAGCTGACAATACACGTGCTATTAGGCGTGACCAAAACCTATTTGGCACATATGGAAAGACGTAGCGTCTTATGACCACTCCTTGACTATTTGTGTATTGTTGGTGTGCAAAAGATAAATTAGGCTCTGTTTCCATTTTGCACGGAACCAAATATTCTTCTTCAGTTATTGGCAGAACGATTTCAAATTTGCGAAGAATCCTGAAAGCATATAAAGAACTCATGTAGGATTCAAGGTCAGTGTGGACAATGTCTTAAATGTTAGACCTTTACACAATCATTAATTATCACAATTTCCAAAATTTGCTCAAAAATAGACTTCATCTTCCTTAACATTGCTAACAAATTCTTAAAGTAACTCAATTTGTCAGGTGCATAAATATTATGTACCTCAAAAATGTGCCCACCAGATTCCAGGATGAAATTATCTTAGGGAACAAATGCTTCGCGTAAACCTTTGGTAGAATACCCTCGCTTGATATAAAAGATTGTTTCGTCTTTACGATTTTTGCTAACATGTCATATAGCCATTGTGGATTGATGAAATAAAGATTTGTCAAATCGTGACACGAGTCCTTAAAGTTCAGCAAACAACCTATAAAAAGATAATTTTGTTATTAATGGCAGATGAGGGAATAAGTGTTTTATGTAAATTTGATTTGATGACATAAAGCAACCTATCTTTTCAATGAAATAAAACGCACCTGTTTCCTTCAAGAATTTAAGTGCCCCTTCGAATTCATGGTACTGAAACTCTATGTTATTCTGAAGTGACAATCGCCATAAATCTTTCTTTGTAAGAATCGGTGGTTCATGATTTTTAACTTTCTGAATGCTCTCCTCATGCAGAAGCTGCTCCAGTTTGACGTATCCAATTGGAACTCTTTGATCAACAATACTTTGGCCTTTACATGAGATATTGACAATGATGTTATATAGCTCCTCACGAAGATTGTCAATACTGTTATTTTCTCTGCTCCCGTTGACAACAGCCGTTGCACATATGGTTGGAAAGCCAGGCCCCGTTAAGCATTCTCTGATTTTCGCTTCCAAACTCTCCATATAGTCTTTCCTTTCATCTTTTGGTATTTTATCCGCGTGAGTGCCAACCAATACTGTCATAGAACCAGGTGCAGAAGCCTGTATGCTCAATAACCATGACGCGATTCCTTCTAGCCCTTTCATTTTCTCACTGGCGTCATAAACGACTAAGTATATAGCCGTTTTGAAAAGAAAATACTTTTGCGTGCAGTGCAGGTCGTTTTGACCACAAAAGTCCCAAACCTTTAATGTAACACTCGGTTGATTCTTCAGGAAGTTCGTTTTAGGTGAGTGTAAAACCCATTCGTTGATTTGGACTCCTGCAGTTTCAAGATTCGATGCTGGTTTCTGAATTTGAGTAAGCTGGTTAATCAGAGTTGTTTTGCCACTTCCAGTTGATCCTACCACTAGTAGGTTGAACTTTCTGTATGGAACGTTGCTTTTGCTTTTGGAAGCTAAGTATGAGACAACTTGGTAGGGTGAGTCCATGTTGATCAATTCGTGTCTTAACCGTAAGCCATCCACTTTGAATTCATAAAGACTTTTCAAACGGTAAATTCCGTCAGGAAGACTAGTAATTGAATTGTAACTGATATCTAGTGACGCAAGAGAGGCCAAAAGGCAAATTTCAGAGGGTAAGTACTCCAAGTTGTTATGGGATAGGTTCAGTTTTGATAACTGGGGTAGGATTGACGGGGACGTTATCACTAAGTTCAATTTCCTGATGCGATTGTTACTTAAATTAAGTTCACATAATAATTTCGAGGACCAATATTGAGGTTCTGGAAGCTGCACTATTCTGTTATGCGATAGGTCGAGTACTTGCAGATTTGGCAAACTCAGAAGAAATTGAGGTATAAAGAAGGGTCTTCGCTCTTCAAGTTTATTATGCGCTAATTTGACAACGGATAATCGTGGCAGCATCTCTTGTGTGTAGCTGGGTAGCGTCATGAGGTGGTTATGAGAGACATCGAGTTTTTCAAGAGCGGGACATTCTTGCAGAAACTGCTGCGGAATGGACGACAAACTGTTATGACTCAAAATGAAGTCTGTTAAGCTGGCAAAACCAATGTCTACCTGGGGAATTTCTCGAATATGGTTGTGTGCCATATGGAGCTTCGTTAAATGCGGGAACGTAGTTGTCAGGCAAACTGGGAATTCACTTAAGTTATTGTCATTTAGGAACAAAGAGATTACCGAATTTGATATGTGCAGATGAAGTTTGTTGATTTCATATATATTGTTATGAGAAACGTCAAGGCTTTCAATCAGCTTGTTGGTAAATACTTCATAAGGAAATTTGGTGAGACTGTTTGAAGACAGGTCCAACGTTTTCAGGTGTTGAAATTTGCTGCAAAGAGACGGTGATAGTTCTGTTAATCTATTATTGGATAAATTGATATTTTCGAGATCTTTCAGGAAATGTGTTATGATTTCCTCTTGGCGAAGATCTTCAAATGCAGTCAATTCTGTTATGTTGTTATGAGATAAATCAAGTGTTTTGATGTTGGTCTTGTGGCTTTCTTGCGAAGGCGTAAGACTGCTCCTTGGCGATTTGTTTACTTTCGATGACTGACGAATATGACCTTTCCTTCGTGCATGTGGAGGGCTCTGTGTTAGATTTTTTCGAAGGGCGTCTCGGGGTTTTTCGATCATATCGGGTGTGACACATCTGCTGCAGTGACTCAAGTCACCCATACCAAACCGTTCGTCACTCATCTCAGATGTGAGCAACGAATTAGGATGATTCGGATAATGCAACTCACGTTTCAATGACGTCACCACAACATAATTTTCCTCAGACATCCTTCTCCCAAGCCGAGGATCCGATGTATGATAAGGCAAAATCGCTCCACTGCGGCTGAACACGCTCCGCCCAAAGCTATCAGTTTTTGAATTTAAAGATAAAGATGTCGTCCTTTTTACAACTGAAGGCCTGCCTTTACTTTGCTTTTCAGATTCGATGTAAGAAGAAAGGGATCCTCGACTAGGTCGTCCAAAGTTTTGTCTGCTTGTCAATCTTTTTGTTGGGCATTGTGTCCAGGAAAGTGTTAATTTTAGAGCAGTTTTCTTCTTGTTGAATAATGTTGGATACAACATGGCTGGTTTTATTTCTGCGATATTCAAAGCACTCCATGTTATACTATTACTTTCCTTCTCATAACCAATATATCTCAACAAGAGTCCAGTGATTTCCCAGTTTCTTTCCTCAATACTCAGTGCTAAGGCAGCTTGAGCTTCCGATACGTTATTGGCTAGCAGAAGTTCAACCAATTCAATGTTCCCTTTCAATACAGCCATGTGCAAGACTGACTCTCCATTATGGTAAGTGTCTACATCAGCTCCCAGTTGTAGCAAATATGAAGCACTTGTAACACATTCCAAAAAGCATGCTCGATGAAAGGCCATGTTCTTTAACTTCCTCTCAGCAGTTAACTCCATTAGGCATTTTTGAGCAAGTAGGGTGACGTCATCATCATTGCGAAAATGCTCAATGATATCAAAAAGAAGATCGGGAATCAAGATTTCGAAAGCCTTCCTTTTCAGCGCCATGGAGTTCTCCCTTTTCTTTTCAAACATCAAGTAGAGGGAAATGCACCCTTCGATTTTCAAAAGGGATTTAGTGTCAAATCTAAAACAAGAAAAAGAAATATTAGCCTCTTTAATTAACTCTCTTAAATTAAAATCTCTAAAAATATATACTAGAAAAATAATTATAAAAAAAATAAATAAATAAATGATACCATCTCACATAACTTTTCAGTATAACTTTTCAGTTTCTGTAGCTGTTGAAAGCGTTATGGTCATTTATATACCACAAATGTTTTGTGAATTTGAGTGGAGGTTTCACTGAACTATTTCAATATTTATGAACTTATTCTTTGTAGTTAGTTTCAGATTTGAAATAACGAATTATCATACATCTTAATTCGTCCTTAAAAGCTTCAAGTTGCTTTCTATTGCGACAACATAGAAGAGCAAGGTATCTACCTCTTCATGGCATCAGATATCACATGAACAACTTCGCAGGATAACTGTAAATCACTATAAAGCCATTCACAAGCCGACATTAACTGCATAATTATGCATCCAGTTTGTTGAATGCCCGTGTTCGTTTTATTATGGCGCATCAGATGACGTATGTCCCGTATGCAGTCCAGACGTAATAACGGCTGTTCATCGGACGTCGAAAGGATAGCTATATATATGAAATAAATTTTGTTAGTAATGGTGTTAACACGTTGAATTTCTCCTGATGATATTCAAATCTGTAACTATTCAACAGATTTAAATAAGTCCGGTCAGTAAAACATACATTTTCGTTATAGTCCCTTCTACACGACATTGGCCACTATGTAGAAATTGGGTTGGAAATATTTGGAAGTTGGAATTGCTATAGCACTGTACAATTTATCACATAAGTTTATGGAGCAGGATTCAAACATTAAACTTTACGGCGAAATGTGTCTAGGCTAGTGAGGGTAAGGTTTGGGCTAAAGCCCAATAAGTGTTTTGACCGTTACAATTTAGTGTCTGAGTCCCGTCACATACGCATACTCTCACTCTTGTCTCTTGTCAAAATGTGATCAACGCAATATCATAGAATGTTAGTCCGTACAAGAAAGGGTTCCGGAAAAATGAAAATTCATTAAAATGTAAATGCACATAGGGCTGTCTTATTCCCAATGGGTTTATGGTTACCTTTTCCTTTCTAAGTTCAAATGACAATTTACCTATCCCTTCCATAGAAAGCTCCACCAATTCCCCACAGTCCTTATTTTGAAGAGCGATTTGCAGGATCAATTTTGGTATATTAATATTCATACACTGCCTTCTCATAATTTCCAAGTCAGTTGCTAATATTACAAGTAGTCCCATGCATTCCTTCAGGACATGTATGTCTTGAAATTTCTGCAGGATCTCTTCAAGATTTGTCAGAATGTCACACTTAAACATCAGCTCTTTTTCCAGCGGATTCTGATAAGCTAGGGCCCTCATTGCGCGACAGCCCCATGCCTGAATCTCCATTTCATCCTCATATTCTGTCATCTCTCTCAATATAGGCACATGAGCATGCCTAGCGATCAAGTACTGTTGTAAGTTCTTTGAGTGAATAGCCATTTCATAAATGGCACCACAAGCTGCCTGGAAAACATAAACATTTTTGGAATGGATGTTAAGACATGTAAACACAGTGATATGGATTGGTAACAAGTACGTGTGGTCTTCTCCAATCAGATTACATATGCTTGGGTTTGATGAAATACGATTGGTTAGTGCTTGGCAACATGCTTCCTGTATTTGTTCGTCGCCAGGATTTAATGTCATTACAGTAAACAGGTTTGTCAGCCATTCGGAATCTTCAGAACCTAGTATTTAGAATAAAAAGAAGTTCATCAAAACAAAATGAATGATTAGCTGTAGCTATGTATGTCACACTCTTTTGTATATTTTGCCAATTTGACCACTTTGTACCGAATTCCTCTAATAAAGGCCTTCTCTGATAAACAATGGCGCAATTATGCATCTCAATTATAGCCGAAAGTTTTTATAAACATGGCTCCCTAATAAAAGCTACATTCTATTAAACATTGCAGCTTGAAAAGCGGCGTTTATTAAAAAGAAAAGGCTGAACAAGAGCCAATAGTTTAAAAAATTTAATAGTTTTATTTGCCTTTCATTGATAAATTTGTCCATGTTGGTATGAATGTTAATTGATGTGTAACTAATTGCACAGGAACATTCAAACCAAATGCTAGGAGCACTAAAGTTTCCTTGCACGTTCCATTCGCATAAAAAGGATTTGTCTTGTTCGACTGGAAGTTCTTTTCAAGTCTGACGTCAGCGACAGCTATGAAAGTTCTCATGTCGTTGAAGAGACGGTGACGGTGATATTGATATTCTTTGACATTTGACAATCTTTCACAATCCTTTCTAACGTTTTTTTTAGGAAAAAATTGCTGCCTAAAGTCTGTTTTTATCTCATGCTATAAACGCCGTCTTCTAATAAACTCCGCCTTTATTAAACTCTGCATCCAAAAGCTGCCATTCGTAATAAACAGCAGGGCGTTTATTAGAGGAAATGCGGTATGTGTTTTATCAGTAGAAAAAACGTCCGAAAATATGAGATGTTACAGTTACTTTAAGAAGCTTTTGGCTATACTTCTTCAGTTTTGTGGTCTATTTGCATCGATCAGTGTCCCTAACCCCTTCATAATAATAAGTATGTTCATCGGAATCTTTACCTCGCTTACTATACTTTCTGTTACTACACAGTTTTAATCCTGAAACCTCTCAAAATTTCTTCTTTTTCAAATTTTTTGATTTTGCAAACGTTGAGAGAATGTTAGAAATTTTATCTGCATCTAGACCTTCATTCAAAGTGCTATTTACACGTGTGTGCGTTTCCTTAATCGTCCTTAATCGCATAATTTGTGGATGTAGCTAATTTCTTAAAAGTCACTGTTTTAATTCCTAAAACTTGCATGATCGTTTAAAAGCAAACAAAATAGCTTATGGTGCCGAAGATATCTCAGTATATTTACATAAGCATGAACATTGATTTTGCTTTTTGAATGCAATGTAATAAGTACTTAGTAACAGTTGAAACTAATTACCACACGCACATCCTTGAAAATTTTAATTGCATTAATTTCAGTATCACATGTTGCTCATGCTAAAAAATTACTGAGATCATCAGAATGACTTATAGACCAGAATAGAACCACATCTACTTAATTGTATTTTAATATTAATTGATTTTCGAATGGACATGTTTGTGAAAGCCATTTCGCTAACGACCTGATAATAAATAAGCCATTTTAAGATCTTAGCTAATTTTCCGCAGTTGCTTTGAGATGATTTTATATAATGTTGTATAAAGCACGTATACATGAATGTTCGTTATTGTGGAACGTGATATGAGTGGAGAACCAGCAGGGTCTTATTTAGGCCCAAAGAGCGTCCTTTGATCAGACGTTGCCCTCTATGTGTTTTTTAAAAGTTACTTCGC
The DNA here is from genome assembly GCA_027922465.2 of Turritopsis dohrnii. NCBI lineage: Eukaryota > Metazoa > Cnidaria > Hydrozoa > Anthoathecata > Oceaniidae > Turritopsis > Turritopsis dohrnii. The sequence continues at coordinate 277,595 of BQMF02000186.1, read as the reverse complement.
TTTAAAAACTTAGTCACTCTTGGTTAGAGGGGGTCACAGGTTTAACCCACTGAAATAAAGCTCAGATTGCCCTTAAAAGCAGTGCCCTTTGGATGTTCTTTATGTGCCCTATTCCCTTCTGTAACTAAATATCAACGTGTCCAAAAAAAGTCCAAGAAAGTTCTATAGCTTCTGCACCCCTAGCAAAAAATTCCTTTTAATAAATAACCGTTTTATAGCCATATAGCCAGAATGTCACTGTGCAATTAGTCGATGAGATGCGTTGTTGAGAACACATCCTTCGTTTAGTGTTTACTCTTTACACGGTGCCTTCTTGATTTTTTATTGGTTAACTGTTTTTAGATATGCCATTCATTTTTGTCATTGGACGTAGACACACTCACACATCAAACATAAGGATACAAGTCTGTAACAGTGAAACTTTATTAAAATATTTATCTTTATTTGTAAATATTCGGTGACAACAATAATAACAAGTCAGAGGCGCAGCCAGAGGTCAGTCAAAAATTGTGGGGGATAGTTAAGTCATTTGGGGTAGAAAAGGAAAGCGTGAAAGTGATCTAAATGCCTTAAAACCCTTAAAAGAAATATCATAATGTTGGTTTCATACACTTTTTTGACTGATCCTAACTACGCCTCTGTTTCTGTATCATTTACAGCCATTCCTTTTAAAACACCACGTTCTGGAAATTGACGCCATGAAGGAACAGTGTTATAAGGATCAATAACATGAAATACTTTTACAATTGTAATGCCTGGTAGATTTTGCCAAATAAAATGACACTACAAGAAAGCCTGTCAGAAAAAGAACAAGGACCTTAGAAAAAATGAAAGGTGGTTGTATTGCTCCTATCGTTCGCAAATTTGTATCTTTGACACGACAAAATATGCTGGAAAAAATAACGTTTCCATAACTGTTTAATAAGTTAGATAGGTTTAAGTTTAAGGGGGTGAACTTCATTTTATTTTACACTTATCAAAAATGCATTTAAAACAAAACTTTCTTTGTGGCAATGAGTGTCAGCAAAGTATGGTAAAGCCTTGAGTTAGTGATGGGAGGGAACAAGAGATTTATACTTTTGATATTGATAACATGAATCTGGTATAAATTTGTAACTGGCCAACTTTAAACTGTACATAAATTTATAAACAAAAAATAGTCATCGAAATTGATTATTTAAACTAGACTCCTATCCTCGAATTCATTATCCATCGTGACAGCTTTTACCTTGCTTTCATTTTAAATAATAATGAATTTATCCAAAGAAGAGGCTTATCATTAAGTACAGAGGCAAGATGAGGGCTGCAGTAATGGATAGTTTAAGGGTACTACCACAAAGCCCCATATATATTTGGATAATAAATTAGAGAAAAACTCTACTCACCCCAAAATCTCAACACACATTTAATGTGTCCTTTCATGTCCTCTGCAAAAGCATGTGTTCATTTAACTGATCAATGAGTGAAATAGTTGTGTCATATATATGTACCCATAATTTCATAAGGTTTTTTCTAATTAGTGAGCGTATTTCTACCCACATAGATTTTACAATTGATGTAATTGATTAACATCGGTCGATTCAATAGAAATATTAGATTAGATATTAATGACTACCCACCCACCATTTTCCTTTATATGCCACAACCTTTTGTTATAAAAAGTTATCCCAATTGACTAATCTTGGTGAAACTTATTGTCATTTTGCCGGAAATACCAGGTTTTGATCCTTTATGTTGATAACATTTTTCTTATTTTACTGTAACGTCGAAAATACACTATGTCTTATATCACATATGGCTAATCACAATCCAATTTTTGTGGCTTGCGTTAAGACGTGAAGCTTTTAACACTTTGAACTTTCTTTTGACATTTCACATAGTCCATCGAAAGTCCATTAATCGCAAACTTAAAGATAATGAACTGAGTTATATGTAGAGTTGGAGGGTTGCACTATCCTGATATCAGTAGAAATAGAGAAATTGAGAAATGGTCTGGGAACGAGCAGCTGTTTATAATTAACAACGCGCTCAAACAAAGTAAAAAATGATTGGCTCTCTCGTGGAGTTTCCCAAGAAAACTGCTGACACACTTTTTTCTCGAACTTATCAAAAACTGTGAGTCTTTTTAAATATTTAAGCAAAAATGACGTAAAAAGAAAAGAAAATAAAAAGAAAATAAAAGAGAAACCACAATAGTATGTTACCAGTCACTCATGTAATTAAGCTTTCAAAGTTTGGCTTTCGACACTTAATGCGTTGTTTACGAGTATTTTTTGATGTCAAGGCAAGATTCACAAATTACGTCACAACCTCGTATTCAACCTGCTGTTTGAAAAGACATTTGAAAAATGTTTTACAAAGTACAATCAGGAAAAGTATGTAATAAAACTTATAAATGGTCTGGTTGTCCATTGTTTCCAAGACAAGAGCAATACCAAAACAGTGGAAGTGATTTACCAAACTTCCTTAGGGGTTGATCACATGAAGCTTTCCGTCCAGGTAGGGCGAGACGAGACGTTATGATGACATTCTTATCTTTCTGAAATTCTCACCAGATTTAGTTTTCTGATCATATAAAAAATCAAAAAAAAAAAAAAAAATCATCCTGTTCCGGTTAACTTAGATCTCGTTTATTTTTCCCGGGATGTTGCCTAAGAAAAAGGTTTTATTTTTCCATACGATCACAATAAACTCGTCTAGCCGGGACGGGATAATTTTTTTTTAATAATTTAAAATGTTCTAAAGCAATAACATAAAAGCTATCCCAGAATGATTTTCATCCCGGAGTAAAAATCTCATGTAATCGCAATGCAAAAACTGTCCCAGGGCAATATCCATCCCACCCTGTCGGGATAAAAAGCTCCATAAGAGCAGGCTTTTTAAGGATTGCTAAAACATCAAATCAAACAGAATAAACGGTTTGTGGCTGGGTTGGATGACGTCAAAGTCATGGTTTAAATTCTATTAATAACTGTAAGCTATAACCATCTAAAGTCGCTATAAAATGTTAAATTGACAGAGATCAGCAAATTCAAATCGTTATTTTCAAACAGAGCTACCCACTTTCAATGTACTTTTTATTAAAAAGGCTCTTCCCGATTTAGCATCGCAGCTTTGAGAATTAAGCTGTCTCGGAAGATAAAAAGCATGGAAGTGAAATGAAATTCACTCAAAAGGTGCTAACAATAATAAAAGAAAAATCAGTGTAAAAGAATGATTGGAGTGTAATTCCAAATTCGTAAACAATGAGGACTTTGTAAATTTACATTCGGGTGGAAAATATACATTGTAAGTTTTGGAAGAATCACCAGCGCTACAAGGAGATTCGTAAAATGGACGAACCTGTTACACGAAAAAATTAAATTAAATTACTTGTGAGGATAACTGTTCCTCTAAAAAATTGCTTAAGAGATTTAGGGTCTGTAATAAATTATTAGCATTTTGTCCATCCGACACGATAACTGTTTGTTTCAATAATTTTTTGACTATGATCCTTGTAGAAATCATGTTTTGGAATTTTGTAAATTCTATTTCCTTTAAAGGCTTTTCTTGTATCTAAAGAAGCATCATTATTTTGCGCGCTTATTTTAAGTGTTGATGTGAAGTTTCTAATGACTTTGTAGGGAAGAATTCACGAACAACTCTACTAAAGTTAAATATAATTTCCGACAAATCTATAGATTATACAATTGTTTATACAATTGACTCGGATATAACCTTGATTACGTATAGGACTAGTTATGCTGAACTTGAAGCACTTAGAAAGTCTGGTCCAAATTAAGATTAAATTGCCCCTTGCCTACTTTGTGAAAAATTGATATAAACTTGGAAATCAACATAGTCAAATTGACGTTTGCTCAAATTTTCATGAAAATTGATCCAGTAAAAGTCGAAAGTTCTGCAAAATAGTCACAACTTGATTATCCATTTTGATTGGTATATTCTGGGGTTATGAGGCTATGTAAGACACTACAGAACATTTGCATTTCAAGCACTCGTAGAAAATGCAGGTGAAAACTGGTCAAAACTGTCTTGATTTAAACAAGAAACCACAATATGCAAGGTGTATATCAGCATGGACGTATAAAAAGAGAAGGACTCACAACTAATACTAAAGCCTTTCATTTCTATTATTAAAATCTATTCTGTCGGCATTTCTTTGATGTCATCGTCGCCTCGCATTTCACTGGATTTCGGTTCACATGAGTGGGTTTATACGACGCTTTAGGTTTAATCCGATGTGGAAAACCAACGAATTGAGAGAAAATACGATTTGCAGATGCATCAGCAATATTCTTGAGTATCACAAAACTTCTACTCAACCTTTTTTAAAAATGTTGGATTGGAATTAAGATAAATTTCTCGGAGTTAGAAAGTATTTTGTGTATATACTTATATCCAAAGATTCGGTACTTTGAAAGACGCCTGAGTGATGCCTGAGAATACACAGAAAGAAGAATGCTTTTTCATTCAATTCTGAAAATTTCATGTTTGAGACTGTAAGAAGTCATGAGGAATCAGAGTTTAAAACCTGGCTTCAATATGATCATAAAATTTTTAAATTCATTTCTGGTTGGTTGTTACTATCATGGAAGCCAATGGAAACATGTATTTTTAACAGCACTTAAAGGAGTTTCAAAACTGCTTTTGTGAAAATTTCAATAAACCGAGGCGAGGTTTGTTTGAATAGATTTATAAAAGTTGTAAGTCCTTCTCTTTTTATACGTCCATGATATCAGTTAAAGATGTGCTCATTCTTTACCAATGTCGACTTTGCTTATGATAAACTACAAAATATTTAAAAGGAGTCAACCAAATAAAGATTTTCGATAATATTTTATATATATAGTCGAGTCCAGTTGTCTCGAACTCTCAATGAACCGAATAAAAATATTAGAAATAGGACATTTAAAGCAAGCTGTAAATGCTGATGGGACCAAGATTTTTGTTCGAGATAGAAGGAAGTTCGAAATACTGAGAGCCTACTGTACGTGAATGTAATGCCAACAAACACCTAAGTACCATTTTGTACTCATTATTTACACATCTTACTGTAAGAATCGTCCAAATGACCTTGTAACAAAGGGTATCTTCATTCTGATAGTATATATTTTTCTCAAGCAGTGACAATTCGGCAATATTTATCAATGGATAAAAACTACAACAATTTGTGACAAGGATACTCAGTTTTCTATTTTTAGTCTAAAGGTATAGAATTTTCAATAATCATTAGTGGCGACACTTTAGAGTATGTATCACCAACAATGGCTCTTTATAGGTCTATACTTCTGACGCATTGGAGGCAGTTAAAAAGTTAATTTCATATCAGATATCTACATTAGTCTCTAAGATTAACATGTTTGCAAACCGCGTTTGCATTAAAATAATATCTTCCAGCTCCACGCGCTCTAATGACACAATACGATCAAACCCATTGGGTAAATACTTCAAAAAATCCCCGCGACAAAGAGTATATTTATTGAAATATTGAAATACTATGTATATTTCTTTAGAAATGCACTCCTTCACGGAGACTTTTCAACAAATTTACCCACGGGGAATAATCTTTATATTTGGATTTACTGCTACTTGTATTTACTGCTACTTCTGATGTTGCTATGAGAACATTGATAGTTGTTTGGTTTCACGTTTTAGTTCCTATATGTGGTGTTATTAGAGCAATTTACTACCCATACTACCCTTGAAAGTAATTTAAATGCTTTCGTAATCGTCTAATGTGAACACTTTTGCTATCGTCGTAATCGTTTTAAACGCCTGGCGTTTACGACGACAAAATATCAAGTGTTAGGAAATACTTGAGAGTGTTCACACCTGGTGATTGGCGATTGCGACGATTCATTTTTCTTTTAATCGTCGTAATCGGCAGGTCTGAACCAGGCTTTAGATAAATGCTTGCCTCGAAAGCCTGATTTATTGAATTATGAATTTAATAACAAAAGATAAAACATCTTCTTTATAGAACATTTTGTGTACATCTCAGTTTTGCAAAAAAAAAGGAAAAGCAATAGGTTCATAATGACTTTTACTTTAAAATGAAAAAATGCTTGAAAGATTCACTCTTCATTTAAAATCAGGTCACTAAATTTAAATGATTCTAGGATGGTAGCTTGACTGACAATATGTCCCCGAGGACGATAACTCAACTGTCCTCGAAGGACATTTTCGCAAAACTAAAACTACTTAAAAGGACTTTTTCACACATAAAAGAAATTCGTGACGAGTGGGAAGACCATTCGAAATTAATAGCGATTCAAATTCGCTGATCTGTTAATTCAATAATCTATAGTTATTTGTTGATAAAATCGTGGCTACGACTGCGTGTACTCATGAAATAAAAAATTTGAGATGAAACTTTCACTAGATGAATAACACAAACTCATCAGTCATTTCGTAAAGAATGCCGATCTGGTTCTGCAGTATTCACGATTTGAATGGTGCTTTCCTTTTTTTACCAATTTATAATACATTTCTTCTATTCAAGTTATTAGGGAGATTCGTAAACTCGGCGAGGCTGTTACACGAAAAAAATCAATTACTTGGGAGCAGTTTTTTAAAACTGTTCTACTAAAACGGTACTTCGGAAATTTAAAGCCTTTTGTTGTATCAAAAGAAACATTACTTTGCACGCTTATTTCAAGTGTTAATGTGAAGTTTCTAATGACTTTGTAGGGAAAAAATCACGAAAAACTCTATTAAGTTGTATACAATCCCCTACAAATCTATAGAAAAATAGCTTCGTGTAAACGTAACATGATTTTTCCGAATCCCGATAATGCGAGCAAATTATTGCATTAACGTTTGAAACAAAAGGTCCTGATTCTCAATCATAAGATCTTGTTGGATCTGATCAATTATTTTGTGTAAAGGTTGAAATCTTAAAGTAAGAGCAAGAGCATCTCTAAACATCAAAGAAAGTATTTCAGCCCATTTTGCAGTACTGAATGGACCAAGGGGTGGTAAAGCAAAATATTAGGTGGAATATTTATCCAGAGAGAAAAATATGAAATAAAGAAACGTTTTTTCTAATGGGAAGCATCCTCTGCTTCTTCTCTCAGATATTATAGAAATGAACTAATTTAATGTCGATATTAAGGTCACTGAAGCACGTTTTTGCGTTTTTCATTCCTCATTTATGAAAATATTCGTTAGATAAGAATCAGCAATGTATGATCCTGTTATCTTTTTCATTAACCAACACCCAATGTTAATTAGAATTTAAGCAAATTTAAATCATTCATGTTTGCGATATCCACGTCAAACAATGTCAGCAATCGGATATACAAATCTTCATTGTAAACAAATGTTTCTATGGGCAACTTAGATTCGATGAAACTCACATTGCTCATTTATTTCTATACATCATCATGAAATTCGAGCTCTGAAATTAAGATGTTAAATTCCTTTTTCTTATCAAAATCAGCAGTTCCTGTCAGATTATTATAAAAGAGGAAAGATTGTCATTGTAATAAAATGTCATGGAATTATACATCAATCAGCATTCATAAAAGACGATCAACATCTTTTGGCAAGTGTTACGACTCAAAAGAAAATACATGATTCATATGATCTATAGATTCTTACAGACATTATCATATTTTATAGCTTCCATATACGGATTTATCTACTTTCTCTGTCTTAAGACAAATTATTGCCTCATCATTGTAACAAAACTCACATACAGACTTCATGCATTATGTACTATTATATTTTACGTTAGCTATTGTGCTTTTTGCATTGATCTTATTTTATGTTCGAGTTAAACTTTAATTGATTTTTAAGATTCTATGAAGAATGAAACTTGGTTCATTTTGATTGCAGTATGGTTTTTATGCCATTTTAATAGTATGATTACTAAGTTTCACGCGTGCATGCATTGTTTTTTAAAACAGCATTATTTATAAAGAAATAAAACCAAACGCAAATGATGAAAGCTACGGTTATTCGGAAGCTAAGAGTAAGCTTATAATTTGTACGATTTAAGGATCTGTTAACCGCTTCGAGTCTGAACAACAAGTTCTACTAAGGCTTAACACGGAAATTTCAAAATGTTTAAGCTTGGACAGAAGCACAAAAAAATATCACAAAAACTCTGCTAATAAAAATATTTAACCCAGCCGGCACATTTGTTAAAAATCTCTGTGAAGGAGTACATTTCTATAGAAATATACAGACAATTTCAATAAATATGCTATTTGCCGCAGTGACTTTTATTAGTACATGGACTGGGTTTTCGCCTGTAAACGTGGGGGTGAGGACGTCCTCCGACTGTATGTCATGAATTTATAGAGTTATAAAGTTCAACATCACCAAAGCTCAGTGAAAGTTTTGTGGACATTTATAAAAACATGTATTCTCAGGAAATTCGTTGTTAGACGTACATATTCTTACTGTTTTATGAAGAAAAATATTTTGCTAAGAGAGATCTCACCTCACTTGAGAAATGTTACAAAATTAAATTGCATTCATATGAGAAAAAAAAATTCCCTGATAACTTGATCCCGCTTATCAATAGGCGAGATCTCGATAGGCGTGGAAACATTTTCGGCATATGAATACAATTACCCGGTGAGTGAGATCATCTGTCTATTCAGCAACATTTTGAAGTTGCTCATTTTGCTTTATACTGTCGCGTCATTCCCGAGCACGGAATTTTTCACTTACAGTTAAACTTTGATTTCGTATGAAAAACCTTGCTATTCGCCGAAGAGCAGAAAGGAATGGAAGAATATAATGCTTCAAGATCAAGGTTTTTTCATTGACTGTGAATTTTTTAATCACTGCATCACTGAGAGAACACCACTTTCATATTTTGAGTTTGATAGGTAACACCTATGTAACTTAGCTCTTGGTTCGCAAAGACTCCGATTGTATAACGTTTGATTGCGATAATGATATTGTTATCATTTCTTCGAGTATTCAAGTATACAAATGCCATCGAAAGGGAGACATATTTTTTCTGTGTGAATTCTTTCAGCCAAAGATTTTCTTGTTAGGAGTGAGTGGATTTGGTAACGAACAGTAGATGTAGAACTGACGTTCGGATTAGGTGTTTTCTCACAATTAATTGCCATAGCATGAAATAGTCCGTGTGGTAAGAACAGTTAATCGTAAATGAAGAATGAAGACTTTTGAACTTGTGAATTTCTCACGGAATTAGTACAATAAAACAACAGCCTCGCTATGTTAGGGCGAGTGAAATAATTCATATTTTTCTTTCTACGATTCAACTGATCAATAATAGCTATCAAGGGAATGATTAAATTTTAAAAACTTAATGAACATCAATGGACTCTCAGGCGTAAGCTGAAGGTTTCTTCAACTGCAAATCCGGCTCAATTGAAAGTCATTTTTAGTGGAAAGAATTTCGTTTCATGTTCACATTCTTGTTATCAATTCGGATTTAAAGTACAAAATTTGAATTTTTGCGAAAAATTTGTAACTTCACTTGTCAATAAAAACTCATTATGAAATCTAAAATTAACTGTTTAATGCATATAGGTTTGATTACAATCGTTTTTGTGTTTCTGTTGCCTAAAAAATGAAAAGGTACCGCACTTACACCAAAAATCCACCAGCTTTCTATCCATGAATTCCATTTCCACAACTCACCTAACAGCGTTAGATGTGATTACCTTGGATGTCTCACGGTACTGATATATGTAAATCTACGAATAGAAGCTCAACTTTTATAACATAACAACCCACTGGTCACGCATGTATTGTAAGTCACGCGTGACGTCACTGTGTTCACCGTCAGCATCTGCAATTCTTTTTTAAAAAAAAAACGGAATTAGAAATTACAATGCAGTTTAGAGGACCGAACACTTTTTAGGCCAGCTATTTTGGGGAACTAATAAATTTTGATAACGACGGTCGGATATTATTAAGCACGTAAAGAACTATAAATTTCAAAATGGTAGATTTGAAAATGTGATATGTTTTTTCTTACAGATATTTGACGCCCACATTCTTCCTGAAATTTTACGTTTGATTCATTCATGCATGACTGTGCAAAAAGGAGTTTTTTGAGAATTTGGCAAATAGCTTTGAGGAAGCAACATCCATTATCAGGTCTGAAGAATTCATTAGCAGTTTTAAATAAAATCTTCTTATTACTTTGATATCATAACCAAACAACCCGTTAGAAGAATTGCATTCTCTATGGTTTTCTTTATAGAATTATGGCAATGTGATTTATAGTAATACTCAAGATATGCTGAAGCATGACATTTGGAATGTAAAACACGCTTTCCTATCATTGTCATCATTTCTGGCTTAACGCCCTACTACTGGAATTTACTTATGCCCTCTCTCACCTTTTAAGTAATAAAATATGTCGACATCTGTCTTACCTGTCCATTTCAGAAATAGTAAATCTTTTCAAAATATGATTTTGTTTCAGCTTTCGCAAGTGCTGACTGTGCAGCAGTCATGATTAAACCATATAGAACTGAAATATAGAGGTATACATTCTGTCACAGATACCACCTTACAATGAAGAAATATTTCTATAACCTTGAGAGAAATCTTGAAAGTGTATATCGGTTGGGTAATTTGTGATTATGATATCATGTTCTAATGAAGAATAATAGACCGGCAAAATAGGTAAGACAAAATCTAAAGCCAAGCGAATTTTTACGAATCCACATGCAAACTTGAATTGGAAGAAAATATTTTTGGGTATATGCATACCGTTTCTGGCAAGCAAAAAAACATATACACTTTAGCCAACGTTCTTTTTAAAGCTTAATTAGTATAGCTACTAAAAGTCGTTGAATAACCATAACAAATATGAACTCAAGGTGTAAAATTCAATTTGCTTTAAGCTATATGATAAAGTGTAATCGTACATTGGTGGGTGTTGGTAATAACCTCTATAATGAAGAAACTAAAAAAGCAGCATAACTTCATTTTTCTCCTTTTAAAGTAACTGTTTTATTGGATCAAAGGGAATTTTTTCTTTGACTTTTAATCGTCAACGTACGTCATTTTCTTTTCTTAATGAAAGTCTTTCTGTTACTGCTATGTTAGTTTTCTATCAACTTATAGTAATTCATATCACACTGCCATATCAATGTGCTCAAATACAATGTGGTAAGTACATAATGACGTACAAGTCGGTAAAATACGACCTGAAGCAAATTCAAATCAAACCCTTTCCTATAAAAAGACTAAAATTTGGTCGTTAATCGTTACTCAAATCTCATTTTTTGTTTTTACAACTATACATACAAGAAAATGATGTAATAAAATCACAAAATTACGAAAGGAAATTGTTCTCGATCGTCTGAGTTTCACGTCTTTACTTTATATCCGGAAAGCAGAAAATGCTGAGTCTTGCTCTTTTGCTTTCTTTTATGGTCATGCACCCTGCTGATTTACCGGAACCACACCTAATTTTACTGTTAGGTCTGCCTGTCTGAGTGTAAAGATTTTACCAATCGCTTCAATAATTTGCAGAGATACATGACTTCAAAGCACCGTAGAAGGTGTGGAAACACTTCGTATTATTCATTGAACAACAAACTCAAGAAGAAATTAAAGTCGACGGTCAAGACATAAAAAGAGTAAAAAGAGTAAAATACCCGAACAACGGAGTTTTAGGAAAAATGACTGCCAAAATCGACTTTTCTCTTCAAGCAAATGTTCCCTAAAATATATAGTTTTGTTACATCCTACACAAACCAATGAATGATAAATTAATATTAGTATATTAGTATCTCTAATTTTGGGAATGAAAGATACTTTTTTCAAAAAGATTCTAGAAAAAGGTCTAAGTATATTTTTGCTTGATAATTTCTGCCACACTCATCCTGTGGTTTTAGCCTGCCAGTTTAGATGTCTTTCATATGAAAGTCCTAACGAAATGCTGAATGCACAATACATTGTTCTATTAAGATCTGCAATCGAGATAAATAAATGTAGCTATAATTAACTATGATATGTCAGTTATTACAAAAGCTTCAAAGAACACACAATTAAGAATCCGTTATTGAATTCTGACCACTAAATTATAACTACAATTTCCCAAGCATTCTGCCTAAAAATTTTACTAAAAATGTTTATAAATAAATTTTGTTGACTGCCTTAAGTATACCGAAAGAAACTTGTTTTACTAACGTTTCAAATGTATCTGTTAGGTGCCATTATACATGTGCTTTTAGATGTTATATAATCTGTCCTATGGAGTCAAACACTAAACTATATACGATTTGATTGATCATCATTACCGTTTTGTAATGATTAGTTCAAACGTGAGATTGATAAGAACATTATGACGTGTCTTCTCAAAAGGCTCACTTTTAGAAGCAGTGGAGGAAACGCAATACATGACGCTCGAACCTTTTCACTAAATATGCCACTTTCAATTTGTCCAGCAATGGGGCTCTTTTTATAACTATGGAGGTCATAAAAGTTCACATTAATTTCTGTTAATAGGTACTTTTACTTGCATTATTTTTGAAATTCTTCTAAATGCTACAAAGGAATCAATTTGTTTTTTTAAGTTAAGCTCAGATATATGTGATCGTTCGAAGAAACAAGTAATCATCAACGACATTATATTTTTGCTTAAAGCTTGCGAGGCCATGGATGAGTCAAAGAATGGACAATCTTACTATGCTGCACTTTTTGCATATTCCTATTTAACTATGAAATCCTGTTCACCTTCAATATTCTTAAAGTAGCTATAGCTTTTATAGAAAGTGTAAATTATGTGCTTAACGAGACGGTCTCTGTATGTGATACGAATCCAACGAGAAGACTGGATTCCACTAGGATATTACGTCATAGCAGCTTTTGCTTCACGTTCAAGCGTTAAAATAATGACATTTGCGTCGATTTTGGAAAACGATATAGGAAAAATATATCACGAAGTTTTTTGTTTTCAAAAATAGAATTAGTCGTTTGTATATTTTCTGGATAACAAACAGCTGCTCGTTCCTAGAACAATACCCAATTGTTGTATTTCTGCTGGGATCAACATAGTGCAACCCCCATTATCTATATTATCTTTAATACAACACAGGGGGAAATGTTTCACCAAGCTAATTTTTTTTCTTCTTTTTTTAATAATTCTTAATCACGTAAAGAGTTTAAACAAATTAGAAACGGGACCAGTCATCGTCCAGTTTCTAATTTTATGTGATGTCATTTCCGAAAAGATCTATTATAAACTCTACACGCTTTTTTTGAAAAAGACCACAAACGTCTGTTCTGGAGGCTCAAATCAAATGTATTTAAAAATAAAAAGCGGTGCTGATCTGAAACTTCCTGCAATTTAGGATGTATAGTTTTCATTAAAAAATGACTAATACATCAGTTTCTAAGTAACGTATTAATTATAAACACTAGCCGCCAAGGCGGCGTCGCTCGCCGCCCATGTCCACCTGCTCTGTATCACTGTATCAATAAACGTCAAATTTCCTTATAAACGGCTCGTTCAACTTGTGTTCAACCAGAAGCAGATTCGAAGTCACAACCTCTGGTAAAACCAATCTTTTATCAGTGTAACAATACACTCAAAACGTATAGAGAGAAAACTTCAACTTTTTATTAACTTTTGTTTTAAAAAAGTTACGCGCTCTAACATGGGTGCTATCAAACGTAAGGGGGAAATAATTTCTCTTCTTAAAAAGATCACACGGGAGGAGAGAAAAAAAGGCACGTGCTAATTGAATAAAGTGAATAAAAAAAAACGTTCGATCTGATTAAAATAGATTAAAAGAAATCGATTAAAACAAATTAAGACAACTATTATGACAAAAGCAAAAAAAATATTTTGTATCATGATACTCTTTTTTTACCTATCGGTTTTTAAACATTTTGATTGCTCGAAAAAATGTTCACCCGTCTCAGGCAGTCAGGCAAGGATACGTTAGAATACACTGGTAAACCGCACATGCTGCCACGTTCTGCCACTGCTGCTTTATGTCCAAAACGTTTAATCAGTTAGTTTCTTTGTATTTAGTTGATGCATTGTTTTCAAAGCCAAGTCAACGTGGAATATAAAACTAACAATAATAATAAAAACAAAACGTTATTCCTATTAGTTTATCAGCCAAAAAAAGTCACGTTCGATTGGGATTGCAATGTATTTGCTCTGAACTCACGTCGCACACAAAAAAAGAAATAATTTCGCTCACAACTCAATCTACCATTTTGCGTGACTTACAAACAAACAAACAAACAAACAAACAGAGAATCGGCTATTAATATATAGATTAGGGGTTTTTTTTATCACTGATGCATTAAGGTATCATTAGGTGCTTTTTGTACTTTAATATTTTACCTTCATCTTTGGTTCTCAGGAGGCCCGTTAAAGACTATGAGATCAGATTTCTTTAATTTTAAACAAGGTATTAGCTAGTAATTGATTTCAGAAACTTGTCTATGCAAACTGTGATAAAAGTGATACTAACCATTGTTCTATAATAGTATTATTCACAAATTGTTTTGTCACTTCCTGTGTACATACAACTGAGAGATTTTTTGAAAAAGAACCTAACATCTATCCAAGAACCTTATTGCATTTGAGATAAAGAAGGGAAAGTTCGTTTAAAAAGTAATATGTAATATGGTGCCTAATAAGTAATTGAAAACGTGGAATGTTGTGAAGAATATTGTATAATTCACAATTTGGCAACATTAAGTGATTGTCTATTGTCGCGTACTTAAAACAATCCACTTTTAGACGTATGCCTTGATAATGTTGCTGAGCTGTAAACAGAGACAATTATCTGGAGTCACATTAATTCTGCAACATGCTCGTAAATTCCGTTATTCCGTTTTATGAGAAATTCTAAACATTCCTAAGGTGGATTACAATCGTAAAAAGCTCCCTATAATACGAATAAAAATTTTTGAAAAAGTTAGTTTAAACACCCCAACAATGAATACTTAAGAGACCAAACGTTTTATTTGATTTAAAGAAGTATCTATCCTTGGAGACGTTTTGCTTTTTTTACCAGAAACATAGAAAATCCTACACTAACCTCTACAGACTCTTAATTAGCCACATTCCGGAAAATCATGTTTTGTTTACACGAAACTATATTCGCTATGTATCTGTAAGGACGTTTATATAACTTGGTAGAGTTGTTCTTGAATATGTCCCTACAAAGTCGTTAGAAACTTCACGTGAACATTCGAAAAAAACGTGCAATGTAACGAAATTTCTTTTGATCCAAGTAAAGTTTTACATCTCAGAAGTAGTTATTGAGTCTCATCAGTAATTATATTTTTTCGTGTAACAGGCTGGTTGATATCAGGAATGTGGCTAATACTTACCCTATACTTTTTTGCCCTGTTCAATAGTCAAAGGGAGACCTTGGGAGGTAATTCAGCCATACAAAATATACTGAAAATACACCAACAGTTTTTGAAGATACGAAAGAATACGATTTCTTTTAAATTTCTTACCAAAGTAACCAGATGGAAAAGTCGAACCTGAAGTAGCTCTAATTTAATTAAATAAACCAATGATATTAAAACATTGTTGCGGATTGTGTTTTTCAAGATCTCGAAAATAGCTTGCGTGAGCTAAAAACAATGACAAGCATAGATGAGCAATTGGCCACACCTCCCACAAAATACTTGAGTGGAGGCGAAAGAAGCGTTGTGTACCATTGACTGTCTATATGCTGTCCAGAAATTGTAATAGCAGAAGCACAAAACTGTTCAGAATAATCGCTAATGCGTAAACAAAAACGTGGAATAATCTAGTTATAAAGGAATTAGGCTAAATATGACAACATAGGCCACGAAAGTTGAAAAAGTTTTTTAAACAGGGGATGAAAAAAGAAAATCAAAAATAACAATTCTGAAAGAAAAACAAAATCGCAAAAAAATGGCTCCCCAGGTATTTTACATTAATGAAATATTGACAGCTATCGTGAAAATAGAACTGTTAAAAGAAGTATTTGACAACTTCGAGCTTTCGGTTTTTTCAAGACACAAACAGACATCAAAACCATGCTGAAAAGCCGAAGTAAATGTCAATTAATTTTAACATTACTCATCGCCTTGATAAGGAAGTAAGATCTATTACCTGAAATGTATTTTTAATTAGTGAAAGGTTATTAAGCTTGACCTTGCAGTTTATTGACAGAACCCATTTGAATACACTTGAAAGATTGCATATCTTAATATCATTTTGAAAGATATCAATACAAGACCATTATCACTTCTGTATGAAAGTTATAGGGAAGCGGAAATTAGTAAAACCTACAGTGTACAATGGAATTACCATGTAAAGATATGAGCTATTATGAGAAAATAGGTATTTCGACATATTGTGGCACATGAATTGATCACTTATAAGATTAAAATGATGTTTCATAATACTTGCACATTCTTAATCCCCCCTCTGCATTCAGATAACAGCTTGAATGAATGGCCACTGTTATCAACCAGTTATGATTAAAGTACGTTTGAATGGCTTTTAATTGAATATGTTATGATGTTAACAATTAAAGTTAATTTTGTAAGTATGCATGAAGGTAAAACGATTTTCTCACTAACAATGGTTTTAAATTTATTACGTCTATGACTTTCATTCATGAGCCTTAATATTTTTATCTTTAATGGCTGTTCTTACCGAAACCAATTTCGTAGCAAATTTTAATGTTACAAAACACATCAAAATAAACAACTCATAGGAGGAGCTACTTAAAACAAAGAATCACACAAACCATCAAAATTCTATTTTCTGAAATTTGTAGCTACTTCTCAGAATTATTCCATGGACCGAAAATTTTTATTAAAAACAAAAACAAATTCGTTGATTAACACATCTTTCTTTCTTTAGAATACAACTTAAAATACACGAGCAAATTCCGTGAATTAGTTACTAGCTATGCTATGACAACCTCGAATAAGAGATATTAGGAGTGTGCTCATCAAACGATTTGAAAGCATCAAACTTCTCGGTTAAAGCTTCTTTAAATAGTCTGGAAGAACGAGGCATAGCCTGAAACCAAACCTCTCTAAACCAAACAAATAATACAAGGTTTACACTATGACATTTGGATACTTTCAAATCGCCACATGAACTATATGTTAGTCCATTGCATTGGTTATTGAATTTGCATATATCACAGATAAGGTTCACATGAACCTGGGTGGAAAATTTCTGAGTGAGGTGACAGATATGTTACTTTACGCATGCGTAGTACCGTGTTTTCCCCCACTCATTTACTTAAATTGGCCGGCTTAGAGAAAATACTAAAAAATCAGATTTATCAAAGCTAAAAAAATCAGTCACAAAAGAACATTCACTTCAAGGAGCTTTAAGAGCTGAAGCAAGACAAAACTACAAGTGTAAAAGGTATGAGGCTTTAGAGGTTTTGCTTGTAAATTTCATGCATGTCTTCATAATTCGTCACGCTTGATGCCTACAAAAAAAACAAACATGAATATCATTATCGAGATACTCAGTAGACAATTAGTTATCCGGTGTATAAGTCAACTACTAGTTGCAAGTCAGCGAGCAGAATAGCCAACCAGGAAGCCCAAAGACTAAAAACTCCCAGCTTCTTACTGACTTACTAGTATTTGTCATGTTAGAGATCCATCAAAATTTGTGGAGGACAGTTTAGTCATTTAAAGTATAAAAGGAAGTTGTTGAAATAGTACTTAAGACTGTGAAGAGGTATCGTTATCTTAGACTCTAATAAAACAAAAGAACTTATTTTGAGCATATTATGGAATGAAGACGTTCATGGTCAAATGATAAGGTTTCTCTTACAATTCCTGCTAAGGAAAGTGACTGAGAAGTTACCATGGCTATCGTTTAAAATTATAAGACCTAAATGTGACTACCGTAAATCCTCTAATAAGCGCCCCCTTCTTTTAAACGCCACCCTAAAACTCAAAAGTTTGAAATAAACGCCTCCCTGTTTTAATTGTCCCCTTCTAATAACTCATCAATAAACAAAACATATAAACATTGACAAAATATTTTTCTGTTTTTCACATATTCATTATACGTGCAAAACGTTTTAGGACAACGCTAAATTAAAACCATCATTTCCATCATTCAACGTTTTATCTCTTAAATCATCTATAAAGCTAGCAGAAATCTTCTACCCTCCATCCTGCACTGAATAAAAAATGGCATACTAGCCTCTATTCTTATCTACCTTGGCTAGGCGAAAAGTTCAATGCTGCACTGCGGCTATAAAAGTGAACGGAGGAGAAGGAGAAGGAAAATGCCTGTTTTAACATATATTTCTCCCTATGGGGAATACGACATTTCCTTGTAACAATAAATCTGCTCTAGTGTTTTATGACTATTTTGGTAAGCTGTTTTGATATTTTATTTTGTCTTTATCTGCTTACACCGCTCCTTTTGCCACTTTAACACCCTGATACAAGCCAGGAAGAGGAACAGAACACTTACAACGTCAACGATATTCTATAGAGTGTATTGGCCAACATCCCAATTTAGTAATTTTTGAACGCGATATCTTTATCGTTGGGGAAACGATTAACGAAGCTCTTTAATTTTTTCCTTGGTGATTAAGGAACGAAATCAAAACAGAATGTATGTTGTATAATCGATGGATTCAGAAAAACCTTCACATGACTTTCTAGCTGATCGTTTCACATACGAATACACCTACACTGCCTTAATCATAAAAATGTTATGAAGAATTACTTAACATCTCATTTGCCACGTGAAGAATATCATCTTTGCAGTACAGTGACGACAAATTTTATTAATGTAAACGATGATTGACGTAATTGGTCGCAAAAAAAAAAAAAAATTAAAATGATTTTTCTTTATCAGTTACCACAGCAACAAAGTTACACATCTTCCGAATTGAGTTCTAAAATTACTAAACGGTGATCTGAGTTAATTAAGCCTACGATCATGTTTTCGTAGGTTTGTAAGTATCTTATTCCCAATGAATCTTTGTGCAACATTCTGTTCGTATAATGTAGATACCCATATTGAAGTTTTAGTGCGTATTAGCGCCTCTTTCCAAACGATAAAATCAAAAGGAAAGCTGCGCAGGCGTATACTCCTTAAATACTAAGCTAAAGAAAAGGAAAATTAAATGTTATCAAAATGGTGCATCTCGTCGTATTTCTTTGACTGTTTCTAAGATTGATATCTTTAATAAAAGAGTAATACTTTCGTTTAATGGATCTGTCGATACTCGTCTGTATTTTTCTAATTCTTTAGAAGTTCAGTCAATAACAGTACACGTCTGTTTACTTGTGCGGCGAGAGCGAATCTTATTGTGAGCATGCGCAATAGAAACAAGACTCGAGACGGAGAAGAAACAGGCAAATGGCGGTGGCACAAATTTTACTTGTGTTTACCATTTCAGGTTATTCAATAGGTAATCTAGAATAATTAACCCAGTTTAATATTGGAAATGATTACCTGATGATGGAACTTGTTATTCGTAAATCTATTTTGAAGAAAAATCGAGGAAGAAAATAAAATTTTGTCAACAAACATTATGTGTTCGACATGTAAATTTTACTGAATTTCTACCTACCAAATCGCAGACAAAACGAATTTTCCTTGAAATACTACTATATGTATGTGATTCTTCCATCTTTTATCTAATATTTTTTTCTTGATTTGGTCTTGGTTGTATCTGTTTTTTTATTCAATTTTCAAAGCTCTTTGTGGCCCACCCGTTCATGGGCGCTATTTCCTTTTCGCATCCCCCCCTCCCCCCTCCCTAAATGTATCTGATCCTAACCCTGACCCTAAAACAAATAGCACCTTATGGTGTTGCTGTCATCCGACCGACCTGTTTTGTGCCAACTTTTTTTGTAATACTTGTTGCGGGCCATTCATTAAAGTTTTGTACGTTGAGTCAAAAACTCTGTCTCTTCAAAAATTTGTTCACTTAGTAGTAGAAGTATCCTCTAGCTATAAGAAAGTAGTGGTGCTTTCTGTTGAATACAGGCAGACAATGGATTTAGCTCTACGTCATTTTTTTTATATTTACCAAACTGATCATAAGTTGAAATTTGAACTTACTACCACATATTGGTGATACCTGTCTTGATAGAGGAGATCTTCCACATATATACTAAAATTGGGCAATTGTTTTTGCTCTCCAAAACTTTGAAAATTGAGCAGACACGATAACTCTGCAAAATACTTGAAATCTTTTGAAGGGATAAACAAAAATGCTGCAACAAAATAGAAGAAGAAAAGTATGGAAGGGAAGGATATTAAATTCCAACTTTTCAAATGTTTTTTATGTGTACCTTATGTACCATACATAATTGCAAAATAGCTTGTATCTACATTTAGAATCTAAAGCAAATGAAGCATAGTTTCAATAACATAGATAGAAACACTGACGTTTTCCACCCACCCCATTTATTTATTTTGAGCAAAAATTCCGCCCAACCTGTTTATTAATCACAAAGAAATTTCCCACCCACTCTGATTATTCAAAACTTGAGATTACATTTTATGTACAGACTTTGGTAGTGTACGACATTCAGCTAACCAGTAACTTGTTCTAATTCATATATATAATTGCTTTATATTCACACCAACACCAATCTACACTAAAAGTATGTGAAAATCTGTACTGCACAAGTATACTTTAGGTATGCAGTATAATTTGATATATAAATATATTTCATGCTCTGGAATACCATTGAGCACTCTTGGTAGTTGTACACACCTCTCATAATATAAAATATTTATAAGATATCTGCTTTTGTTATGTATTTATATAAATAAAACATTGAAATTAATCAAAAGAGTTGAAAATGGCTAGCCAACCGTTTCTTTAAAAAGATTTCTGCTCCTAGTTCCCATTTGTGTACCTTAAGGGAAGAAATGGTTATCGGAAGAAATTTTTGCGAATATATTTTTGCGGATAAATGACACAAAAATGCCATTTTTTGCGGAATTAATTTTTGCGGATGCAAGGAATTTAATAACCTCTTGCAAGTGCAGATGCTGCTTGTATTGTTATTGTTAATAGAGATGTATCAAGGTATTCTGTTTCTTGGTAGGTTGACTGTAAATCATGCTTTATTATCTTTTTCTTACCAAGTTTGGTGTCTCAAAAGGTATATTAATGTTTTGGAGTTTTTTCGTAGCCTTTTCTAGGTTTCCCCCTCCCTTTTCTATTTTCTTTTCCCTTTATATATAACAGATGACTTTCTAAGTGACATTGTTTATAATGCATATGTGTTCTTTTCTTGATAATTTCTTAAGGATCAAGTCATTTCTGTCGACTTAGTCCTCTGAGGGGTCATTTTGATAATAACGAAGACGTTTAAAAATAGACATTAGCACTTTCACTTACTTTGATTCAGATTTTAATTATTTTTCAGTTTGTAAATGGTATTAGCATGCATATAAGCCAGTGAAACTATTCAATGATCTGAAATATCCCCCAAAATTGAAACTAACAAAGAATAATATGAAGATCCTCAAGAGTTTTTTGTGCTCAACATCCACTTTCATTAAACTTTCAAAAAAACAGATACAAGCTTGAAATTTTTTGTACATGAAAATTTGCTCTTTCGGCTTTTAGAAAAACCCAACACCAAAGCCAGGAAAATTCATTATCATATGAAAATCCTTAATACAAATTTGACGGTAAAATCAGTCAAAATTTGCTATACTTGTTTGAAGTGTGAAACAGCACCACAAACACCAACTTCTGTAGATGTAAACTGATGAAAACAAAGCTTCGAGCTTCCCAGAATATTCCTTGCTAGCTTCCATTTACATCACGCTTATTTATTTATTGATTTTTGCCATCTGAAAAAGCGCCTTTTATACATTTTTGCTGGGCGTCGAAAAAGACTTTCCGCCATCATGAAAACTCGTGCTCACAATAAACGCCGCTTAGGAAACAGACGTGAGTAACCTATTCTTACATTTGCATTGTCCACATGTCTTTGGGCAATTCTTTTTCCATCTTTCTTCTTTGCACTCGTCCGAACTAATCATCAACTGGTCACAGGAGAAAAATTTATCTTTACAATCTAGAAAAAAACAGATAAAAAAGATGGGGTTGATGTATTTCGTTTGTTGTTCAACCTCCATGTTGATAGAAATAAAAAAGAAATCTAACAGTATATCTTGCCATATTTCTTATTTCAGCATACCTTACCCAACAAAATTAAGATCTTAATGAGCTAAATGCGATCCCATTTAGACTGCATACTTCACAACGAAATGATGATAATTTGAACTCTTACTTGGACAAACATTCGGATATTTTTTGCATTCCTTGCACAAAGCTTCCCAACGTAAAATATTTTCGCATTTATCTTCATCAGCTTCATCGCAATTTACTAAATAACAGAATCACTGATAATTATTATTTCTTTAAAGACAGTATACCTTTGTGAGGGTTACACGTTACACGAGAAAGCCAAAGTTTTCAAGAAGGGAATCCCCACAAGAGAAACAATCAGTTGTTGACCTCATTGGTTTGTTATTTAGGTATTTGTCAGCTGCTCATTCCCAGGCCCATTTCTTATTGTTATAATGATAAAATATAATCATATGGAAATGCTTTGGCGTGTTAATTCAAACTTTTTTGTAGCTCATGTTTTAGCGATCTTTGCTACGTAATTCTCAAACATTCGATGCTTCAAACTAGTTTGAGTGGTCAAATGTATGGAATTATTTTGATAAATCTGGAAAATCATAACAACGGTTTATTATATTAAAATACAAAAATACAAAGCGTTAATTTTACATATACAAAAGGTAAGATTTTAGACAAGAAATAAACTCGATTTACTCGATTTGCATTCAAAGTTTACGATTTACATTCTTGAATCTGTGTTTCTGTCGGAGATTTCTTTCAATTTTCCAATCGGAACATAGTTCGGTCTTGATCGTGAACCGCGGGTGCACACGGTTCTTATCTTATATTCTTATCTGGAAAATTGTACATCCTTATAACCCACAACGTAGAATCAACGTCGATAATACAGTTGATTATATGTCGCGATATCGAAATACAATTTTTCCACGTTTCTCCAACGTGGGAAATACGACGTCGTTTCTATAAACTTATTTTTGACGTTAGTTCAACGTCATAATAACAACGTTGTTCTAATCAATTTCCAGTTATCGACGTCTTCGAGTGTTTCATTTACAACTAAATCTAGACGTCGTTTCAACATTGTCGACGACATATTTTCAATGTTAAACAACGTTTATGTGCCGACTGAATTGCATATAACAACAGATCAGAGAATTCTTCAATAACTATGTTATAAACTATAGCATCCTAGATCAAACAAAATAGGAGTGTAATTATCTTTTGTATTCCTCTGCAGATGCTTGTATATGCATTTACATAATTAACTTACATTCGTGCCAAACACATTGAGTGAAATCAATTAAAACAATACTTAAGATCAACAAAGGAAGATATTTCCACATTGCTTTGGAATTTCTCAGTACGCAACCTAAAATGTGAAATATTGTCAAAACAGTTATTTGAATAGCATGCGAAAGGTTGCAAATCCATTTTTGTTAATTAAGTGTTATGTCATTAAGTAAAAATTAAAACAAAATACCTTCCTAAACTTTACTGAGATTTCTCCAGTTGAATTTTTTCGTTGAAATCTTCTGAAATCTTCTGAATAGTAAACCGTCACTGTAATCGATTTCAAATTGAAATTGATTTGTTACAATCCACGACCTAGTAGCTAATTAATTATGAAACAGATTACTACGACGAACAGAATCGCTGAATGTAAGCTTTAGAATTGATTATTTAGCCAGTTGTTTAATATAAAATTGCTGCATGGAAAAACCTTCTCTATCTGTAATCGAACTATACCCGTGTTAAGTTATTAAATTACGTGTACCTTTTATTAGTACAGCACAATTAGCATTTTCATCTTAGTGAATCAATTTAAAGCTCTTGGCGAGTATACTGGAATGGTTGCTTACACTTTAATAATAGAAATTGCTTTTGTGTTAATCATTGCAGGTAGAATCAACGATGCAGCTTGATATATTCTCGTTGCCTAATCGTCTCCCTACATAATTCTGAAAATGTCTTGGTTTGTGACTACTTTAATAGCAGAAACTTTCACATTTTTTGGCCCTTCCTCGGGACAGTTTCTGCCTTTGGAAATTCCAATACAGCAAAACGCGAAAGTTTTTTCATGCGAAATCATTGATAATTTCAAAAACGCACACGTTTCTGCCCGCGAAAATAGATTTTAAACGGAACCCGCAGTAAAGCTAAAAAAAAATCGCGTTTACTTTGCAGCGTGTTACTATCACATTAAATCCCGCAAATGACGGAATTAGCGCCCCTGCCGAATAAGCGCCCCGAGATATTTTTTCCAATAAGCGCTCCTTCCAAAATCTCTCTGGATAGAATTGCCGCCATCCGGAAATCGTCTGAAGATTTAATAAGCGCCCCTGCTTCAATAAGCGCCCCTTGCACAGTAAGAGGCATAGCAGTTTCACGAGATAGGCAAAATTCAGATTTCGATTTTGTTCATCAGCCTGCAACTTTTCGTGTTAGTTCAAAAAAAATCGTGGTGAAGGTTGCTGTGATGAATTAATGCATTATAGGAGTATTGATATTTACGCTTACAATTGCTAACGATTACGCATCATACGCACTATGCTAATCGCTGTAATCGTTATTTTAAACTAAAAAAACAGCAGATATAACTGACATTCCGCACTCAGTATAATAACAATTATAGTGGTGAGCTTGGTACAGGGGCAATAGAATGGAACGTCGTGAGCATAAAGATGGAGGACTTTTGTAATTTTACATATCCTTTTCAATTCGATGCAAGTGGGATTTTATTTGTCATGACAACGTTAGGATTTTCCACGAAACAAAATAGACAGAAACGGAAACTGCCATAAAGTTCATGTGATTACTTGGGTCATCAAAACTTCATGGTAGAAAGCTTGTTAAATTTGTTTGGGTCAGTGAGCATAAAATAAGTTCATATGTCGTTAGTGGTTGGCGATAAAACCACCAATTATGTTTCGTAAGGGATCATTGAAATTCTTATTGTCAAAATCATAAGACTCACAAGAAACAAGAACATTTTGGTTTTTCAATTCCGTAAAGCTTTACCAACAACAAACGGTCAAATGCTTATTTCAGTTTTTATAAGAAAGTGATTCAACACAAGATGATTTTGTTTATATGTGTTTTTATATTTGCCAGTGTAAATAAAATCGTTTCTTTTGATGTGATTATTAATCGCGATGTTAATGGAGACACGTTGTTTGGATTTAATGAAGAACTTGACTGTCCCAGTGGCTCACATCGGGTTTTGGATAGTTGTAAATGTATTATGAGTTCTCCAACGTTTCATAAGTTTGCTAACCAGACATATGGTTGTTATCCTAATTATTCTATCAAAAAAGGTAAGGTTGCTTCTCTGTTTCAAACATCCTCTAGCATCTCCATGTTAACGTGAAAAGCCCACAGTTTTTCCTCTCTACAACAGCGTGAATACGCTTTCCAACGATATGTTGTCAATCTATGAAAATAAAAAGAAATGCGATGAGAAGTTAATATATAGTAGAGAGTTGTGTTACTAAATTCTCCAAAAAATCTTGATGCGTAACACTTCAGCTTTGCCTTCAGGTCAAACTCAGAATATTCCTACCGTTTATGAGTTCCAAGTAGATAGAGTTAACCAAAGTAACGTTCAACAAATAGCTTTTATTTTTGTATAAATCACGACAATTTTCTACGCGTTTTTGGGTGCATCCAGGAGGAGGGGAATGTAAAGATTCTTTTTCAAACTTGAGTGGTCAGTACTTCACTACGTTTCTTCTGTACGCGTTCCTGTATCCTAAAAGGGAACATCAGTTCTTAGTTCTTTGTGTATTAAACTTGGTTGAAAGACCATTCCGTACAATTACATTTTGATAACAAATGACAACGGTTATGAAAACAGTTGTAATTTCTGCCCCACTTTGTAATTACTACCTGCCCCACTTTGTAATTAGTGATCCTATTTTACCTGTGTTTCTTCTGGTGTCTGTACGGGAGATGATTATCTACAAAGTATTCCATTTTCTTGCGCTTGCTCATTGAGTAACAAAAAACCTAGTTGACTGACTAATTATCAATTTGTCGGGTTCATTAGTTTACAAGGCGATGGTAACATTTTTGTATTCTTTAGCGCATGCGCAGTAGGAAAAACGCAGTTATCTCGCTAATTATCAATTTATAGCTAATTATCAATTTATAGCTGTCGGTTTCATTAGTATGCAAGGCAATGGCACAATGTTTGTATTTTTAGCGCGTGCGCCGTAGGGAAAATGCAATTATCTAGCTAATTATTAATCTATAGCTGTCGGATTCATTAGTATGCAAGGTAAGACGAATATGCTGAAGGTGACCGTAATGTTTTTGAAATCTTCTAACCCATGCGCGGTAGAAAAAACGCAATTATCTTGATGATTATCAATCTATAGCTGTCGGCTTAATCTGCTTACAAAGTAAATTTTCTTGCAAACCTTTTCTAGTTGAATGAGTGGTCGATCTTAACATTTTACAAAGTATATATACATCAAACAGGTAGAATGTTAACGGAGAAAGAATTCTTTATTCTGGACTTAGCATTCGAGTGGTTGATTTTTCAGCCAACTGAAGCGAATATTTTCATCTTTGGAAATATTTTCACGGTTTTGTAAAGATTTTCATGTAGAATCTCATTTGAACCCATACTAAGCACCACACGACGCAAAACCGTATAGCAGCATCTTTAACTTATTAAATGCTTCAACATCGTTAATCCTTGCTGGAAGTATTGCTTTTAGCTTTTTTACGCCTCTTTTAGGTTTCGTTATGTTTCTATGAGAACTTTAACATGGAAATGTAACATTGTACCACTACCCATAGATTGTCAAAGAAGCAAAGACTAGTATGAAAATGATGATAACAGTTACGAAAAATCACTTCCAAGTTCGAAATCAGCACCTTCCAATTGTTCTTTGTGCTAATATTTGTGAAATTTGGAGAACTTTTAAAAGTTGGTTCAAATATGGTCCAAATTTCCCAGTTTAGTTACGTTATTTGATAATTCTTACAAATAAAGTTTTGGTAAAATACACAGTATTTAGGAAGTAAAAAGGACAGGAAATTACAAAGTGAGGCAGGAAGTAATTACAAAGTGGTGCAGCTGAAAATTACAAAGTGGGGGAAAATAATTACAAAGTGGGGCAGAAATTACAAAGTGGGGCAAGATAATAACAAAGTGGGGCAGAAATTACAAAATGGGGCAAAAATTACAAAGTGGGGCATAACAAATGCAATGCAAATAAAAGATCTTTCTAATGTTCTTCTCATGGGTAGCGCCTGAAGCCAAATTTAAATATTTAACAAATTTTCCATAAAAAATTTGTATGCGGCCCTCCATGATCTTAACAAAAATATTAATGCTATTGCAGTCTAAAAAAATTTCACAAAGGAAATTTCAGTTGAAAACTTTCCCTGAGTAAAAATCTTCTTCAAATACAACGTTTTCCCCAAGGGATTGCAATAGCAATCCTGTCGAACAACTTAAAATAGAATAAAAGCGGACGGCTTCTATTTGCAATAGTTTATGAAGTTACTATCGTGTCTTTTATCTGTAACTGAATGAGAACCAGGTAATCAGTTCATGTTAATATGCAAACAAGTCAAAAGAAACTGATGTTAGTAGATGTTAGAACTCCTTAAAATGAAGCGATACATGTTTGATTGATCGTATTCGTATTAAATTTTGTTAAATTGATTATTTCTCTGTTTTTCTAAACTAATTTTAACAAGCTGCAATAAACTCATTAGATTATTTATTCTTTGAAACATAAACGGCATAGTTTTAAAGTGCATTTCCTGTTCTGTTGCCTGTCATGTGTTTTCTAATAAACAGGAGACGAATTTATTTGGCAAACAATGATATCGTTATAACAATAACGATAAAACATTATAACTATTATTATATTGTAGAATGTTCTTATTATTAGAATGCTTCAATACCAAAGTTACAGACGCACAGCTTCCAATCATTGCATTTCATCAGGTGAAAACACATCTCGTTGGAGCGCTTGACCAAAAAATTGAACCGAATCCATTTTCGAATTGTCATCAGCTTGATCAAACTGGTAAAACGTCAGTTTGGAAGGAAAATAATTATCAAAACTTCAATGCAGTCATTTCATACAATCATAAACCAGGACACATCACGGTATGAATAGCATCCATAGAAACGCCATAGACAGTAAGATTTTAAAAATAAGCTGGCCACCCGTGTGATCAATTATTTTATGACTGATATTTGATCTATGGAAGGTCAAGTTTCAATTTCAACCTAGTACCGTTTTAACTAGGTCCTGTAGTCATAGTGTTGGGCCTTGTCAAAAGGAAAAAAGTGCAAATTGTAAAACTTTTGTACCATTCGAGAGAGCATCAAAAATAAATCAAAAGCCTATCAAAACCTATATCTGAAATTTCCTACTTCTCCAGCATTTGAGATAGAAAGGAGTTAAAAATGACGTCAATTAAAAATGGTTCAAAAGTTTTATCTGGTAGAGAGTTTTCTGGAGAAATTAAATATAAAAATGTCTGAAAATCAATATTTGGCCACTTTTTATTTTTGGATGACGTGTTCTTCGATGACGTAACTTTGGCCTTCTTTCTTTTTTGTCTGATATCTCGTAAACAACACATCTTCAAATATGGGTCTTTACATTTTCTATGATCTGTTTACAGTGCTCTTTTGAAAAATATAAATGAATTTGATTTCCAGGAAAAGGACTTTTTCTTTGCTTTGGTAATGTGCTTCGGTAGCCTAAAATAGATTTATCTATATACTAATACGCGCTGTGCATCCAGTTTTTAGTTTAGAGAGTGACTGTTTCGGGTCGTTTTTAACGGTCAAAATCTACTTAATCATGGTCATATAGCGGCAGTTAGACCGCGCAAGACACATTCACGATTAGTATTAGCGGAAACCCTTGCAGCGCATTTCATCGTTTCAAATGTTTTGATTGTTCGCAAGATCAAGAATCGATAGCGTTGACGTTCGTTTGCTAGCAAGTTTTCATTTACTATTTTGAAAAGCAGGTAATGAAACATACGAGAATAAGAAATTTCAGGACCACAAAGTTAGTAACGAAAGTATTGCAAGAAGATTTATTAATGTTTTTATGGTAAGTACGCTCTTGAACTTTTTTTTGTTTTGTTTTTCTTATAATATAAATAGGGTTTCTGCATCATTACTTTTCCTTTAGGGAAGACACATAAAGGCAATATATACGCGATTGAAGAAATGCATCTCATGGTTTTAAATATGACGTTCTGGGTTGGTGAAGAACAAATACTCTATATGGTGTCCAATCTTAGCTCCGTACAGAAAAACTCACTCGAAGGTATTAATTTGTTTACAATTGCATATTTTGACACGTTTACGACTTACGGGTTTGGTTTTTTCTCTTAAACCTGTTTACTTGGCTTATGGGTTGCACGAACAGTTACAGCCATCTTAATCTTTCTGTTGTTTTCATGTGGGCACAATTTATTTCTATATATCGTGAAAGGATTTCATATGAGTATTTCTTATGTGTTTCAGATCTTCATAGTAAAAAGATGATTATGAGGTGCAGTGTTGATAATGAACAGGTAAAAAACTTTATCTGGAATACCTACAGAGTTTTTAATTTAAAAGGAAGAGGAGTATTTTTTCCGTTTTGACGTTATATTTTTTAATCACGAGGAACCATTGCATTGCATCTCGAATTGAATAAGGTGTTTTTAGGAAGACATCTCGAAAACTACATTACGTGATTAAAATTTTTGTAGCCATCTTTTTAAAGTCAAAACCCGTAAAAATATTTTACGCGGGATGCAATTTTTTTAGAGAGTAAAAAACGCGGATGCACAGCGCGTATTTTTTATTTTTGATGGGTTTCAGATCTTTCAAGTAAAACGATTTTTTTTGTTCTGCGCTTCAGTGTTGATAGCAAAGTTGGAAAAATGTTTTATCAAGGTTGTGTCTGTTTAAGTGAGTCCTTACAATAAGAGAAACCATCGCATTGCCTCCTAAATTAGACTTGAAGTTATTTGGAAAACATCTCTAAAACCTCTAAGAAAATAACTGGTATTTTTAACTGGTGTTATTGACGAAGGGGTAACTACAACACTCATGTACTTTCTGTTTGTCATTTTTGAGACGTCAACCCGCAGAACCCGTAAAAAATTTTTACACGGGATACTAGTTGATACTATTTCTTAAATTGAGACCTTTTGTATAACGATTAATCGTTCCCCAGAATTTCACTATAATTTAAAAGGAATCTGGTGGAAATTGCAGGATGAAATATCCATCATGAAACGTATTGATCATACAGTCATCATTTTCCTAATAAACTATCCCTACATGTTAAAAAGATGTCATAATAGAGTTTGTGCTTCACTTTTCCTAAATTTAGACAAATCAGCTCCCGATACCGAGGCCCTTTCGGCCATTTTGGCCCCAATTCAGAATTAAATAGATAAAAGTTA
The DNA here is from genome assembly GCA_027922465.2 of Turritopsis dohrnii. Lineage (NCBI taxonomy): Eukaryota > Metazoa > Cnidaria > Hydrozoa > Anthoathecata > Oceaniidae > Turritopsis > Turritopsis dohrnii. Next base: position 247,068 of record BQMF02000186.1, on the reverse strand, counting down.
CAAAGATTCCATATAAAATTCATCGGGTTACTACCAGGCTGCGTGAGTTTAATAAAGAATGTTGAGTCCTGTGTCTGATCGTCTTTTTGAATCATTCGCTCAGTGAACTTAAACACATTCATTGATTTAATTTACCCTTAATAGAGGTTTTCAATATGTTTGATGAAAATTAATGGCATCCGCTTAAGTTTCAAAGATGTTTGTTAATCTGAACATTCATTTCGTAGTTGTTGGTTCATGAAACGACTTTTTTGAAGATAAGTGGAAGAATAATATGGATGAATCTGTTTTGTAAGAAGCAGTACAAAAATTGTGTGCTTCTCAAAGCTTCTGGGTCAAGTAAGTTAGTTTATTTTACAGTTGATTTCCTTTCATTTCGTCATTTTGCAGTGCGTTGTGATTTAATGCTCAAAAATACTAATCGGTTTTGAATAATTCTTTTTAGTAAATATCACACTTCCTGACATTTTTAATCCAACAAAGGCCAATTTTCTACCATTTTCAATTCTACCAAGCTCCACATTCAATCATACCATCATAAAAACATCTGCAGTTTCTCCTATGACTGTGTTTGTAACAACAAAGCAAATTAGTGAAACAACTTTAACATCACTGGCAAAAACTAAAGATGTAACTTCCAGCAGTTTCATTTCTATGTCAGCGTTTACAAGCACGAAGCGAACTACTAATATAACTACCACCAGCTCGCCAAGCGAATCAAAATCAAACAAAAATACATTGATGATTGGAATTGGAGTGGCAGCCGTTATATTACTGACATTTCTAGTTACCTTTTTCATCATCTGTAAAAGGTTAGTGACGGAACGAGTAGGATGTTTCTGAGTTCAGATAGTTCCCCTTTAAAACAACGTTAAATAAAGTTTATCCGGCTTAAAAATATTTTCCGCAAGTCTTCCGTTAGTTCTCTTTAAGAGTTTTGTCATTGCAACACTATGTGAAAGCAATAGTTCATGCCCGACATACCTTTAGCCTTATATCTCAACAACATCTGCAGAATGCATCCCGCTGCTTTACATTATGTATCTCTATATTTATGAACTTTTGCCACATCTGAATTTTCACTAATGAAAAGGAAAACTACGTAACATCTTTTTAGTAAGTCTCATTCGTAAAATAATCTCAAAATTGTGGTTGCGAATGAGGTAATCATATTAAAACTCATTTCTAAAGATTCCCCTATAAAACAGAAAAATAAGGTGTGTGCTAAACATTACGGTGATTAATGTAATTCCACAGCATTGCTCTTGGAATCGGAAGATTGTTAGCCATAAAAACTTCACAACACGTTAAAATTCCCTTTTGCATCTTAGCAAAAACATGTATAAATGTTTCCTATTGATTCGTAGATTTCTAAATTAACTTTTGCTTTTACTCCATAGACATTTCACCTCAGCAACTGAATCTGTTGCAGCTACAGAAACGGTTTACGAATATGTATATGCAGGTTCAGCAAGAGCAGGTAGCCGTTCTATTAGGTCTCCAGTGGCGGATCTAGATGTATGTCGAAATTTGTGTAGGAGAGCATTAACATAATTTGTGAATTCAATTTATTTTACCAATGGGATTATTTGAACGCTTTTCTTTAATGGTTAGGTTGTTAACACACTCCTACACAAATTTCGACATACCTCTAGATCCGCCACTGGTCTCTGCAATTTTAAGAAAAGCACTCGAATCCCATGCTATGTATAAATGCAAACCAGAAACCCTTACAAAACTGTACTAAAGGAATCTTGAAAGAAAAAAGAAATTAGATAGAGTAGTTCCTTTATTTTCGGTTATTCGAAATGTTTTGATGTATGCTTTCTTTAGAGAATGCAGGCAGAAATAAAAAGGGAAAAACAGAAACGGTTTACGAATACGTGTCTGCAGGTCCAGCAAGAGCAGGTAACTTTGAAGTAAAGCTGTTCTATTAGGCTTCCGCAATTTTAAAAAAAGTACCCTTATCCCATGGCATAAGGTACAGTAGCGTAACCAAAGACCTGTTTCACAAACATTTTGATCACTTATGAGACTTTTTCAAAACTGCACTCAACTGTTACCTCAGAGACTTATAATTTTTTCTTGTATCAAAAGAAACATCGTCACGATGCGCCCTTATTTCAAGTGTTGATGTGAACCTTTTTAACAACGAAAACTTGCAAGAAGCTAAGTTCGTCCCATTAAACAGAGATGTTCCCTCATTTGCAGTTATTTTAAATGTCTTAATGCATCATTTTATTTAGAAAAGGCTGTCAGGGATAAAAACGACAGCAGTGGCGTTCAGGTAAGTATTAAAATTGAATGTCAGCGTTCAAATCTAATAAGCACCGCTTTGATATATTTGATACAAGTCAAATGGTGGAGAAGTTATTTAAACACGCATCTTCAAGTTCGTAGAGATAACTGATAAAGCCGTAAATTTAGGAGTTATATTTTTCTAACGATTTAACAACTTATGTTTACAGCTGTTTTAGAGCTGTACTTAATATAATCACGCTAATTAGTTAATTGCAGTTGATTGTAGTGTCAAACCACCCTATTGTCCTGCTTTTTTAAAGTTCCATTCAAAAGAAGAGTTCATTTTTATTTTGAGAAAACGATACATTTTATTACATGGCTTTTCCTTAATACAATATCAACGATTTCATTTCTTAAAATTACATTGGCCTGTTTATGAAGACTGTTTATTTTTTGATAACTTTTAAAGAAAAACTTATTTGCCCGTGGACCTGGTCTTCATACGGAAACCTTTCCGGAAATTCGAAATTGTGAATAACAACTTCACAGAAGCCAATATAAATCAATGGCGGCTATCGAGACCTGATGAATTAAGGGAATAACTGGATGCATAAACAGTCAACGGGACTTTTATGTGATTTGATTATCTCCATTATCTGTTACGCATGCCATACTATAATGCTATGATTATTTCGTACACCCACAGGTGGTATATCTGTTTTAGGATTCCATTAATTAATTAGCAACATATTAGTGCAATAAATTGTGGGTAATGTGGGTAAATATCGAAGAATTCTACGCAGCAGTGTATTGTTTTATAACAATTTCAACAAGTTCTGTAATATAAAGTATCATACGCCCAAACCATAAGATTTTAGTAAAATATGTCACACCATGGACGTATAAAAAGAGAAGGACTCACAACTGCTATTGAGCTATTGAAATAAAGCGTGTCTCAGACGACAGGTATCATATTCAAAGATTTAAAGAGACATTTTGAAATCTCCCGCGGGCAGATGATTTAATTGTTATGTAATTTAGATTGATTGGTTCACGCGCACATTAATAACCAATCAGATGCGTAGTTTGCATTATTTCGTAAGCTGTCAAATATGGCGGAGCAAGATTTTGATGCACATGACCTTACAGATTTTTACATTGATTTTTCTGTCGTGTAACAAAGAAAATCCAATTCGTGCATGCAAGAGATAAGTTTTTTTTAAAATGAACGTAAATGTCATTAACCTTCCAAAAATGATAAAAGGATTCGTTACATCATACCTATAAGCTCTACAAAATATATAAATATAAAACATTCTAAGCGCTGGAATAAACAACAAGCGTTCAGTCTATTTATTTGAGTTCAGAATTCATCAAAAAGTCATTTTCCAATTAAAACCTACTAAAATTAAATAGCAGTTTTTAGGCTTTTCGAGAAATTTAGACAATTCGATTTTTTTTCTTGGGTAATTCTCTCAAATCTTTTATATCTAATTCTGGAGCATCAACGCCTTTTGTATTGCCAGTAAGATCGCCTTACATTTAACGATAACTCTTGCATCGATGAAGTGTTGGAATTTCACTGCAACCATCACGCCTTTGATGCCTTGCAAAGTGCTCCTCCAGAGGGTTCTGCGAGAATTTTTCTGACAGCAAAAATTATATATACATTATACATTATATATATTTCAGACATAAATAGGAGACAAAACTTTTTGTTATACTACTAGTTTCGTTCATACATAAAACAGATACATACAAATGCACATGCGTCATGTGTTAAAATTTTTCATGGGTTCAAAATTAATTTCTTCACTGGAGGCGTGAAACACAACCGCACATTGAAGCACTTAAAATGCCCTACTTTTATCATATTTCTTATGGAGAAGATGATTAATAAATTTTACATAATGCAAACAAAAACCATACACCAAGGCATATATACAAAGATAACTAACATCCCACTATATAATACATAACAAATGCATATGCATGTAGTGTCATGTGCAAAAACTTTTTACATGTTCACTAACACTGGAGCTGAACCGAATAAAGGTTTCGTAAATTATTTTTTACCCTAGTGACATGAAACACAACCAAACATTGAAACTTTTAAAATGCCATATATCGGCGGAAATCATGTTTTTAATATAGATTTAATGTATAAACGAATAGTAATATAACACAGATTTCTATACCCAGGGATAAGCAAACATTGAACAGATAGCAGCACAAAATGTAATTGATTCCTTCTAACTTTTGTGCCAAATCAATGTTGGACAGAATTTTCGAAATGAATAATCTCTTCTTCACTAACCATCATCATCATGATTTTAAACCATGAGGTTCATTTTTTGTTTGTTACTAAATTTATATATTATGATTGTCTAAAATAAAAAAAAGATTTCAAATGTATAATGTACAAATGATACATATGTAGCTAGGTAAACAGATAAAAAATTCCTTTCTTGTCACAGGATTCAAACCATGGTGCAGCCAGGAGGAAAACTAAAAAATACAACAACCAAGCCAAAAACATCACTGACAAGTCTGAAAGTAATACTCGAATGTACCTAGCAAACAATAGATTCGCAAAACGCGGGTAAAACTAGCAGCCATTTTTGTAAACACGAAAACTGTTGAAAAACACCAAAACTAAAAGTATGATTCCTTAGGAGTTCCTAAAGCTTCAGACTTGAAACTTTCAGAAAAGATAGATAAACTATCTTTCTGTTTTGTGTAGCTTAGGCATTTTTGAGGCGCAAATATTAACTTCATAACATGCAGAGACGCTGTGCCATGATTTTCTTCTGTTTTCACTTGTAACATCTTCTAGCAAACTCACAGACATTTTAAAAACGTTTAAACATCGTTGTCTGTGGCTTTGAACAATGAATAAAAGTGTTTTAAAAGCTAATGAGTCTTAATTCCTCTGATATTTCAATTTTCTGCGTTGGATTGGCACGTAAATAATCGTTCGCTTCAACAAAAGTCCAGTGAAATGTGAGACGCGCTTTGGTATGAAAGGGATGCCGACACAATGGATTTTAACAATAGAATTGAATAGCTATTGAAATGAGTTGTGAGTCCTTCTCTTTTTATACGTCCATGGTCACACTGATGGAGTCATTATATCTGCAATAAGAACAAAAAATTCCACAATCTATTTCAAAGAGAACTTATTTTCCGAACTAAATATTTTTTAGATATCAAGAGAGCCAAATAATCAATATGCTACCTTAACAATTGAAAACCGTCCTATCGAAAGTTACGCCACTTTACAACTAAAGAGCGAAATTACAAACTGCTGAACGCACGTTATAAGCAAGTCAATCTACTCTGAAGCAAGCCCGAACGATAAATAAAACCTATTGATACAAACGTCACTGTTATTCAAAATGAAAAACGATTTGAAGGCAGCTGTGATAAATAAACATAAATTCTGCATAGGGGTTTTGAAGTTCAAACTTGCTTACGATTGTGAATCATACACACTATGTTAATCATTTTAATCGATATTTTAAAACTTTTTGAGAACAAATCATATCTGGCAATTCTGACTCAGTAGAACAACGACAACAGTGGTGAGTTAAATGCTCATTCCACGTAATTGATATCATGGTTCCTTCTGCTATTGCTGTTTGATGGCCAGTGAGGAGCATGGGTTTAGCCTTCAAGGCGACATGCGGAAGCGACACTTAACTATCTTTTCGAAAACTACGATACAGTTGATGTGAAAAGTTACAATTATCAAAAAAGCATGGTAAAAACCTTGTAAAACTTGCTTATGTCAGTGAAAATAAAGTTACATCATTTCTTGTTCTTTCAACCACTATCATAAAACATTTACAAAATCATTTGCAAAACATTTAATGAAATTATAGGTGCACTCACGATCCTATTCTTTATCACCTGAAGCCTTTCTTGAATTACAAAAGGTGTAGACCCACTTCTAAGAGACAACAAACAACAGAAATAATGTTACCAATTACTGTTTCATGTTAGTAAAAATCTATTTATTGCAAATGGTAACAACCAATTAAGTTCCGTAATGAATTATTCGAATTCCTATCGTCACAATCAGCAAGGAAACGTTAACGATTTTTTAAATGTCCAAGCCTTGCCATTATTTGAAAATAACAACAAACGATCAAATGCTTATTTCAGTTTGTATAACAAAATGATTCAACACAAGATGATTTTTTTTATTTGTGTTTTTATATTTGCCAGTGTAAATAAAATCGTTTCTTTTGATGTGATTATTAATCGCAATGTAAATGGGGACACGTTATTTGGATTCAATGAAGCACTTGACTGTCCCATTGGTTCACATCGAGTTTCGGATAGTTGTAAATGTAATGTGAGTTCTCCAACGTTTCATAAGTTTGCTAACCAGACGTATGGTTGTTATCCTAGTTATTCTATCAAAAAAGGTAAGGTTGCTTCTCTGTTTCAAACATCCTCTAACATCTCCCTATTATATTGTAAAGTCCGCAGCTGTTTCTATCTCTAGCAGTGATAAAACAGGTTTTAATAATATGTCGCAAAACTACAAAAACAAAAGGAAATTCTTCCAGCTTCTTATAAATTTAAGGAATTTCTAGTGCGTTTTTGGGTGGATCTAGCCAGTTGTTGTTAAAAAAGTTGAGGAGTACAAAATGATAAAATTCCCTGTAAACTTAAGTGACCTTTACCTCATTTAGCAGATTTTATTTTTTCTGTTCTAAATAGCTCAACTTTTCTCAGCGAAATTTACATACTCCACCTCTGTCGGAGGGCAGAAAAGCCAACATTAAGAGAACTGTAAGAGCTCTCGGTCACTTAATCACTTAAGCTTGGTTTCCAATAAAGGGCACAACTTAATCGTGTTTGTAATCATTAGGAGTACTTTCAGCATGATGAGTTATTCCCACACTTATTCCACAGAATTGCAAACAGGAATATATCAAACCGTCTTGATATAATCCTGATGCATATTCGCAGGATTAGGAAATTTCGAAGAAAATAATGTCACCGCGGTTTCAACACATGAAGAAAGTAAAATGTATTTGGAAATTAGTTATGTTAGTTATATGAATAACGTTTCATGGTTAAAAAGAACAAAAGAAATAACGATATTTATGGTTCTTCTGCAACGTTAATACGATACTCAAGTAACGTTAAAACGTTATCATTGAAACGCTAATATCGTTTTTGTAACGTTACAATCTTTAATCAGTAACGTTATAACGTTTTATCGTTATAGTTATAACGATATCATTGTTTGCCAAATAAATTCGTCTCCTGTTTATTAGAAAACACATGACAGACAACAGAACAGGAATTGCACTTTAAAATTATGTCATTTATATTTCAAAGAAGAAATAATCTAATGAGTTTATTATAGTTGGTATTGTTTGCGAATAAATTCAGGAACACGACAGGGAGCACCCAGAACATTGTGCTTTAAAACTCTCCCGTTTAAGTTTCATAGAAAGAATAATCTCCTGAATTTATTGCAGCTGGTAAAAATTAATTTAGAAAAACAGGGAAAAAATCAATTTAACAAAATTTAATACGAATGCGATCAATCAAACATGTTTCAGTTTCTTTTGACTTGCTTGCATATTAACATGAACTGATTACCTGGTTCTCATTCAGATACAGCATTAATATTTTTGTTAAGATCTTGGAGGGCCGCATACATACTTTTAATGGGAAATTTCTTAAACATTTCAATTTGGTTTTAAGCAACCCATGAGAAAAACATTAGGAAGATATTTTATTTGCAATGCACTGCATCTACATTTTCAAAAACATTCGAATACATACTGACTGTTTTAGTTTTATACTAGCCGCCCAGGCGGCGTCGCTCGCCACCCATGTTCAGTATGCGTTGTGTCTTTCTTTTCAGGCATTACTTCATTTCTTACATTCAGAAGATTTAAAACAGAAACAAATAGCAACATGGCTCAAAATATATATTTATACGCAGAAGAGAAGTAACTTTAATGTAAAAAAAAAATGACAATATATAACACAGAACTGTTTACCCAGACATACAAAACCAAATATTACAAAATGTTAATTCAAAACAAATTGATACCTTCCAACTTTTTCTTTTGTTCCAAAGTTACTACTGGACTGCAATCATTAATGAATTTTTGAAATGATATTAGTCTGTTCTTCCCAAAACCATCAACGTCATGATTAAAACCATGAGTTTCATTTCTTTATGCTTTTTTTATTATTACCTAAAAAATTAATACTTGAATTGTAATACCGAAAACCTAATCATGCTATATAAGAATAATGAAATAAACAACAACAAAAAAAAGAAAGAAAAAAAATGAAATTCAAGTACGCATTTATCCTAAAATCAATAACAAAAAACAAAAACTTACCCAGTAGATAAAAAGTAACAAATAAAAACATAATGCCAAACTTATATACCCAGGCATAGTACGTAAACGATTATCATAACACAAAAAAATGCATAATATGATAAAATAAACTTAAGAAAAATACATCCAATAATGTTTCTTTTTTGTAGCACAGTTTCATTGTACAGTAATAACTAATGAACTTCTTAAATACGTGATTTATTCTTCTCTAACCCTCTCAACATCATAATTTCATTTCTTTTTTAACAGATGGAAATATTCAAAAAACATACAAAAAACTTAATCATACTATGACGATATCAAAAGAAAAACAAAACAAACTGAAAGAAACTTTGAGAACACATTAATCTAAAAAATATATAATAATTAAAAACACAAATGTAATATGACAGAAAATTTTTAACAAATAAATGGAAACATTCACATCTGTAGAACCATTTTCAATTTCAGCTCAAATCTCCTCCTAACTCGAAACACAGCAATAAACATCGATTTTATACTTTATTTATCCAGCATACTGATTTTCTTCTAACTAAATAGACTAAACTTTGGTTCACTTTCCAGCACACTTTACTGCTGTATAAAAGCATATACTTAAAACACTTTTTTCTGAAATTCTGGTACCATTTTTATACACTAAAAGACATAGAACTCCTTTCTTTGTTTGGCAAAACTTTCTCTATTTTCCAGAAGATTTTCTACTGCAAACACACACTAAAATATCCTTTCTCCTACTCTCTTTAATATTCGTTTATACACTTAAGAACAAAAACACTGGCTTCTTTTTAGTTCCCCAGCACTGTTTTTATGTAGAATGTGTGATGTAAATTTTCCGTTAATAATAAGCCTTTTATATACCTAAAATACGTATAAACCCACCAAAATTCCCATCAAAAGTTTGTCGTGAATAAAAATGGCAAGTAACAAAATAAACATCATCTTGATTCCATCATCTTTTATGCAGCCATTTTTAAACAACTTTCACTGCACTTTGTACTGCACGTCTGTATACTAATACTTGATAACTCACTTAAGCATGGTCTACAATACAATACAATAACAATACAATAACAGTAAAAGTATAACAATAAAAGTTATATTATTATACGTTAGAACTTTCTCGTTTCTTCTTCAAAAGAGCAGCAGAAATGAAGAACCTTATCAACGAATTCCGTTGCTATGAATTTTTAAGCCAATCAAATTAGCGCATTTCAAGAGTTTTCTTTTATTAGCCAATAAAAACGATCAGCGCCCGGGGCTTCCCCATATATAAGATCCTTGTTCAAAGCCACCGTTCCCTCATTTTGATGCAGTAGGAAGCGGTTTCATTTCGGCCATTTTATTTGGGCATATAAGCCCATTGGCGAATGGACTAACTACCGCTATATGACCACGATTAAGAAGATTTTGACCGTAAATTTTAAAAAAACACAACACTCACTAAGTTAAATGTGTTGCACACGCACGCGGATTAGTATAGCGCGATAGTTTTCTTGTTTTGTTTGATAGCATTGTAAATATAAGAATTTTCTAAGATAATACATCCTGCCCTGAAATTCAAAACACACCATCACAGCTATCAGAGAAAGAGTAAGAACTGTATAGGCAATTCCTGAAAAACAACCTATTGTATATTCAATTGACCGGAGAACGAATTAATTGTTTATTTCAGTAATGGAGAAGTCTTTTGTTAACTGAAAAAGCTGAAAGAAATTTCATGGTGATTACTTTTGCAAGAACTGCTAGAAACTGTTTTCATAACCGTGTAACGTTTTATCGTTATGTTGTTCGTTATATCGTTATCGTTATCGTTACAGGAACGTTGCTTTATAACAACAATATAACGATATATCGTTATACATAACGATATACCGTTATAAAGTAACGTTATTACAAAAAAGAATATCGTTATGTAACTATAAAACGTTTTATCGTTTGTTATCAAAATCCCTTGGACGGTCACATACAGAAGAAGACGGTCCCAGAGAATTTCGGTCTGAGATTTTAACAGCTCATAACTTTTCACACATATATCAGATTTCAGCAAATTTTACACCATTCAATAGGATTTTTTTCATAGATTTTAAAAATATACAATTATTTTCTTAATGGTTAACCAACACATCTTTCAATAACAGCTATCAAAAGGCATTATCAAAAACAATATCAAATTCAAGTGACTGTAAAGCACAGCAGACATGAAAAACAAAACTTTAAGCTGTCCCAACATGTCCCCCGTTTCTCTGGACACAACGATTTGCTCTTGCTGTCATAAAGAGTGGCGAATAAAATTTTGGATTTTGTATTAGATTATTTGTTGCGTCAACAATTTTACTTCTCAACTCTGGATCTCAGTGGAGAAAAGTTTTTGTAGCAAATAAAGGTTGCTCATATGATGTCAAAAAATTTTGTAGAATCCCCTGTATCATAATTTTTAACTTTGTGATGAGATTATAATTTTAGTGTGTTCAATAACACCACCACATGTTCTCAATAGACAAAAGAATAATCACACGTAGAAATGTACTTTTATTGGTCAACGCGATAGCAGCTGATCTTCATCACCATTTTGTGCGTCCGTCTGTCCGTCTGTAATAAATTTTTGTTCCTAGTTGTAGGCTGATACCACTAAACTAAGGAATAGAGGCTATTGTTGATCGTGGCATAATTCAGAATTGTTTAGTAATAACTCATTACAACTATTTTATCAGGGTGAGTGCGGCATCCTGCAAATTTGAAATACACGGACACACTGAGGGCAGTTTGTCTTTGGGAATATTCTAAAGACGATACACAGATCAATTCTGAAGTTTTTTCTACCAGAGAAACAAAGAAATTCTTAATTATTATGGCTGTATATTATAAGTGATCATGTAATTATATACTGCTGAGTTTCCCTGCTCATGACTGTATGTAGTGATGCTGTGATTACAAACGGATGTGTTTCAGCTACTGATTTCGTGTTTGTGTGTTTGGGTTAGACCTTCATGGAGATATAAGAGCTCTTTTGCCTCTAAAAGGGGCCTATCTTATATTGGATATGAATATGTTGTTTTTTTGTCTATTTATGCAATTCTATGCATAAGTATAAGATGAGATTTCAATGTTTACCATGTCTATAAAACAACTAAAAATTATATAAATCGCGTACAAAAATAGATGACAAATAAATGTGCTCTAACATGATGTATATAAATATTTGTGCTATTGTTTATTAATAATAGTCGTCAGAGTTACATGAAGACATCTTTAAGTCTATGAAGATTTAATTACCTGTGCTCTGTGATGATCACAAAATGACTAAATCGGTGATAATTCTGCGTTTATTGATGTTAATATTTTAATGTTTTCATAAAAAAATTACCCATATGGAATCATCATAAGTCTCCTTACTTATCTCAAGGCTTCTCATTTATTTGTTTTGAGTTTAACGCTTATTGCTTTTGTCGTCAATTATTTTTTACTCTGCTGTATATCTGCATGACCAGCATGTTTTTTTTATTTTCTTAATCTTAAATTATCAACAGTCGTTTGGTTTACTCTTTAGGAAGTGCTCTAAATGCTTATATTAATCAATATGATAATATATTAAGAATTGGTGATCTCAACAAGGAAATAACCGATACACACTTAGATAATCTGATGTCTACGTACGGTCTTGATTCGTTCATCAAGGAACCAACAGTAGTTTCTTTTATTTTCTTGATCGTTATTATTAACAATATTAACATATGAATATTATGAATATTATGAATATTAGCGGGATTCGGAAAAATCATGTTTCGTTTACACGAAACTATTTTTCTATAGATTTGTAGGGAATTGTATACAGCTTAGTAGAGTTGTTCGTGAATTTTTCCCTACAAAGTCATTAGAAACTTCACATCAACACTTGAAATAAGCGTGCAAAGTAATGATGGTTCTTTTGATACAACAAAAGGCTTTAAATCTCTGAAGTACCGTTTTAGTAGAACAGTTTCAAAAGAATTCTCACAAGTAGATGATTTTTTTCGTGTAACAGGCTCGTCGAGTTTACGAATCTCCCTAATTAATAGTCATTTAGTTTACGTTTTAGTTTTTTTTGCTTTGCATCCTTACTTTCTATGATAAAGACTTTATTGAATTAAGTTTTGTTCCAGTGATACTGGTATTATATATGCATTCAATTGTGAGATGACACCTGCCTTCTTATACCTTTAGTTACTATCATTTTAGTTATCACTCAGGAGTTATTATTTTGACTTTTCTGTAGCAAAAATATTTTTTCATCTTGCTTTGCAGTTCAACATTTTTCATCTTTATTGAAAGCGCTGACCTTCAGGCCTCAAGGGCCTCTTGTTAACCATTGGGGAGTTAATGACCGTGACAGTTTAAAGAAATCCTTTTTACTACAAAGGTGTTGGACTAAATTGAAAGAAATATTATCGAATGATGTAAAAATTTCTAAAATCTGTTATAGCTTGTTAAAATCTCAGACCGAAATTCTCTGGGACACATTGTATATTGAAAGCACTGTGCGGCATTATTTTCTAATGTGAAATTATTTTCCATTACAAACTTCAAAGAAAATGCTACATGATCTTTTCAGATCTCTGATGTAAAATACTTTTAAAAAAAAAGAATCCGAAAGAAAAATCGAAAATTTAAAAGTCAAAATTCATGTGGTGATATAAATGTAACGTGAGTGAGTGAATCAAACCCTAAACTGGGAAGATAATGAAATATTAATGCTGAAGTGGTTTACATTCGCCCAATATCTACATTGATGAAAGTTTTGATCTAAAAATCGGTCTGACCTGAAACGTCCTCTTATACGTTCTGACATGCTGTTTCCTTTGTGCCTTTCTCAACATGAAAACAAGACGACTTGGAAGTCGAAAATTTCGCTATATTGCATTCTCACAATTCTAACAAATATATACTGTTCATAAAACTGTGCAATGCAATAATTGATAACGGTAGCAGAATTTCAACTCGCAATTATACAAAACAAATAAATCAAAATTTATTCGTCTCAAATTTGGCTTAAAGTCTTCAGGACACACACAAATCTACTCTCAACAATTATAAAACATTCTCAATATAGCATTGCCAAATTGCCAAATTTTAGGCAAATTTGACAAAATGACTGTCAAATTCGAAATCAGCACCATTCACTTGTGCTTTGTGCAAATTTTTATGAAAATTGGAGAACTTTCATAATTTGGTCCAAATTTGGCCCGAATTGCCCAATTTTGGCCAAATTTAACAAAATGACTGTCAAATTCGAAATCGGCACCTTTCAAATGTTATTTGCGCAAATTTTTATGAAAATTGGAGAACTTTCATAATTTGGCCCAAATTTAGCCCGTTAGTCAGCCTGCAAAAGATTTTGTTGCTAAGGTGTGTCCGCACACATGGCTTTTTTATGCAATTATTTACTTTAGTGAGATCGTCCAAAATGTCACGGAGATACATAGAACGACGATACCAATACTTCGCTATACTAGCGAAATTAAAAATTGATATTGTATCATCTGGGTCGTCCATCTTCTTCATGTATATGGAAATATTCATTTTTAAGCATCTCATATAAACGTTATTAATTGAAAGGAATACAGTTAAAATTCATCAATTACGTAAGGCGCGAAGCGCCGCAATGTAATTGAGGTTTTATGAATATAAAATCGAAGTACGATTTAATATTGGTTAATCGAGCCCATTCCCGCAATATGGCACCCCGAGGGAAGCAGAAAACTGAGTAAAAACACAATTTATCATCGCTTTTATATATTTACATGCATCAACATGCGATACAACTATGCACATCACCGTCTGCGACGACCACCATTATAATGATCGCGGTTTCCTAAAGGAGATACATATATAAAGTTCAATACTTGGTCTATAATGTTGGGCAGGTGGGTGGGAAATATTAAATCGTACTTCGATTTTATATTCATAAAACCTCAATTACATTGCGGCGCTTCGCGCCTTACGTAATTGATGAATTTTATTTCATATAAAATCGAAGTACGATTTAATATTGGTTAATCGAGCCCATTCTCCTACATAATGGCACCCCGAGCTACACTCATTCTTTGTTCAAAGCGCTTTTAGCCCCCATAATAGCCTTTTGATATTTTTGAGAAATGTTTTCTATGATAGTTAAGACCGATTTTATCCACCCGGCAATCGTTGATCGCACAACCTCGTTATGTGGTTTTAAGGAGCTGATTAAAAATTGATTTTGCCCCGAGGTCCTCCAACTGCTAGAGCGTTCAATATATGCCTCAATAGCAGTAACAACACAAAGATTCTCATTTTCAGGAAACTTATAATAATCAATCATTGGGGGACAACTACCCTTTTTCCTAGTTTTATGTAAATCGCCAAATTTGAATATGTAGGTCTCATTAGTTTTGACCATATATCTCATGTCTAAAAGCTTTAGTTCAGAGCCTCTGGATGAAGAACACAAAGCTAATAACATGGTAACCTTATGAGTTAGTTCCTTGTCATTCAAACTATCATTACACTGCTTTCCAAGATAATCTAAAACGACCTGAATGTCCCAGACAGATACAAATCTAGGTTTCGGAGGTCGTTGATGAAATACACCTGCCGTTAGCTCACAAATTCGGGGATGTTTTTCTACGGGAAACTCTTCCACAGGAATGTGATAAGCAGAAATTGCAGATCTGACGGCACTTATAGTACTGTACTCAAAACCTAATTCAAAAAGTTCCGCAAGAAAGTCAAGAATAAAACTTAAGTTGCATGTAGTGGGATCAATTTGTCGTTTACTACACCAGCCAGCCCATTTCTTCCAGGACGATTCGTAATTAGAGTTTGTGCCTGGTCTTCTGTCATTTGTGATAAGCTTTGAAGCCCTTTCTGATATTCCTTCACTTGCCAAAATTTTCCGGAAATTTTCCAAGCCACTAGACTTAGCGACCCATTCAGTACTAATGGATGGCTTCTCCCTTGATAATCTATCAATAAATCCTGAGATTGAGGAAGAAGAACAGGGTTTGCTACAACCATCTCCAATAGTAGACCATACCAAGGTTGTGTTGGCCAAGCTGGTGTTATGATCACCATGCACACTTTTTCCTTTTTGGCTTTGACCAAGACTCTTCCTATTAGAGAAAATGGGGGAAAGCATATGGATACAGATTTTTCCACTCCTGCTGAAAGGCATCCACCGCTCGAGAGCCTGGGTCTGGCTTCCAAGACATGTATACTGGAAGTTGATGGAAAAGTCGAGAGGCAAACAGGTCCATGTCCGGATTTCCCCACAAATGGCAGATTAGACGGAAAACTGTGAGAGAAAGCAACCATTCGCTTCCATCGTTGAAGTTTCTGGACTTCCAGTCCGCTTTGATGTTTAGAATCCCTGGCAGATGTTCGGCAGTAATTGTGATCTTTTGGGATAATAAGTGGCTCCAAATCTCTTTTGAAATTTGTATCAGCTGAGTGTTTGTTGTGCCTCCCATCTTCAGAAGATAAAACAATGCTGTTGTGTTGTCCACTTGATAGTGAATGTGGCTGAAATTCCACATTTTTGTAAAGGTCAGAGTGGCTAGGTGTACTGCTTTTAACTCGAGGCAATTTATATGAAGATCTTTTTCCTCCCTGGTCCAACGCCCCCCTATATCTACACCTCTGCAAGATGCACCCCAACGCATCTGATTGAATTATCACTTGTACCTTTGGTGTCAACAGTGACTTCCCATTGTTTAATGTCAAGTTGTGAAGCCACCACGACACTTCCGCTAGTGCTTCCTTCCCCAATGTTACTACCTGCTGATAGCTTTTGTTTCTCTGCAAGGCTGTTTTTAAAACAACTTGAAGAAATCTTATTTGTAAATGTGCTGGTACTACTGCAGCTGAAGTAGAGGCTAGCTTTCCCACTAAGCTGCTCAGTTCCCACACTGTCAAATTTTTCTGATCTAGCACTTTTTGACATAGCTGTTGTATTTTTTGTACTTTTTCTGATGGCAAAGTCAACATCATTTTTTCTGAGTCTATCTCCACACCCAGAAATTCTATCTTCTGGGTTGGGTCTAAGACTGACTTCTTTAAATTGATCACAAAGCCCAAGTGCTGGAGAAGGAAGAGCAGGGTATCTCGGGCCATGTACATTCTCTCCTTTGTTTGACTCATTAACAGCATATCGTCTAAGTAAAATTATAACCCTGATATTTATGCGTCTGAGGATGGAGATTGGGATTTTCATCAGTTTTGTGAAAATTCTGGGGGCTGGTCCTAACCCAAAGCATAGGCAAAGGAACTCGTAAAGGTTTCCCTGCCATTGAAATCTCACATGTTTTCTGGACCTTAACTCCAGGGGTACACAAAAATATGCATCCTTCAGATCTATTTTGCACAAGAAATCGTTTTCTTTCAACATTTCCTTGATTAGGTGTAACCCCTCCATTTTGAAGTGTTGATATGGAATAAATGAATTTAGGTTTTTCAGATTGATGACAGGTCTGTTTCCCCCATCTTTCTTCCCGACCAAGAAAATGTTGCTCAGAAACTCTCCTTTCATATGAGAAACTTTCTGAATGGCTTTCTTTGCCAACATAGCTTCCACTTCCTCCTGTACCAGAGAACTCTCCTCTTTCTTCATTTTTATTGAATGAGGAGGGGTGTTTTGTCTTGGATGTGACATAAATGGGATCTTTACTCCAGAGACAAACTCCAGAACTTCTGGATCCTGGGTTAATTTTGCCCAGTTTTCTTGGAAAAATTTTAATCTTCCTGCAAGAGGATAATTTGGAACCACCCTTGGAAAAAGATGTTTTATTAAAGGATGGGCATGCAAAAGGTTGCAATTTTGTATAATTTCTGGTACATGGAGCCTCCAGCCCCTGTGTGGAGTAGCCTTTAGTGCTCTCAATGGAGCTATGCTGACAAAGCTTGCCCTTCTTTGAGAGATTCTTACCTCCAAGTCGTGGAAAGTTGGAGTAACCATCTTTCTTGAGCGTTGAAAATCGCCCTCCATTCCTCCAGTTGGATGAAGGGCCCTTTCGAAAGGGCTGTTGATCTTGAGGTCGACGTAAAGGATGCTTTCCTCTGGTCGAAGTTGATGTAGTAGTGGAATTATCCTTCGAATAAACTTCTTTTGATTTTCGTTTTGCCCTTGCAGTATCTACAACATGTTGTTGAAATTTCTTTCCAAACAAATTATTATCAGCAGTGTTCTCAAGCATCTCAGAATTTTCTTTGAGCTTATCCTTTGCTTTCTTCTTGTTAGACATAATAGCAGCCAGCACGTTTAACCTGCGATGGTAAGTTACTGAGTTGAATGCTTGTCCCAGGAGTAACACTGATTGTTCAATGGTTTGTGACAAGTCAGGTAACGAGATCTCTTCAGACTGATTGTTTGCAGCCAGAGTAGCTTCCACAGCATACCAAGCTCTGCTGAGAGGACCCAAAACATTTACAATTTTCTGTTGGATCCTCTCCAGTGTCTCATCAGTCCCCAATTCTGTTTTCTTGCCCGACTCCTCTAAGAGTTCTTGGCAAAAATCGTCCATTTTCTTGATCTTGGACACGTTAGTCGGTATAGGATTGTTTATGAGAATGCTCTCTTTCAAGTCTTTCTCTTGTACAAATTTTGCCATGTATTTGTTGGCGTAATCAGCCAGTTCGGTTGGTAAAACATAGTCGTATTGCCTATCGTCGGCTAGAGCTTCGAATCGTTGCCGTTTGAACGAAGGTTCAATATCTTCAGGTTGTTGTTGTTCTTCTTCATTGGGCCTTTTCCGCCCGATATCATTCGACTCAATGGTCGTACTATCTTCCTCATTGGGAAGTACAGAGTCAGTGGCGATGCTCTGAACCTCAGTGGGTGTTGGAGCAGCCATGATTTGCAAGATTATAAACGATTTTCACAAATGTAGCTTTCAGACTTTGTTGCTCACGCGGGAATAAGTCGAAAACAAGAATGAGCGTAGCTCGGGGTGCCATTATGTAGGAGAATGGGCTCGATTAACCAATATTAAATCGTACGAAGATTTTATATGAAATAAAAATGAAAAGTGTGTTTCATTTCCTGCAGGATTGAAATAATTCTTCCAGTAGGAACCAAGCTTTAATCATTTATCTGTTAAGTTTTAAATAAGTCGATGGTAAAGCCAAACGTAAATGATATATGACGAAGAACTACTAAAACTGATAAAACTAACAGAAACTCTATCACACAAGAAAATTAAAAAATAATGATGTTAATAAAAAAGTAATTGCAATTGATTAGAATGTTTTGATGGCGTGATAAATTCTTTAGATATCTTTATTACGGTAGCAGCGTAAGCGAATACCGTATTAAAACACCCTCGGACTCCTACTACTACTCCTCCTACTACTCCTCCGGCCGAAACGGCAGTTTTTAGCCTACGCTTAACAGTCGATCAGATTTCGTTCAGAAAATCATATGAAATCTCACAAAGGAACGCAGTCTAAAAATATTGGAAGGTTATATCCAGCAAACATTCTAAAATAAATTTTTATAATATTTCATCGCTTAATAATACATGAAGAAAGAGATATTTTGGTAGTAAGGCTTTAAGTTAGAAGTAGTAAGTACTTACTTTTACTAAAAATGCTTAACATTTGGATGTAAGGTACGATTTTATCGTCGGTACTTCAACTTTTTAATTACATCTAAAGTTTGTCAGCTATCTAAACCGTCATTTTGCATTAAATATTTCAAAGATCACAGTTTTTGGGAAGGTTTCTTGAGTCCATGGAATCTTTGTTATTGTTTTTAATTTTTTTCGAAGCAGACGCGTTTTTTTACACATAAGTTCTCATGTATGCAGTTTTCTTTGTCTTGAAAATTATTTGCTGGTGGCGTTTCTTAATAAGACCCCATTTACATTCGATAAGACATCTTTACACTAACTATTTCTTTATGACAATTTTTGGTCGTGCTTTCGAAAGTATGCTGCTTGCTGCTACCGTTTTGCGCCATCTGGCTCTGGCTTACTATTTATTCATCTTCCACAATATTCCTATTATTAGAATGCTTCAATACTAACGTTACAGACGCACAACTGCCAATCATCACATTTCACCAGATGAAAACACATCTCGTTGGAGCGCTTGACCAAAAAATTGAACCGAATCCATTTGCGAATTGTCATCAGCTTGATCAAACTGGTAAAACGTCAGTTTGGAAGGAAAATAATTATCAACATTTCAATGCAGTGATTTCATACAATCATAACCCGGGACATATCACGGTATGAAATCATTAAAAACTTACTATGCCATTACATTTTACGTGCTTAGTGATAGATAATAATCCTTCATAATCCGGATTTTTGTTTATCGATGATACAAAAACTACCCAGTACCGTAGAGCAAAATTGACTGTTACATTGTGGAAGGCCTAAAGGCCTATTATCGAAATAGACAGAAATCTTCTAATTTTTCATTACCACTGCAGTATCCATCAAAACAGTGAATTCCTGTGGTTTGTCTCTAGAATGTTTATGAAAAATTGAACAGTGACGGTTAAAGAGTTCAATCTTATTCTAATACCTGTCATAGTAGGATTTACAACATAGTCAAACTTTTTGGAGGAGGGTTGACTTATTAAGAGAAGAGAAGAAAAACGTGCAGTTACTAAGGAATAATTGAGATAATGTCTGTATCCAGTTATGCCTTGAAAACTTTAGGATTACAGTACGTTTAAATAATATTCATGGAAATGCCGCGTTTAGGAAAGTGTCAAAGTAATATCTTTGTGTCACTTTACGTAAAATGAGAGATTTCGGTTTTTGATGTCAAAGCCTCTTCATCATTTCACCCACAATCCAAAATTACACAGATAAAAGTTACAAAGATTCAGCGAGTTACTCACAAATAGTGCGAGGGTAATAGAGTATACGCATTGCGTCCTGTATTTGAATTTATTTTTGAATCTTAAGCAAAATAAACTCAAACACATTCATTGATTTCATTTCCAAACAATAGAAGTTTTCAAGTTTGTTTGATGAAAAAGAGTGGTATACGATTAAACCTTCAAGGATGTTTCTTAATCTGAACATTCATTTTGTAGCTGTTGGTTCATGAAACGACCTTTTCGAATATAAGTGGAAGAATAATATGGATGAATCTGTTTTGTAAGAAGCAGTACAAAAATTGCCTTCTCCTCAAACTTTCTGGACCAAGTATGTTAGTTTTGTGTACTTTTAATTTCCTTTCTTTTCATCATTGGTGCAGTGCGTTCTGATTGTAATGTCCAAAGATGCTGGCCAATTTGGAATAATCTTTTTTTAGCTAATGTCACCCTTCCTGATATTGTTAATCCAACAGTCACCGGTTTTTCATCATTTTCTTCAATTCTACCAAGAACTGCACTCAAGAGTACCATCATTAAGACAGTTGCAGTGCCTGAAAATACAACAACTGTTCGAAAGGCAACATTTACTAAATTTACACAAATTCTACAAAATTCTACAAAGTTTACATCACATCCCAGTGCTATCGTAATACCAAGCACAACATTGACACCAAGCAGATCAACTTTTGCACTCACAAAGTTTCAAAATATAACACATGCAACAATGGTAACAAAGGTTCCTGAGATTACACGCAATGTAAGCTCATTATCAATGTTTCCCAGTATAACCGTAGGAATGAACACAATCGTAGTGGAAACGACCAACTTAGTCATTCAAACCAATATCATAGAAAACCACTTCAAAACAACATTAGTAGACAAAGCAACAACTCAAACATCTGCCACTGTCGCTGTAAGTAGGAGAAGCACAATCACATTTACAAGCAACAGCACCAAGCATTTGGTAACCGTACCCTATAGCTTTTCTGCAAGTAGCAGTGAAATAACTTCAACATCACTGGCAAAAACTGAAGATGTAACTTCCAGCAGTTTCATTTCTATGTCTGCGTTTACAACAACGAAGCGAACTGTCAATATTACCACCACCAGCTCGCCAAGTGAATCAAAATCAAACAAAAATACATTGATGATTGGCATTGGGGTGGCAGCCGTTGTGTTACTGATATTGTTAGTTATCTCTTTTACTATCTGTAGAAGGTTAGTAAAACGAATAGCATTTTTCTGGGTTAAGTTTTGTTCCTATAAAATAAGAAAGTTAGAATAACATGTAAACGGTATCAAACTGTCTTCCGTAACTCTTCTTTCATTGCAGCATCACGTGAAAAGAAATATTTTATCTCCAACATATTTTTTCAACTTACGTTTCAATAACATCTTCTGCATGGATTCCGCCGCCTAACATCATGTGTCTCTGAATCTATGAAATTTTGCTTTATTTAATTTTCACAAATGAAAAGTAAAACAACGACAAAATCTTTTTCATTTAAATCTCATTAATAGAATAATGTCGCACTTGTGATAGCAAAAGAGACAATTTTATGAAAATATAACAGGGATCGCGGAGCAAGGTAGCTTAGGGGGCTATAGCCACCCACACCCCAGGTGTAGTCATTCTTATTACTCTCTTGTTAAGGCAATTGAATGTAAATTTATGCTATATTTTAATTTGGCATCTTTACAAGAACATCGCTTATTGCAAGTATGAACATTTCCTATTGCTTCTTGAATTATTATATTGAATTTTGTTTTTACTTCATAGACACTTCAAAAGTAAATTTTCGAGAAACAAATTGGTCTCTTCAACTGCATCTGTTGCAGCTACAGAGATGGTTTACGAATATACATCTGCAGGTTTAGCAAGAGCAGGTAGGTTTGGCGTAAAGCTGTTCTATTAGGTCTCTGAAATTTTAAGAAAAGCACTCTAAGCCCATGCTATGAATAAATGCAAACTAGAAACTCTACAAAACTGTCCTAGTTAAAGAATCTTGCCAGAAACTAAGTTAGTCCGATTTCCTACGTAAAGAAGTTTACTTATTTTCGGTTATTGAAAATTTTTCAATATTGGTTTCTTTAGAAAATGTTGGCAGAGATAAAAACGAAAGCAACAGTACTCAGGTAATTATTAAACTTGAAGGTCACATTTCAAAATTACTAAGCATCCCTTATTCAGATATCTCATTAACATGTCATGCAACTACTATAAGGCAAGGAGAACAAAGCTGCAAGATTTGTTTAAACGTTTATCTGAATGGCTTTGGGGCTTTCATGCTCATTCGTGTAATTACTTTATCATGGCATTCTTGTAAGTATGAAAATGTTGTTAAAGGTAAAACCCAGTTTTGATACCCGTTACTGACAAAATAAATCCGCATTTGCTTATAAATTGCTTGATCTTTTACAAGTTCTGAAAAGTAAATAATCGTATAACCAAACCATTTGCTTTCGGAGAATAAGAAAATAAAATTGGAACATAATACTTCACAATGTTTGCCCCTAACATATCACTAAAACTTACCTCTTTTAATTTGTTTAAGACATGTAATCTTTAAAAAGAAGCCCCGGCCTTTATTTTCGCCCACTCACAAATATTTTAGTGTCATAGCGCCTGCCACACGATACAATTCTTCAAGAGTAACAATAACAAATTCTACGATCTACTTCATGGAGAACTTATTTTCCATACTTAATCTTATTTAGATATCAGGAGAGCCAAGTAACCAGTATGCTAGCTTAACGTTCGAAAATCGTCCCATCGAAAGTTACGGCACTTTACAGCGGAAGAACATGGCTAAAGTTGCTGAAACAAGCATTACCGAACCAATGTATTTTGAAACCGAGCCAATCTATTCAGAAGCAGGACCGAACGATGAATATAGCGTGTATCAGGCAGAAAACAGACTACCAGCCCATACTAGAGTTACAAGGATTAAAAGTATTGACGACATTGCTACCCCTCCTAAAGAGACGGTGCTACAAGAACCGGTATATTTCGAGACTGTTGGAGATGTTTATGCAGAAGTAAATAAACACTGAAAATAGGAGACTTGATACCTCCAATTTTATGGAATGAAGTAATTTGTAATAACTGCTGGAGAAACATGCGCAGTAGTATTCTGGACGATGCTTTTTAATGCTTTTATGCGTTACAAAAAAAACAGAAAGGAATTTCAAACACTTTCAACATTATGTAAGAATACGTGCAAACTACATACCAGATATTTCGAGCGGTTACGATGGGTAGTCTTGGTTAAACTTGCAATTGCCGTTCTTTCTAATAATGCTATTTATTTGATCCGTTAAGAATGTCCATTACGTAAAGTAGCGTATGCTTCTTCCTTAATAATTTTGCGTCACGTATATATGTTTACAATTTATATTTATTATAATTTACTTACAACATTAATAGTAATGTCATAGGTAAAATTTACATGACTGTTTGTTTTTAAAAGATTGTATGGTAATAGATCAAGACATTTCCAATCAGTTCATCCTTCATCATGTGCACGATCTTTTTTCTTCTGCAGAAAATAAGTTATGTCTATCTTCTATACTGCATATATTTTCTTGTCAGTGCGGTAAATGTAAATTGTAGATTTTTTTTGTTGTAGTGCTAATTGCTGACTACCGTTCATCCGTGGACTGTATTGTCACGAGTCATGCATCATACAAGTTTATTGACTCTGCTTATGCACAAGTGTTTACATAAATATTTATATCAAATTGAATATAAACAAGAACCATCTGGTGCAAAACGCTAACAGCGCTACAAAACTAATTCACGATGCGAACAAAACACTCCATTCATTTGAAATGTTTTATAGAAAATGACTGTAAATCAAAAGAGAAATAAATAAAGAAAAATAATACAAAGTAAAGAAAACAAGAATAGTTTAGAGGATTAGAGGTAGAACTAAAGGTCAAATTAAGAACTGCTTCTTCCGTTTTCCTAACGGGTAAGATCCTTTTTTTGTGAGTAAGCGATAAAATATCAATAAAATACTTCATTGAATATTTTGATAAGCTCTTGAAAATTCGTAATACGAACGTTCAGTATAATTTACATATTTCCGTTTAGAAACTTTGGAGATGAAAAAGCGAAGACTAAGCTGTCACTTCGACTGGACGAGTAGTGGATGGACGAGTAGTGGATGGGCGAGTGGTGGATGGAGTAGGATTAGGAAGACTATAGTGTTTTAATACGGTAACTACTAGCACCGCATAAAAAAGATATGATTCAATAATGTTTGCGACATTGTTCATTCAGGTTAGCAATCAAGCTGACTGTTCGGTGAGAGTAAGTAAAGGACTTCCAATTAAAGCTTTGTTCACTCAGTAGGTTAGTGTCTTCTTTTTCTCCTTTCCGGGTGTGAAGCCGATTCTGCACTAGACGGGAATTCCTGCAATCTGATTGGCTCAGTAAAAACATGTTCATTGTGCAAACCATTGACTATCCAGTGAGAGAATTTCTCTGTTATTCTTGTGGGTTGCACTGGTTTTCTGTCTGAGTATTAACAACAAATGGTGAGTTTGCAGATGAATAATTGTCGTGAAGAATATTTTCTGTATCTCTTGTGTCAGACTTAAACATCGCCGGTAATAATTCTGAATTCATGTCGACATTGTTGTTATTATCATCGTCGTAAACTGGTCGGGGATTTATTAAATTGTTTGACCTGGCAGGAACTGGAGGTGGTATACCTGGCCTAATGACTTCGTCCACGGGCTGATATATATTCATATCGGTACTCCCTGTTGATGTTATTAATTTCCCACGGCGGTGTCTGTAGAATCCATACGAGGAAGCGACAATCAATATAATCAGCAGGAATACTCCGCTCAATGTCAGTGCAATGGTCTCCCTCTCACAGTTTGGTGGCTCGCATAATGTCTTCACGTATCTACAAGTGTCGAAGGTATGTCCTTGAACCACAGTAAACCATACACACACCTTGTACTCTGTGCACGGTTTCAAATTTTGAGTAAGGTATTTGCAATCCTCCTTGACACAATCCCTTTGTTCATCCAAACTCCACGCTTGCTTGATGCCATCACTGTATATCTGCATACCCATTCTTTGGACATAAAGTTTGTCGTGTTTGTATAGAAACCACAGGACGTCTACAACGGTAGTGTCTTTGGCATACAAGTACATTTTTTCAATACCATGATTTTGGTAGCAGTAAAAGACATCTCGCGTCGGTGTCCAGTCCATTAAAGGTTCTTTTCTGTTATTGTCATAGAACCGTGTTATGTTGGTTAGCACAGGAATGTCTCTGCTTCTACTGGTTGAGCTACTGTTTACAAGGAGAAAGAAATAATAACCTGTTACGTCATGAGCGTCTATTTTCATGCCGCTAATGCAATAGAGCCAGTTACTACTTTGTTTACAATTTTCATCGGGTAACAAAGTCCAAAGTCTCGCTTCACCATTCACGTCACCTTGGTAAAATAATTTCATCTGTTTATCTTCAACTCTAGCAAGCGTTTTGGGTAAGGTGAAATTGAATGTAAAATACCCGGCCATATTTCCACATGAGAAATTTGCCACAAGTCCTGTTACCACACAGTCCGGGTAATAATGATGAATGAATATAAACACCAAAATGAACAGCTGCTTATACATTTCGTCCAGTGGAACTGCGTATTAACTAAACATCTTTTCAAGGAGAATGTTCACACTAGTAAAACCAATTCGTAGATCAAAGTTTTTATCTTTGTTGAAATCACATCATGACATACTCGCTTCTATTTATTCATTTCAGCTCTAATATTTTCTTTAGAGCTGCTTACAAAAGAGATTAGAACTTTGCTAGCAATCCTAAAACTTCATATATGTTAGTCGTATCGTTATCCCTATCATAAAGAACGTCAGAAATGATGGGATAACTAATTGCTTTCGAAAGGTCGCATAGATACCTAATCAAATATTGCAATGCGGATTAATTTGATTTTGGTGACATTCTTGCATCGAACAGTTAATAGAATTCTTTGTTTGGTTACTGCCCTTAATTTGAGATAAATGCACGCTGGGGGATTTCCGTAACTTTATATTGCAGTATTTCCAGATGGTATTTCAATGTCCACTGGTGATCATTATAGAGTAAAATTTAGTATTTATGGTTATACTAAAGATTAGTGGCTACCTTATCAGTAAAAAATCTGTCGGTAAAAAGTGACGAATATTTTTTACCGACGAAACGTTTTGCCGACGAAATTTTTCACCGACGAATTTTTTTTGCTGACAAAAATTTTTTACCGACGAATAATTTTTACCGATGAATTGGTATTTTCATATGGATAGTATTTTGCATTTTGTAGCTTAAAGACGCCTTAGGGTATCTTACACTGATCATATTGCTTGAATCGTGTTAATAAGTATTGAAAAATAAAAATAATTGTAAGTAAGTTTGAAAGTCAGTCGAGCAAAATTGATTTGCAAATATATGATTACATACCAGTTCCAATCAATTCCAATAAATTGATGTAAATAATAGATCAGTATTTTATGTACTTTTACGTGTCAATTACGTGGGTTAAGCTCACATTCTCTTACATTTAATGCAGTTATATTTCCTTGTTGTCAAAAGAACATTCAATAATACTCAAGTGTATACAAGGCTTTAAGCAATCTTTTTTTTTTGTTTTTTTTTGTGAAAGGCGTATATACACACTTTGATAATTGTGTTTGAATTTTGACCAATTATTTTGATTCCATTTGGTGTCCGTTAGCCAGTAGAAAAAGTCGTCAAAACTTACTGCAATGGAAAGCAATTTTACAGAAATTGTATGTATATTTATAGTCACTAAGATAAAGAAATTTTTTTATTGAAAAGGTGTGTATATTTCTATAAAAATGCACTCGTTCGCAGTGCTTTTCAAAAAGTTTGCCGACTGTGCATCGTAATCATATTTTTGCAAAACGTTGAGCTTCTTATGATAAAGTTGAATTTCATCTATCCATTTTCATTTAAGGAGAACACGTCATTGTCTCTAACAACAGTCATTGTCTGAGTTCAAACTTTATTTTGAATACTCCTTTCTTTTCAGTTTTATGATGCAACACAGCTGTTATGATCGACAATAAACCAGAGCTTTACAGAAAGTGTTTACACTTCCGTGATTAGATATGAATGCTGTAACTATTAGTTGCAAATCGCGGGAACAAAAGAGTCAAAATGACAGCCCGAGAACTCCAAGTTGCGTGAAGTACAAGGTCTTTGTGTATAAACTCAGATCAAGCCTAAACTATATGGACAGCCATTTATTAATTATTGGTACTGATATGGAATGTAAAGTTTTTATTTCAAATGGATGTTACATATGTTAATGTGTTTTTTTTGTCATTTTTGCATTTGAAAACGAACTTACTTACCGAGCGTTTTCTCACTCTTGCATCATCATTCATTGAACCACCAAAAGCCAATATAGCCAATGGGACATGAAACTTATATTAACTAATGTTTGTTATTCTAGGAAATAAAGTCTGCTATTTGTATTGTAAATCTGACGTTACTTGAATAATTAATAAAATCATAATCCGAGCAGAATGTTCAGAGAAATCCTAGAAAGACAGTATAAGGCGGCTTTCACTCACCACTGATCTATGAGATGCAAATGGGGAATGAGTTAATTATTTGATTGCATTTTTTCAGTTTTGTTATCCATAATAATCAAGGTTTACAACTTTTTCTCAGTTTGCTTTGTAATCACATTTGCTGTTTTGAGATCAAAACAAAAATGCTGACTCATCATGTTGACATCAAACGTTCTAGCAGAGAAGTTTGTTTTGGTTAACAATTAGTACCAATTTTGAGATCAAAACAAAAATGCTGACTCATCATGTTGACATCAAACGTTCTAGCAGAGAAGTTTGTTTTGGTTAACAATTAGTACCAATTGAAATATTTTCAGTCATAACTTGTGATAATATCTCTTAACTGTTTTATCATGTGTCAGCACTTTCGGGTTACAGGTCGTTTTCCATTCGAAGTAACATTGGGGAAAATCTGCACATTTGGGTTGGCTGTGGATAGACGTTGAACCGAAAGTTTGATACTTTATACAGTGATAGACAGATAGAGGGAGAGAAAGAAAAAAAGAAGGAACTTTAATTTATCATTAAGAATACTGAAAATGCTAATACGATACTGCAATGTAGGGAAGACACAATGGTAATACCATTAAACGACGATAGGCAACACACCTGAGATGAAAGATGAAAGTTGAATGCTAATATTTAAGACATTTTTGACAAGAACTCTACTGCCATACATTTCAGTGCTCACTTTCGACATTTCAAAAGAACATAAGTTTGGCTATGAGTAGGATGTGAAGGTTTTAGGAAGTCAAAATTTCAGGATTTGATCAGCAAGCGCAATGTAAGGAACCTTATATAAGTATCGAAGATACGCAATATCCTGGCATTGAAAATATATGGAGATCTTGAAGATGATGAAGTAAAGAAAAAGGAATTAACAACATGTTCAAAGTACGAGTGCTCAACGAGTATATTAGCAGATTTGCATGGACACAAAAATTGATATGTATTTGATATCAAATTTGAACCAGAGATAAGATGGCAAATACGATGTAGGATGCTAAGAGAACTTAATAATAAGATCAGAGTTTGGTAAATCCGTATACTTAAAATACTTAAAAAATGTACTCGGTCTTTTAAAATATTTAGAGCAGTTTTGTTGGCATGTAGCCTAACAAAAGCGAAAGGTCAGAACTTATACTTTAATCAGCATTCATTTCAAAGAATTTCCAAACTTACATAAGTTTGTATCAACTGCTTAATGACATCTGTGCAAGTAAACTGAATCGTGTGTCAGTTTTATAGGCTGCACTGTTAATAACATCGTGTGAAAAAATAGGGGCTCCTCATATGATGGGGTTAGTGAGGTAACAAAACAATTACCCAGATCTCGCCAATATGGTAAATCAATAAAGTATTTTTTATATGTTCATATAGTAAAACGAGACAGCCTAGTTAGTGGAATCTCGCTATTATCAGATGAAGGCTCGGCTGATGAGACAAGCTATTTCTTTATACCTTCCCATAGGAACAAATAATCTCGGTAGCCACGCTGACTTAGATCTTAAGGCGCATAAACTTTAAATCGTTTGCAAAAATAAAAATAGCGTGGATATTTTATCACAGTAAAATAAGAAACAAGAAACCACAAAGGGAAAGGCTTTTAAATGGAGAGATGACATTTTATAAGATGTCTATATGAATACAAAACTTCAATGTCACATAAACGTGAATTTTGTTTTTCATGATGATTTTACTCAAAATGAACAAACTTAATTATACATAACATCAATAACAGGTTTCTTTTTATCAGTTATTATTCTCTGTTCAACAATTTTTAAAAAACTTTCTCGCTTAAAACCCACTTGTTATTCATGATATGTTCATATAAACGAATCTCTAACGATCGTCCCTGAGTAAGTGAGATGGGCTGGCAACCGTGCCAGATCACCTCATATGAACAGCCCTTTACTCTATTTTTAGGGGTACATGGTCATATCACCTGAAGGTAAATTATTAAATAAGTACACTGGAGCTGAACACGGAAGCGGACATGGACCACCGTTTTAACAAAAATTCCCAAGTCCAAACGAATTACTTTGAGGTTCATGAAAATGGCAAGCGGAAAATGATCTTAGAACGCATGCTCTGAATAAAACAGAATTCTTTCATGAAGCACCTCATTTCTCAAAAATTTACTTGCGATCAGAGTTTAGTCCCACAGACAATAAATTATTGTAGCTTTTCGATTAATAACTACGAACTTTTTCGTCTGTAAGCCAAATCGTTCACTGGTGTCGAGACCAGCAATACTCTTCTTGCTATTTTATCCTACCGAGCATATACGATAGTGTTCCATTGGAAGTGATTGTTGCAATTAATACCGGGTCAAATTTTGACGTCAAAATATAAAGCTCGTTGAAACAGAAGTAACAAATTGCCAACATAATTACACCAAAACAAACTGATATCCAAGTTTAACTGAGGTAGTTCGGGCAATTTTGATTTGAGTCTCAGCTCCTAGTTTGTTATTGTTTTAAATCCCAGACTTTATGTTCATAACCCTTGGAATAATCATATACGTCCATGGAATAATCTTTAGATCTTTTCATGAATTACGTCACTACTAGAAACAATGTCTCCTTTTCCAACTGAATATTAATGACGTTTGCGCTGTTTAAGCCTAGTTCAGACCTGCCGATTCCGACGATTAGAATTCAGTGTAATCGTCATAATCGTCGTCATTGTCTCATGTGAACACTTTTTGCAATCGTCAGAATCGACGTAAACGCCTGGCGATTACGACATGATGGGGTGCATGGTTCCCACGGTGTCGGCGGCCCTGAAAGTACATGCTACACTTTTGTAACCACCATAAATTAAACCAATTACATATATAGCTTCCTGGAAATGAATAGTCACACATATTCATAAACATAAGCAGTGCTATAATCATTTGGTATCCACTGATGTGCTTTACTAAAACATGATCGGATTTTCACTTCAAACTGAGTAAGGATAGGAACCAGACTTACATATTTTGGTACATTATTATTTGGCTGGTTTCTACGGAGGATCGAATAGATTATTTGCACATTAAAGCCTGGTTCAGACCTGGAAATTACGACGATGACAACGATCAAAAAAGAATTTAATCGTCGAAATCACCAATCGCCAGGTGTGAACACTTTCAAATATTTCATCAGTATTTAGAAGTAATGTTTGATATTTCGTTGTGTTGTAATCTCCAGGTGTTGAACAAATTTGACGATTAAAAAAGTGTTCACATTAGACGATTGTGATGTTGAGCTTTAACCTCGTAATCGTCGTAGTCGCCAGGTGTAAGCCAGGCTTTAATGACTTATCTGTCCTCTGTGAAATTTGACTGAAATGGTATTCTTTTATTTTCCAATTTTGATTGGCTAAGTTCATATAAAAGAAACTGGAAGGCTTTTTTACTTACATTTAAAGGCCGATTTCCACTTACAAAACTAATGAAAATCCATACAACAAGATTATGAAAGGTGCAAAAACAACACTTCTTCAATCCCAATCTTCTCATTGACTCAGATTGGGAATAAGACGAAGACGTAGAATAAATAATCAATTAAGAGATTTGAGATTTCTTCTGTTATGTACATAGTTTTTAAACTTCGAAAGATAGAAGTATACAATCCCTAACAGAAATTATTGAGACACCCAAGTTGAAAATGAAAACTCTGAAAATCATATGTCAAGTGGATGGCTTTAATCTACTTATACTAATTCGCAATCGTGTGCAACACATTTAACTTAGAGAATGTTTTGTTTTTGTTTTTTTTAATAGTCAAAATCTTCTTAATCGTGGTCATATAGCGGCAGTCCGACCAGTGAAGAAACTCTTCCACCTGCAATCCAACGATCATTTGTTTTGACACGTGATCACCGTTTCGCCGTTTTTATTGGTTGCCGAAATCGGACAAACTATAGCGACGATGTTCGTTGAGATGAAATCCATTTTCATTAATCGTTTGATTAACGAACAGGTCTTTACGAAGGTATTATTATAAAACGTTTATTGTTTAACTTTTTTCTTTTTTCTTTTTTTGTTTTTCTATTTTAGATTAATAAAAGAACGTAAGTAAATGTATTGACGTATTATTTATGTATGTATTATGTAAAATCATACTGAAATGGTTTTTATGTGGAAAACGAATAACAAATAACGAGTATACATCCAGCACATGTTTCAACGTTTTATTTACTTTGATAAAATAACAGGTAACCAATGTTTATGTATTTAAATGTTTGTTTACGTTTTAGTTATGGCTATACAGAAGAAAGTGCAGTGAAGAAATGCAGAAAAAAATGATGTTCCTTTACACAGTAACGAATGGTTTTCATTTTAATTTAGTTTTGAAAGATTAATTAATTGAGTTTTGAATTATGAATTATGAGTTATTCTATCATTTTTAGTATGTATCTTCGCTGGATGAAAACTGGATGCTGGATGAAAAGGAACGCGGAACGAACGAAATTTGTTTTGGTAATGTGCTCTGTAATTTATTTATTTACAAATCAACTAAAAATGGTTCCCATGGCTGTGGAAATGGGGGAACGTCTGATGCTGTCTCATTTCACCTAACCATGTCTACCTTTTATTAGATTTTCTATACAATTTAAGATGCTTGGTACTTTGTCTATCTGGCTGTCTTCCAGCCAACTTTTGTTTTTGTTTGTTTCAATATGGTTGCAATGAATGTGATTATTTTAGCTGTTCTTCAACTGAAATATTTTCTTTTATTAGATCAGAAAAGAAAAAGTGTAATTTAAAGAAATGCAGCACATGGTTAAATTATGAATTATGTCCTACAAAAAAAAAGCATTATTGGATGGATTTTTTTCAGTCTACATTTTATCAAATTTATGCATTATTTTGTGTTTGCTATATGATTGTTTACGTACTATGCCTGGGTGTATAAGTTTTGCATTATGTTTTTATTTGTTACTTTTTATCTTCTGGGTGAATTTGTGTTTTTAGTTATTGTTTTTAGGATAAGTGTGTACTTGAATTTCCTTTTTGTTTTTCGTTTCTTTTTGTTTTTTTTTTATTTTTGGTATTACAATTGAAATATTATTCTTTTAGGCAATAATAAAAAAGCATAAAGAAATGAAACTCATGGTTTTCATCATGATGTTGATGGTTTTGGGAAGAACAGACTATATATCATTTCAAAATTCATTAATGATTGCAGTCCAGTAGTAACTTTGGAACAAAAGAAAAAGTTGGAAGGTATCAATTTGTTTTGAATTAACATTTTTGTAATGTTATTCAATGTTTGGTTTTGTATGTCTGGGTAAACAGTTCTGTGTTATATATTGCCATTTTTTTACATTAAAGTTACTTCTCTTCTGCGTATAAATATATATTCTGAGACGTATTGCTGTTTGTTTTTGTTTTAAATCTTCTGAATGTTAGAAATGAATTAAGATAGAATGACGTGTTTATGGATCGTTTCACATTTATTTTTATTTATTATTATTATTATTATTTTTAACTTAAAAATAAAAATAAATATGAAACGATCCATAAACACGTCATTCTATCTTAATTCACGTTCACATAAAAATGTCGCTAAAAGAATAGAAATGAATTAAAAATTAAAAAAATCTTTTACACAAGTTAAATTCTGCAACACAACGCAAGCTGAACATGGATGGCGAGCGACGCCGCCCTGGCGGCTAGTCTTATTATACTAATCCGCGTTGTGCATACCACTTTTATTTTAGAGAGTGTTGTGTTTTTTTTTTAAATTTACGGTCAAAATCTTCTTAACCGTGGTCATTTTTTCGTTAGACCATTGATAATTGACGATTAGTATAAGAGCACGCGGCGTGACGTCATTTCCATTTTAGCATATCACGGAGGAACCATTGCATTGCATCCCCAATCGAACGCGACGTTTTTGGGGAAATATCTAGGGAACCAATAGGGATAACTGACGTTTTTTAGGGTTGGTGACACGGGTGATGGGGTGACACAACATTTGGGACTAAATTTTATTAGGTACTCCGGCTATGACGTCATCACAATCTTTGATCGATGATATCTCGGTAACGGTTGGTCGTAGTAAAACGATCCCATACATTATTTTGATCAGTTTTTCAAGCTCTACAACATGGGGACACTTTCTATATACAATTCCATGGTTCAATTTTTCGTCACCTATTTTCGACACATCCTTTTCGAAATTATAGCCGTAAAAAACTTTTATCCGAATTACTAGTCTACTTATACTAATTCGCAATAGTGTGTAACACATTTAACTTAGAGAGTGTTCTGTTTTTGTTTTTTTAATGGTCAAAATCTTCTTAATCGTGGTCATATAGCGGCAGTTCGACCACGCAAAACACATTCACGATTAGTCTAATAGCACGTGGCATTTGACGTCAGGAGTTTTTATGATCACGGGGAACCATTGCATTGCATCCCCAATCTAACGCGACGTTTTTGGGGAAATTTCTCGAGAACCAATAGGGATAACTGACGTTTTTTTGGGTCGATGACACGGGTCATGGAGTGACGCAACATTTGGTTCAAAATTTTATTTGGTACTATTTTTTTTAGGGTCCGCGATACGGGTGATAGGGTGACGCATCATTTGGGCCTAAATTTAATTTGGTACTGCGGATATGACGTCGTTAAAATCTTTAATCCACGATATCTCTGCAACGGTTGATCGTAGGGAAACGATCTTATACATTTTTTTGCTCAGTTTTTCAAGCTCTACAACATGGGTACATTTTCCAGTCCCGATTTTGTAGTTAAAATTTTCGTCACGGGGTTCCCACACGGGAACGCGTCGTATTTCTGCAGATTCTTTTCGGAATTAAAGTCGTAAAAATCTTTTACGCGAGATACTATCTACTTATACTAATCCGCCTGCGTGTGTAACACATTTAATTTAGAGAGTGTTTGTATTTTTGTTTTTTAACGGTCAAAATCTTCTTAATCGTGGTCATATTGTGGCAGTTCGACCACGCAAGACACATTCACAATTAGTATAATAGCACGGGGCATTTGACGTCAGATGTTTTTATGATCACGGGGAACCATTGCATTGCATCCCCAATCGAACGCGACATTTTTGGGGAAATATCTCGAGAACCAATAGGGATAACTGACGTTTTGTGTTGTGTTTTTTTAAAATTTACGGTCAAAATCTTCTTAATCGTGGTCATATAGCGGTAGTTAGTCCATTCGCCAATGGGCTTATATGCCCAAATAAAATGGCCGAAATGAAACCGCTTCCTACTGCATCAAAATGAGGGAACGGTGGATTTGAACAAGGATCTTATATATGGGGAAGCCCCGGGCGCTGATCGTTTTTATTGGCTAATAAAGGAAAACTCTTGAAATGCGCTAATTTGATTGGCTTAAAAATTCATAGCAACGGAATTCGTTGATAAGGTTCTTCATTTCTGCTGCTCTTTCGAAGAAGAAACGAGAAAGTTCTAATGTATAATAATATAACTTTTATTGTTATACTTTTACTATTATTGTATTGTTATTGTATTGTATTGTAGACCATGCTTAAGTGAGTTATAAAGTATTAGTATACAGACGTGCAGTACAAAGTGCAGTGAAAGTTGTTTAAAAATGGCTGCATAAAAGATGATGGAATCAAGATGATGTTTATTTTGTTACTTGCCATTTTTATTCACGACAAACTTTTGATGGGAATTTTGGTGGGTTTATACGTATTTTAGGTATATAAAAGGCTTATTATTAACGGAAGATTTACATCACACATTCAACATAAAAACAGTGCTGGGGAACTAAAAAGAAGCCAGTGTTTTTGTTCTTAAGTGTATAAACGAAGATTAAAGAGAGTAGGAGAAAGGATATTTTAGTGTGTGTTTGCAGTAGAAAATCTTCTGGAAAATAGAGAAAGTTTTAAGTAAAAGTGTTTTAAGTATATGCTTTTATACAGCAGTAAAGTGTGCTGGAAAGTGAACCAAAGTTTAGGCTATTTAGTTAGAAGAAAATCAGTATGCTGGATAAATAAAGTATAAAATCGATGTTTATTGCTGTGTTTCCAGTTAGGAGGAGATTTGAGCTGAAATTGAAAATGGTTCTACAGATGTGAATGTTTCCATTTATTTGTTAAAAATTTTCTGTCATATTACATTTGTGTTTTTAATTATTATATATTTTTTAGATTAATGTGTTCTCAAAGTTTCTTTCAGTTTGTTTTGTTTTTCTTTTGATATCGTCATAGTATGATTAAGTTTTTTGTATGTTTTTTGAATATTTCCATCTGTTAAAAAAGAAATGAAATTATGATGTTGAGAGGGTTAGAGAAGAATAAATTACGTATTTAAGAAGTTCATTAGTTATTACTGTACAATGAAACTGTGCTACAAAAAAGAAACGTTATTGGATGTATTTTTCTTAAGTTTATTTTATCATGTTTATGCATTATTTTGTGTTATGATAATCGTTTACGTACTATGCCTGGGTATATAAGTTTGGCATTATGTTTTTATTTGTTACTTTTTATCTTCTGGGTAAGTTTTTGTTTTTTGTTATTGATTTTAGGATAAATGCGTACTTGAATTTCATTTTTTTTCTTTCTTTTTTTTGTTGTTGTTTATTTCATTATTCTTATATAGCATGATTAGGTTTTCGGTACTACAATTCAAGTATTAATTTTTTAGGTAATAATAAAAAAAGCATAAAGAAATGAAACTCATGGTTTTAATCATGACGTTGATGGTTTTGGGAAGAACAGACTATATATCATTTCAAAAATTCATTAATGATTGCAGTCCAGTAGTAACTTTGGAACAAAAGAAAAAGTTGGAAGGTATCAATTTGTTTTGAATTAACATTTTGTAATGTTTGGTTTTGTATGTCTGGGTAAACAGTTCTGTGTTATATATTGTCATTTTTTTTTACATTAAAGTTACTTCTCTTCTGCGTATAAATACATATTTTGAGCCATGTTGCTATTTGTTTCTGTTTTAAATCTTCTGAATGTAAGAAATGAATTAATGCCTGAAAAGAAAGACACAACGCATACTGAACATGGGTGGCGAGCGACGCCGCCTGGGCGGCTAGTCTATATATACTAATTCGCGTTGTGCATCCCACTTTTATTTTAGAGAGTGATATATTTAGTTTAAATTTACGGTCATCGTCCTCTTATGTGCGCGTAAAACCACGTAGAGGCGAGAGACACTTTTTTCACGATCATTCCAAAAGCTCGTGGCATCATTTGACGTCAGTTTTTTATGATCACGGGGAATCATTGCATTGCATCCCCAATCGAACGCGACGTTTTTGGGGAAATATCTCAAGAACCAATAGGGATATTATATTAGTATATTATATTAGTATCTACTTATACTAATCCGCGTGCGTGTGCAACACATTTAACTTAGTGAGTGTTGTGTTCTTTTAAAATTTACGGTCAAAATCTTCTTAGTCGTGTCATTTTTTCGTTAGAGCATTGACAATTGACGATTAGTATAATAGCACGCGGCCTGACGTCAGTTATTTTTATCGCATCACGGGGGAATCATTGCATTGCAACCCCAATCGAACGCGACGTTTTTGGGGAATTATCTCGGGAACCAATTGGGATAACTGACATTTTTTAGAGTTGGTGGCACGGGTGACGGGATGACGCAACATTTGGGCCTAAATTTTATTTGGTACTGCGGATATGACGTCATCACAATCTTTGATCGACGATATCTCCGCAACGGTTGGTCGTAGCGAAACGATCAAATACATTTTTTTACTCAGTTTTTCAAGCCCTACAACATGGGTAAACTTTCTATATACGATTCCATGGTTTTATTTTTCCTCACCTATTTTTGACACAACCTTTTCGAAATTAAAGCCGTAAAAAACTTTTACGTGAGATATCTACTTATAATAATCCGCAATCGTGTGTAACACATTTAAGTTAGAGAGTGATGGTTTTTTTTTAAAATTTACGGCCAAAATCTTCTTAATCGTGGTCATATAGCGGCAGTTAGACCACGCAAGACACATTCACGATTAGTATAATAGCACGGGGCATCTAATGTCAGTTATTTTTAAGCCAATCAAAACGCAAGAAATTCTTTTTTCGCCGTTTTGATTGGTTGCCGACGGAATCCGTTAGTAAATCCATTAGTCTACAGACAGTTTCACGAAGCAGACGAAGGTGAAAGGTGAAAGGTTTACTACACTTACTGGAAAGAAAAGAAAGTTTACAGAGGTATTTTGTGTATGTTTATAGTAGAAAATCTTCTGCAGAATAGAGAAAGTTAACTCACATAAGCATAAAAGCAGTTTTTCCAAGCGAAGAAAGTTGTTTTATGTTTTTCAGTGTATAAATATGGTAGCGTAATTTCAGTGGAAAAGAAATAGCAGAAGAAAGTGTTTTAAGTATATGTTTACAGTAGGAAAGTGTGCTGGAAGGTAGTAGTTTAAATTAGTAGTAGTTTAAAGTATTATTATTTTGTTTACAGATATGAAATATGGAAAGTAAAGAGTTTATAAGCTTTTGAAAATGGCTGCAGAAGATGCTGTTGTTTACTAACATGATGATGTGAATAAGTATGGATAGGTATATTCTCTTTGTTTGAAGTTAAACCAAATCATAGATCTATTTAGTTAGAACACAGTTTATTTATCCAGCATTTTTGTTGTTTTCCTGTACGCACAATTTATTTTTACTACTGTCATGAAAGATGTATTATGAATATTTTGATGTGTGTCAGATCTTCCGATTAAAAAGTTTTGCTGTTCATAACTCCAGTGTTGATAGTGAAGTAAAAATGCTTTAGCTGGAATACCTAGAGTTTTTTAATTAACAGGGTGAGAAGTGTTTTTTTCTGTATTGATGTTAGATTTTTCATCACGGGCAACCATTGCATTGCATCTTCAATCGATACAATTTATTTTACAAAGTGAAAAAAGCCGATGCACACGCAGCGCGTATTTTTATTTTTGATGGGTTTAAGATCTTCCAAGTAAAACGACTGTTCTGCGCTCCTATTTCTAAAGTTTAAAGTACTTACAGCACTGAAACCCTTTCTGTTCATCATGCTGTGATTTAATTTTTGGACACCAGGTTTGAGATGTCACTTTCAGAATTAAAACCCGTAAAAAATTTTTACACGGGATACTAGTTAGTCTATCTTATTATACTAATTCGCGTGCGTGTGTAACACATTTAACTTAGAGAGTGTTGTGTTTTTTCTAAATTTACGGTCAAAATCTTCTTAATCGTGGTCATTTTTTCGTTAGACCATTGATAATTGACGATTAGTATAATAGCACGCGGCGTGACGTCAGTTATTTTTGTCGTATCACGGGGGAGTCACTGCATTGCATCCCCAATCGAACGCGACGTTTTTGGGGAAATATCTCGAGAACCAATAGGGATAACTGACGTTTTTTGGGTTCCGCGATACGGGTGACGGGGTGACGCAACATTTGGGCCTAAATTTTATTTGGTACTGCGGATATGACGTCATTAAAATCTTTGATCTACGATATCTCTGCAACGGCTGATCCTAGCGAAACGATCCCATACACTTTTTTGATCAGCTTTTCGAGCTCTACAACATGGGAACACTTTCCAGTCACGATTTTGTGATTTAATTTTTCGTCACCTATTTTCCACATATTCTTTTCGAAATTATAGCCGTAAAAAGCTTTTACGCGAGATACTAGTCTACTTATACTAATCCGCGTGCGTGTGCAACACATTTAACTTAGAGAGTGTTTTGTTTTTGTTTTTTTAATGGTCAAAATCTTCTTAATCGTGGTCATATAGCGGCAGTCCGACCACGCAAGACACATTCACGATTAGTATAATAGCACGTGGCATCATTTGACGTCAGTTTTTTTATGATCACGGGGAATCATTGCATTGCATCCCCAATCGAACGCGACGTTTTTGGGGAAATATCTCGAGAACCAATAGGGATAACTGACGTTTTTTGGGGTCAGCGATACGGGTGACGGGGTGACACATCATTTGGGCCTAAATTTTATTTGGTACTGCGGAAATGACGTCATCGGAATCTTTGATCGAGGATATCTCTGCAACGGTTGGTCGTAGCGAAACGATCCCATACACATTTTTGATCAGCTTTTCGAGCTCTACAGCATGGGTACACTTTTGAGTTGCGATTCTATGATTTATTTTTTCGTCACGGGGTACGTACACGGGAATGGTGGATTTGACCTAATGTTTTCGAAGTTAAGTTCGGTAAAAAGTTTTTACCCGTGATACAGCGATACGGGTCATGGGGTGACGCATCATTTGGGCCTAAATTTTATTTGGTACTGGGGATATGACGTCATTGAAATCTTTGATCAGCGATATCTCTCTAACGGTTGGTCGTAGCGAAAGGATCCCATACATTTTTTTGATCAGTTTTTCGAGCTCTACAACATGGGTACAATTTTGAGTTGCGATTCTATGATTTATTTTTCGTCACGGGGTACGTACACGGGAATGGTGGATTTGAGCTTATGTTTCCGAAGTTAAGTTCGGTAAAAAGTTTTTAATCCGCGATTGTGCATACCACTTTTATTTTAGAGAGTGATATATTTAACTAAATTTTACGTAGGATTTCCTATATTGTCCGCGTAAAGCCACGTAGAGCGAGAACGTTTTTTTCTCTGTAATGACGTCAGATTCTACTGAATCATTCATTTGATTGACGTCAGTTTTTTTTATCAGTACATACAACAACGTTCATACGCTTACACGGGACACGGGTTCATTTTCGAAATAAAAACCGGTAAGAAATGTTTTACCTCAAATGCATGTTGATCGTTGGCGGCGTGCGACGACGCCTTGGCGTCTAGTCTTATTATAATAATCCGCGCTGTGTGTCACACTTTTATTTTAGAGAGTGATAAATTTTGTTGAATTTTAAGGTCAAAATCTTCTTAATCGTGGTCATATTTTTCGTTAGGCCATGCGGTTTTTTACTATTATTATATAGTAGCAAGTACCGTGACGTCAGTTTTTTAATCGATCACGGGGAATTATTGCATTGCATCCCTAATCGAACGGGACGTTTTTGGGGAAATATCTCGAGAACCAATAGGGAAAACTGACGTTTTTTAGGGTCCGCAATACGGGTGATGGGGTGACACAAAATTTGGGCCTAAATTATTTTTGGTATTGCGGCTATGACGTCATCAAAATCTTTAACCGACGATATCTCTGTAACGGTTGGTCGTAGCGAAACGATCCCATACACTTTTTTGATCAGTTTTTCGAGCTCTACAACATAGATACACTTTTGAGCTGCGATTCTATGATTTATTTTTTCGTCACGGGGTATGTACACGGGAATGGTGGATTTGACCTATTGTTTTCGAAGTTAAGTTTGGTAAAAATTTTTACCCGGGTTACTAGTCTTATTATACTAATTCGCGATTGTGTGTCACACTTTTATTTTAGAGAGTGATATATTTGTTTAATTTTTACGGTCATCGTCCTCTTATGTGCGCGTAAAACCACGTAGATGCGAGAGACACTTTTTTCACGATCATTCCAAAAGCACGTGGCATCATTTGACATCAGTTTTTTATGATCACGGGGAATCATTGCATTGCATCCCCAATCGAACGCGACGTTTTTGGGGAAATATCTCAAGAACCAATAGGGATAACTGACGTTTTTTGGGGTCAGCGAAACGGGTGATGGAGTGACGCATCATTTGGGTCCAAAATTTTATTTGGTACTGCGGATATGACGTCATCGAAATCTTTGATCAGCGATATCTCCGCAACGGTTGGTCGTAGCGAAACGATCCCATACACTTTTTTGATCAGCTTTTCGAGCTCTACAACATGGGTACACTTTTGAGTTGCGATTCTATGATTTATTTTTTCGTCACGGGGTACGTACACGGAAATGGTGGATTTGACCTAATGTTTTCGAAGTTAAGTTCGGTAAAAAGATTTTACCCGGGATACTAGTATATACTAATCCGCGTTGTGCATACCACTTTTATTTTAGAGAGTGTTGTGTTTTTTTAAAATTTACGGTCAAAATCTTCTTAATCGTGGTCATTTTTTCGTTAGACCATTGATAATCGAGGATTAGTATAATAGCAAGCGGCGTGACGTCAGTTATTTTTATCTTATCACGGGTGAACCATTGCATTGCATCCCCAATCGAACGCGACGTTTTTGAGGAAATATCTCGAGAACCAATAGGAATAACTGACGTTTTTTGGGGTCCGTAATACGGGTGAGGGGGCGACGCAAAGTTTGGGCCTAAATTTTATTTGGTGCTGCGGATATGACGTCATCAAAATCTTTGATTGATGATATCTCTCCAACGGTTAGTCATAGCGAAATGATCCCATACATTTTTTTGATCAGTTTTTTGAGCTCTACAACATAAGTACACTTTTGAGTTGCGATTCTATGATTTATTTTTTCGTCACGGGGTACGTACACGGGAATGGTGGATTTGACCTAATGTTTTCGAAGTTAAGTTCGGTAAAAAGTTTTTACCCGGGTTGCTAGTCTTATATATAATTGCGAGTGTGTGTCACACTTTTATTTTAGAGAGTGATAAATTTTGTTGAATTTTAAGGTCAAAATCTTCTTAATCGTCGTCATATTTTTCGTTAGGTCATGCGTTGTTTTTCGATTATTATATAGTAGCAAGTGCCGTGACGTCAGTTTTTTAATCTATCACGGGGAATCATTGCATTGCATCCCTAATCGAACGCGACGTTTTTGGGGGAAATATCTTGAGAAACAATAGGGAAAACTGACGTTTTTTAGGGTCCGCGATACGGGTGATGGGGTGACACAAAATTTGGGCCTAAATTATTTTTGGTATTGCGGCTATAACGTCATCAAACAAAGTTCAACTGCATTATTTCGTACGTGAAAGTAATATATTTCTCGAGAAAAGTGTTTGCACATGCGTACTAACAAACAATGACGAAAATTTTTCCCAATTCCCTCATATTTTGTAAGTGGAAATCCCGCTTACGAACTTTTTAAAAGTTCCATTCCCTTTTACGCGAGGGTTGAAAATTGTACAACATTTTGTTCTACACCATACCATTTTTCTACAGCAAAAAAAAACACTCGTATGTAAAGTATATCATGCATAAACATCAAACAATTTAACTGTTAGGCTATTTGATCGTTATGAGTTTATCCAACAAACTCTCTTTTTCTCAGTGAAGCATATGCGATGTGCTTTACTCGACTTTCCAGGGAATTTTATGAGACTTTACAAGGGAAAGTTTGGTGGTCTCCTATCAACATTGAAACACACCGTTTGTTAATCAGAACTGTAAACAAAGATTGTTTTTTTTGCAGTAGGTGACATGTTTGTTTAAATTATATGTCTACGCTGAAATTGACTGTCTTCCGATAATTTCCCTTTACATACATATATTTGACTTAGGGAATTACCGCGCAAATATTAGCTTTTGTTTACTCTGCAAAACTAATTATACCGGGCTACAAAACAACACGTATATATTCTGTTTGAGGAATTGATGTATTGTTATTTGTTATTTATTAGATCACTCGAAATTTTATGTCTGTTTGTTTAATTTTCTTTTTTATAATTCGGCAGTCTTTTTTTTACTTGAGGAATTAAGAAATTAATTCAAACAATTAAAAGGAATTATTAAATTAGCAAGTTGTGTTATCTGAATAACGTTTGTAGTTAAATGGATAACTATTATCTTGCATACATCAAATGATGTATAAATTGACTATGAATCAGCATTTTAGTTTCTCTTAAACTAATCCCACATCATTAACTCATATGGTTACAATTAAAAAGGCGGGAAAGATAGTTGAAATCGATTGCAATAAACATCTTGCAGTAGGAGACGTTACTCACTTTACGCAATACGTACAGTTACGTTAATTGAATGTCTTTAAATATCGTGGGTTTAAATTTTCTTAATTGAAAGGGGGCATGTTTAATTGGTTCTATTTCACCGTGTGTAATGATTGAACGAGCATTACTAATTTCAGCCAAATTGCAAATATGTCTTGGCAATGAAGAGCATAAGGTTTCAT
This sequence comes from Turritopsis dohrnii, assembly GCA_027922465.2. Lineage (NCBI taxonomy): Eukaryota > Metazoa > Cnidaria > Hydrozoa > Anthoathecata > Oceaniidae > Turritopsis > Turritopsis dohrnii. The sequence continues at coordinate 202,975 of BQMF02000186.1, read as the reverse complement.
TCCCAACATCCTTGATAAGAAAGGGCATACATTTTTATGCCCCCATGACATCCTTCGTAGTAAAGGCCATGCGTTATTTTTATCCCACCAATGCCTGATCAATTTCTATTTCTCGAAGAACGAAAAACAATCATGGCAAAAGAACACATATTGCTAGAAGGAATATATCCCAGAATACCATGCGCTTTGTTTTTTCAGTTAAGGGATTATGGCAGATTAAAGGAAATTATTTCGTTAGGCAAACATTTAGTTTTCAAGCACGTTCCTGTTTTTCCGCTTTATGTCTTTGTCGGTCTTTACGACTGTCTGTCGGTGTATTTCAAAAGCTACCGAAATTTTACCGATCGTTTTTCTATACTTTCTTCGTGTAAAGTTACACCAACCGTGAACGTGTACGTCATCAAATACGGCATATGTGCTGTTTGTTCGCTTCTATGTGTCCATTTCACTCTGTGATACAATGAAAAGGCGTACAATGAACTTGTTGAAATGAACATGCACCTTCCAGGAGTCTTGCATGTTTTTAAGAAAGTGACTGCAAACAGTAATATGATAATTTTGTGAGAGCTTTGAGGGGATTAAAAATACGTTTCTTTTTATTAAAGTGCGAAATGTAATAGGTCATAAATAAATCGTAAATAGGTCATATGGAAATGGTTTTAGGGTTAAAAGCACAGTAATAACTTCAATGAAACATGTTTCTTTGGCTCAACACCGTTAAGAAGTACACATTTTTCCCAGATACGAGTTACAATAGAGGTGTATTGGCCTTGAGCTTGAGTCAATGAGCTTGGGACCGCAAAAATATTTCTATAACATACCTGTTTACAGGAGAAATTGAAAGCTATATATTTTGTGACAGATTAACAAAGAATTTTAAAAATGTCTTATCAGAAAACTGTCCAATTTCCCTTGCTGAGAAAATTAAATTTGTTTTATGGTCGAATGATTGTAATAAGGACATACTTATGTTACACTTATGAAGCTTGTAAAAATTCTTCAACAGCGTAATTAAATGATAAAATATGATGAAGCAATGTTAGATTCGAAATTAGTCTCTGTGTCTTTAGCCTTTAAAACAATTTTTTCTAAGGTGGTTTCATTTTTTGAATGGCTTTCACTTTCTAACTCACTTTGTAACTCAGAATGAAACGAAAATTTTGATTTTGTTTACTAAAGTAAGAATTATTCTATGATAATGAAAAAATAAGGAAAACAGTGCTAAGAAATGCTCTATGACCATAATAGTTGTTTCAGGTGATTTAAGTAACATTGTAGCTATAAGCAAAAATAAGACCAATAGCATCATATCTAAGATTAACATCTCCACCAGCAGTGTTGGAAAATTTTTTATTCTTAACTAAAAAGAAGTAGAATAGGCTTTGCATTGTTTTTGTCCTTAAAGGCCTGTTTGCGCTCGGCTAGTTATTCTGCCACGAAACATTTGACGGAAGATTTGTAAGCCATGTATATTCACTCTTTGGCTGGTTTCAACCGCTAATGAAAACACGTTATTAAGGTCGACCTCCACTTGTACGATTTTGCCCGTACAGATTTGCGCATGCTCAGTGACAACTATTGCTTAAGCTTTGTTAGCCGTCGACGGCCAGATTTTGTGCGCTTGGAAGTAGGATTCGATTCTGGCCGCGGCGGCCATCTAGCATGTGAGTCAATCAAATTTCAAGAAAAATGCAAACATTGCAAAAAATTGTAAACATTACGAAAAAAAGAAACACTCAACACCTGGAGTTTCTTTATTAACTGGAGATTCAAATTAATTGGTCGCAAGGCGCCGAGTGGACGTTCGTACGTACGTACGCACTAGTGGAGGCCGGCCTTTAAGAAGCTCACGTATCTGAGCGCACGAAGGGGATGACGTAAGCAAAGGCAGAAAAATTTATCAGAGTAATAGTAAATTAAAGTTATTTTTGTTAAAGAAAGAAATTATTCGATTGATTACTAAAAACAAATGAAAAGCTATCAATTCATAATATATTTGTTTGAAAGAAAAATGGTTTAACTACTAAATGGTGTCTACATGTCAGCGTAACGTCAAAACACGACCTTTCACGTCGTGTAAAGAACGTGCAAATCTGCTAATGATGTAATTGTTTAAGTAAATTATTTAAAATTGAGTCAAAAGAGAAGTAGACTGTCTAAGAGGCATAAGAAACTTTTACATAAAATCTTTGTTGGCGTTGTGGTTACGTAAAGTCTCTATTGGTTAGAAAAGCTTAAGTAATTAAACCTAGCTATACATTTCTCGTACGAACGTGACTCTAATAATAACCTTTATTTTAGATGGTAAATGAGATCAAATTGTACAAGGAAAGCTGAGATAAAAGTTCTTTTCTAGGACGATGCTGGTAAAAAAAGAAAATAAAAAGCATGTTAAACATTTTAAATTAATAATTTGAAAGTTTGTTCTCTCTGCACCTTGCAAAAAAAGAAAAAAACATTCTGTACAAACGTCAAATGTCAAAACATATGGTATAAGATTAGAAAGATACGCAAACGTAAATCATGTGTTGTTTTTTTGTTTTCGCTTTCTCGCAAAATCTTTGCCACCTGCATATGCTTTAAACCCCAGCATTCACAAGCACGTGAACATCATAATAATATCATTTTACTATTTTACTTGCTTACAACAGTTTTATAGGCAGTAGAAAAGGGGGTTGGGGATGGGTTGCTTTTGGAATATTAAGTTGTCATTTTTAACTGAAAATTCAAAATTCTTTCTCGTCAGTATGTGACATATTTACAAACGCAAATACTATGTACATATTTAAAATTTTCCATGATTAATGCGTAAAATTTAAAAAGCATATATTTATATTAAAGCACGTCAAAGAAACAAAAAAGTTGTAATCTCTTGCGAAATGTTTTCAGGATGTTTTTGATCGAAGATGTTAGTTATTCCCTAAAAAATTTTTCATTCAAACAACAACATTTTGTAAGCATTAACGTCGTTGTGAAAACTTTGGTGTGTGTTTGTGCAACTCACAAAAAAAAACAACAAAAAAACAAACAACAAAAAAAACAAAATGAATTTCCAATTCTGTTTCGTTACATTACGTTCTGTTACGTGAAATCACAATTTTTTCGAACGGATTTAAATTTCTTAAGTTTTCTGAAGGTTTTAACATCGTTGTCGTTTGCAATCGTACTTCTTCGTAAAGTCGAATTACTCTTGTGAAACTCGGAAGTCGCCTCGTAGTCTTCTTCGGTTTCACTTTCGTCACATGATTCACTTATACTCGGTAATTCACTGCTTACCGATAAACCACTTCTTCGGAGCCGCTGCGGTGAGTTTACAGACATATCTCCTGCTGACCAAGACAAGGGACGATTCAGTCTTATGTAGATGTTCGGTATTGATAATTTATCTTTGGTTGCAGAGAGGTGTCGACATCGATAACAGCTAGTCATTCCCTGTTTGATAAAAGGGTCCGAAACGGTGCTATCGAGAGACGAAGTAGATTTCGATAAGGCACAATTAATGCAGTTCATATAGTCAACGGATGTTTCTTCTGAACTCTCGTCATCACTGGAACATTCTTCGATCACTTCAGGTATGCTTGCTGTGCTACTTCGGAGGGATTCCCGACTTAAAAACAAGTTTTTTCGTTTTCTCTCAATATGGTTGTCGGCCGGTATCTTTTTTCGTCCCAAACTATCACCAGGTGAAAAGGCCGGATTATCCATACTGGTCGGTAAGCAATCCGGGATATACTTCATTTGCTTTCGTTCGTACTCTTTACCGCGTGTTGGAAATTTCTCGTTGAAATTTTTGACGTCTTTTCCCTTTGCAATATATTTCCAAGCTTTCGTCATGTTCATAAAGTTCTTTTCCTTAAGCAGCAACCGTCTTTGAAAATGCGAATTTGATTCTGACATATTTACTCGAACTATTTATTCGTTTGAGTCGCCACAAAACTCCCACAATATGAATTCCAAACGTTCACACAACTACTTCAAGATTTTGTTTTTTCTAAATCGAATTGACAGCTCACCTTTCTTTTTCTCAGTGAATCTAAAATGAACTTTATCAAGCTGTTTATTAACACACGAGATTCTATTTTGTTGACGTCAGCTGTAAGCGTATGTGAATAAACTCATGTGAATCATATAGAAACAAAAACATAGCGCGTGTTTTTATATCGGATTTATTGTCAAAGCTATTGTCTATAACAACCAATTAGATTTCAATATCATAGTTATCGGCCAATTAAATTTCAAAATATATTTACGAAATTTTAGACAACTTAGTGATAACAAAATTAAAAGTTAATTGTAAAAAGTGTTTTTTTTTTCTTTCGTTTCCACGTTTCCGGACGTCTTGCAACATACACTCGAGGCTACATCACATGGTATAGCTATTGCCACTTAACAGTTATGTGGGATATCAGATAAGAGTGGTGAGAAAAGGCCTCTACCACTATGAGTCACAAAAATAAAAATAATCGTAGTTATGAAGAGAAAGCGAACAGCTCGTTTTTTAATGACTGCACGAAATGTGCCTTTGGTGACAGTGCTAAAATTTAGCTGAGAGTGCAGTTTACGAAAGTCTAACAAAGGACACGATAAAATATCCTACGCATATCAATATTGTTCACGATTTCGTACATTGTTGTCCAAGCTTGGACGTAAAAGGAAGTTTTGTATGGGATTCAAAACATAAAGGTTATTTTTAGAAACGCTTTTAAAGTTTTTTTTATAAAATCTGCTATTTACATTGCGATTTGTAATCTTTACATTTAGAAATCTACATTGCTAGCAACACATCCATATGGTTTGAATTAAGAAAGAAAATATGAGAACTTTGTTAAGAGACGACTTTGTTGTTTATTATATTACATCCAAAAATTCCCGATATATTTTTTTTCCTGATCTTTCGATTGCGATAGATAAAAACGACCTCATTGTAACTTGCTATCCAGTTTTAATCACAAATATGGTCATCTAAAAACCGGTTGTCGTAAATGTTACGAACAATATAAATATGGCAGAACAACAGAAAAACATTCTAAAATTGTTTCGATTTGCCTGTTTAGGCTAGAGTTACACTTTATAAAAGCGTGGTTTTCACCGGGCCATCTTATCTTTGAAGCTATGCTTACGCCGTCATTTTTGGATATGTGATGAATGTTCATGTAATATGAATAACCTGCTCACAATCACTCATGTTCACTCACTCTTTATCTTTCTTTCTGGAAAGATTGATTTCTTCTTTCCCTCCAATCATGTTAGAAAACACTGGCTTGTTTTGGTAAGCTGAGATGAAGTATTTTAGCTGGTTGATTTTATTTCATTTTGCGGAATGACAAGGTTTATAATGATCAAAATGTGCGTGGAGAAAAAAACAGTACTAATGCCTATATGTACAGTCAAGTACTAGTCGGCGGGCAGAATAAATAACCATTACGAATAGAAGCCCAAGGATTTAAAAATCCCAGTTACATACTTGCTATGGACCTATTTTTAAAAAGTTTCGATGACAACAAATTTTCTTATCATCTTTTATATCATATTAGACATCTTAAAAGATCACATCATATGACCACATATCATATAAGATATGACCGAGGATAAAAAAAGGCTTTTAAGATAAACTATCTGTGGGCAAAATTATTAAAAAATCACTGAGATGAAGAGCATCTTTATTGATTGATATTTTATTGAAGTTTACGGAAAGTGTTTTCAACAATTTTGTTCATTGAGATTAAAAAGTAAATGTGTAAAAGTAAGTTACTGTGTCTTCCAAAGCTTTGACTATGCAATGCACAATCACTTCAATGTCCATACGGGCCTCGTTTTGATGCAATCCAATGATTCCATGGTTTATTAAATGAATAAACATTGCTCAAGTGAAAAGAGGGTTTTAGAAGATTTCATGTAATTGCAGTAGAATCCCGATAACTCGAACCCCGATGGGACCGAGAAAATAATTCGACTTATCAAATGTTCGAGTTATCGGGGGTTTTTATGAGAAGGTACTGATGAAGGAGAATTCGAAATTGGTTCGAGTTATTGAAAGTTCGAGTCATCGGGGATTCCAGTTATCGGGATTCTACTGTACTACATACATATGAGGTCGTATGGACACCACTAGACACAAACGGGACTAATAAACATAAATAGGGGAGAGGTGTATTTGACGTGATTTTTTCTCTCTTTTCGAAAACAAAACAGAAAGTTTACATTGAGTGATGCCAACTCCAGCCTTTATTTTCCAATTCTTGCAATTTTTAATCGGTTGGAAATTTTTAGAAAATGTTGTTGAAAAAAGGATCAACCACCTCATTGTTTGTATTGGTTGTTTAACTGTCCATTGCGCTAAATTAGACATTAACTGAGATAATTTGATATAAGTGGACGGAAAAGTTTATACAATGATTCAAATATGTTATTTATAGACTTCAACATTTTCCCAATACTCTGCTCTATGATTTCAGGGTGAAAAGAAACAACAACAAAAACAAATATGTAGAGGAAGAGAAAAGTGTCGCAATAACCAAAAATTTCCTCGCAAACAACTTTTCATTCTTATTTCTGATTTTAAGCAATCACAAAAAAAAACAAGAAACAAGCTCGTGGGTATTTCACATGTGTTTTGCAGAAAGTCTTGTAAATAATATATATTGGTTACTAGTAGTATTTTTTTACCATTATTTGTGAGCGTACGTAGTTTGAAATCCTAAAATAAAAATAAAATTATTTTTAACAGCATCTAAGATTATACTGTAAGTACTCAAAAGTGTATACTTATATTTGTGTTGTAACAATTGAGAAATACATGTTTGTTATGAGCTGCTATCTGATTTTCTCGCAAAATACTTGTTCTGATAATAGACGGCCAATATGTTTCTTACAAGTTGATGTTTTATTCGGCCCATTGTCTTACGTTTACTGTCTATTATAGAATTATAATTTATATTGAATCTTTCATATTCTTTCGGCAAACCGTTCTCCAGTCTCAACCGTGCTGGTTCCATTTGGGCATTATGTAAATCAAATTAGTGACACTTGTAAGTAAGAACTACTATAATCCTGGGAGAAATGGTGGCAAATGCTTAGTTTCCCTCTCCTCAACATCAATGTTGATTGTTAACGGAGGAGGCATTTTCTTTTGACGTGGGCCTCATGTTTTTGTCCGGGAATATAGAAGTTCTTTATCATTCATCGGTAATTGTTGGCTATTCCACTCATCAACTTGAGACTAGTCGTTTACCGATACGTATGGCATTGCTCTAACTTTTCCGAAAACCAATGTGGAGTCTGTTGCAGTGGTTAAGTGCAGTTACAATCAAGATCAAGAAAGTTTCGCCGGATTCGGGAAAGATATTACGATTTTGATAACATTAAACGAAAATGGCGAACCTTGGTATTTTTCAAAACATTTTGCCGCACTAGTGAAAACCTGTTGTCGTCGGAAAATCGTTATACATTACGTCACAATAGCTGTTCAACAAAACTTATTTTATTGGAAACCAATCTAAAGACATAAATTGCTGATGATTGCGATAAATGATAAGGAAACGTTTTTCAAAAACTCCAAACATGGTAATTAGAAAATTCCCTTATCTAAATACGAACAGTTCAATAAACGCCTTTGCGAATTGCTATCAAATATCAGGCTTTCCCAAGAAATTATTTGATATATCTGATCTGTTAAATAAGGACAAAATCCAGAAATGTTTAGTGCATAATCGTTCCGAACACAAAGATACAGAAGGATATGAAAAATATGTCTAACGTCAAAGAAAGTAAAAAAGTCTTCTTTTTCCGTTTTTCTAACAGAAATCATCACCACGCTGGCTGTTAGCTACATGAGGAATTCATGCATTCACTCCTTATAAGGAGATATTTTCCAAATGCTAGATGATTCATATTTGTCATTCCTTCTTCACACATCCGCCTTTTAGCATTCCTCGAGAAAATTTCTCTGTTAAATAGTTTCGATTGAAACCAGCAAGAAAATATTGCAAGATATTGCAAAATCTTATGAAAGCAATTGTTTTATTTTAAAGCTTATCGTTGTTTGTTGTGTTCCTTTTAACTCAACGATCCAAGGAGTTTCTGGTTTCCATCATCTTTCGATTTGTGAGTGATAGCACTATTATAAGCACTTGTCACTAGGGAACTTCCATTATTAATCCTAATCTAAAATTCTGACAATAACTGAAATTCACAAAGCCAATATCCTTAGGTGATAATTAGGCAATGTCAAACAGTTAGCAATTTCTAATAAGCAGACAGCAGCAGGAAATACTTTTTAAGGAGCGAAATCATTCTGTTGAATGAGTTATTATCTTTTGATAATTTACTCTGTGTAGCGAGGAATTACTACGTTCACGATGCCAATTTAAATAGGTAATTGTCGTGGTTAGATTGAATTTGCTATAATTTGTTTGGTGTTTTTGAGAATGCGATACATTACGTAGTTTCAACTCCGTCTTTAGAAGAAAAAGCTATGGGAACTTTGTAAACTTTGGAAGACCACAAAACCATGGCCTCATTATTCGTATTTTTAACTTTTTCTATTTTTAACGCAACGCTTTTATTTTTCCTTCATGGCAATGATTTGATTGGAATCCTTTATATGTAAAGTAACGAAAACAAGTTCTGGTTGATCTGGTAACAAAATAACTAAACCCAATAATTCAACCAATACTCCGTTCAGCGCCTTCTGAAGCAAACGCCTTTATTTATGCTGAGTCATCATGTAGCGTGATATGTCAAATTATTACTGTGACGTAAAAAGTTAAAACGTTTTTTGTGTGCAAATTATCGCATACACGTCGATGACAAATTTTTTGGAGACAAAATCCATCTCAAAACGAAATTTATTCTTGGATGTTATTAAGCTTTGATAGTTCACCTGCTGCTAGTAAGCGATAGCTTATCGGGGATAATTTCGTCGGGGAAAAAAGTGAAATTTATAAGAAAGTATTAGTAAGGGATTGCAAAATGACGAAATTTTCCCCGACGGAAAAGTTTCCCCGACGTAAGGTTGCTGTGTTTGGAAAGAGCTGGTATCCGATCCGATTCGTAAAATTTTCACTACTTTTACGTCACTACTCACATTGGGTATTTGAAAGTTATATCACGCGTTTTCACTCCCTACATATTTCAGCAATATAAGCAGCAGGTTATCGAGACTTTTAGTGTTTTTTATTCAGATTTAATTTGATGGGTTTTTTTTCACCAACATATCCGTTGTACAAATTTGTTGAAAATCACTACGAAGGAGCGCATTTCCATAAAGACATGCATTTCAAAACAAATTATCTTTATCGCAGTGACTTTTTGTCGATTTTGCCCACTGGGCAACTAAGCTCTGTCTGAATATGGGGCCATAGCTACGAGATGACAACATCGCAATTGTGTTGATCGTAGGTGGATGTAAGTTATATAGTTTCTATAAGTTAATCGAACAAGTTCTGTTCATTAATAGTTTGTGGTCAAAACTTTATTATTTATGTCTGGTATAATCGAGCAAATAATAGGGAAATGCCTGGTTATTTCAAACAAATATAGGAGACTTTCAGGCATAAAGGTTGTCTGTGCATGCGCATCTTGTTAAACAACTGCATTCTTCATACTTACTTGGACGAGACAAAATGAAGTTTTTGTAAAAGTACCATCACCACCACCCCACGATGGTCCTCGTACTTCATATATACTTGGTACTTCATATATACTTGGATATGTTGAGGGGGTTGTTTATATCGAGCTTGGTTAGTTTGAGTAGGTCAGGTGTTTTTACCCTCTGTTCATAGAAGGGCTATTTTACAAAATAGTCAATGATAAAAGGAGAAGCTTAGAATTAAAATGACGGTATTCGAAGTTACTTTAATGATATCGAAATACAGAAACACGAGAAAGGTTTGTTATCTGTAACAGTGTTGTGAAAACAGAACAGAATATTGTTATGTTGTTGCCATAGAAACAACGAATAGCAGAGATTACGATTGATTGATATAAACTAAACTAAATTCTGTTTTGTCTAAAACATTTTGTAACATAGAAATAGAAACTTGGAGTGTTTTGAAAATACTAAATCTACTCCTAATGAAGTTGTGGCATATTTCAAGTTTGATGAAAGATCACTCCGAAGGAGTGCATTTCCATAGAAATATACACACCATTTTAATAAAAAATGCTCTTTATCGCAGTGACTTTTTGACGGATAGTTCTACGATTGGAAATAGTGCACACATGGTTTGATTTCGAAATTTGTTTTTTGAAATGTGTAAGGATATATGGGAAGCGTGAAAAGGAAATCACATCGGGTGTCGGTACATTCTACACAAAACTTTAAAACCTTTTCAGACTTTAGAGGGGGATTTCAGACCTTAAGAGATATGGGATATAGTATTCCTGGCCGAACGTTCCGCGTTGTGAAGTGTCGAACATTGTAAAGACTTCTTTTAGCGGAACTGATCCTCGTTGAGAAAGGGACTACTCCATTTCCTCTCAGTCATTCGGTCCCGAAAACAATATCACCATCGCCGACTTTTAATGAATCTTTACATCGCAAAATAGGTGACAAAAACTTATTCCAATTTTCTGTAACAATGTCTTTGATAATTTTTAAAACACACCAAGAAAGCATGACAAAATGGTAATCTTCAACAACAATAAGCTTTGTCCCTTGATTTTGAATCGTAGTTTTTTTGTTTTTTTTGCAACAACTGTTCAAAAAATGATAAGATACTTTTTACAATATTGTTTCGTACACGTCATTGAAAGCCTTTAATCTCCCTCTATGTTATTTATAAACTATGATTATGGGTGGGCCTACTGTCATTCGTTTGCAAATTAAGGTATTATGAAGTTTATAATATCCGTTTTAGAAAATGTGAACTATGTTACTAAAACGTCACAGGCCTACACGAGATTGTTATAAAGTTCATCATTAGAGTGCTCTTATGAATCAATATTGTTCTTTGCAAAAACCCTTGAAATGATCATTTTGTAAAAAAAGATCTGCCCGTGAAATGTAAGTGCAAAACTCTCCATCGTTTGGTAGAGCTTTAAGGGCATGTATATTGATACTTCAAAATAACCTTTTTGTGGAGAGCGCTACTAAGTCAAAACCTAAACAGAAAAACACTTACAGAAATATATCAATAACACATGGTTACCATGGTTATCATAGGTGTTCAGATTTAGAACGAACGTCACTACCATTCTGTAATTATTTTCATAGGCATATCACAACATATACAATCATTTCTTTTCTTGTTTAAACCAGAACCCACAACTGCTTGTTTGAATGAGTTTGCGATGTAGATCAAGTTTAGTGCGTTAAAGCAACATTTTTTTGAGGCGTGTTACATAATCGTCACTGCTATAGATGACGCAACGATTACGAATATTAAGCCCATTTTACACTATGTGATTTTTTTTAGCAGCAAAGCGAAGTGTCATTAATTTTTCGTTGTTTGTTTCAAACCGCAAGAAAAGGTCGGAGTGATTTGAAGCTTTTCCCTTATAGTTTTGTGAACTATATTGCAAGAATTTTGCTTCTTTGATCAATGCAGCATGATATCCAGCCAAATTTATTTTACCGTGAAAGAGTTTGCTGGAAATTAATTGCGTCTCAGACTTATTCGAATAAGTTTATTATTCAGTTATTCAGTTTAATGATTTATTAGATTCTCTGGAAGATAAGACCGAAGTAATCCCAATTTTTTAGCATTATGTTTGTTTTTGAATTGACGCAAATTTGTTGAAAAATCATTGCATTTCAATAGAAAAACACACACTATTTAAAAAAAAGGCTCTTCATCGTAGACTTTTCGATTTTTCCCACTGGAATATACACGATAACATTATCCCACAAAATAGGTTTAAAAGTGTTCTCATATAAGTATGATTATTACTACGGTCTACGCTATCAATCCCGAACCTCCGTTATCTCGAGCTTTCACTATCTCCAACTTTTTTTTCGGTTCCTTGGACTGATTTACGCCCGTTATCTTGAACTCTGGGCGGCAATTTGGAAAAAAAAGAAGACCTTTATATTGAATTTATTTTTAATGATTTCTTTTTTCTTAACCGAGCAGTTCGCTCAAGTACCCTCACTTATAAAAGGTCTCTTCATGTGATCTTTAATCAGCTACACATAGTTGGCCCACACAACTGATGACAGAACTACTGACCCTAAGTCCTTTCTGAAAATTTCCAAAATCCCGTTATTTCGAACTTTCAAGACTTACGCTCGTTATCTCGAACTCTCGCTATCTCGAAATTTTCTTTTGGTTCCTTGGGAGTCCGAGATAATGAGCGTTGACTGTATATATTTTATATTTCTATATTTTATTTCCCTTATTCAAAATTTATGATCATGTAACTTTCTCTCTGAAAAGTAAGTATAAAAGATTCTTCCTGACCTTATAAACTGTTCCAGGAATGAACTTTGATCTTTGGCTTAGGTATATCCTCACAGTGGCCGTCACACTTTTTCCCTGCTCTTGATAACATTTGCAAATGAAATGTATGGGTATGTTCATGTGTCAAATTGCAACTATTACATTTAAACGGTGAAAACACATATAAATATGTTTGAACAATTTGGGGCTAAGACCGACTCTTACCCTCACTAACCCAGACACATTTCACAAGGTTTACACCCTAAAGTCTTATGGTTGCAATTTGAAACACGAACCATATGGTATCTCTAATTCCTTTACGTATAAACCTGTGTAAACTACTACGAACAGCTCAAATTGTGAAATTCTGTATACAGATTACTAGGTAAAATCATTACTGTTTTCATTGACAAAAGGAAATTTTGACTTTCTCAAATTAGCAATCAATTAGCTATACATGCATTCAGAGATGCGGACGGTTTGGCCCGTCTGATCATTCATATGACAGTTTGCTTTGGCGAGATATCAGTTCGACAATATAAGATCTCTTCAAAGCAGCCCGACTCTCGCAGTTGATCGCTCTATTTGCATCGAAAAATATTACAAAAGTATTACAAAATATAGTTGTCGCTAAAATTGGGATTCACCACCCCCTGCTTTAGGAACTTTGCATAGGGTACTCAAATATTATCAGATGGATCGTGAAACAGCCTGCAGATGAATAATATTGAAATTCCATGTACAATATGTTTGTTCCTCGTTATTGTTGGGAATCCTACAGAAGTTCTTAAAAGCAGATATATTTGAATACTATTTTGTTCTATCTTCAATTATTTTAGAATGAGAAAATTGAGTTTTAAATTTCATTAGCTTGCTGAATCCCTAAGAAACCAACAAGATAACACTGCCGTTTGAAGAAGGTTTTACGCTTTTTATTTTGGAAAAAGCTCACGGAGAAAGAAAAAAATAATCCTGAAAAGCTTGAAAACAATCGGTGTTGATTTTTTCCAAAAATGGAGATAGAACAAAATAATTCTCACCTAACGAATTCCCTTACTCCCTTACTGTCTAAAGATTTTGTTCAGAAGGAAAGTGGAAGATCAAATTCGAACGATTTCAGTGTTATTCAGTATTTCAGTATGATTAAACATTGGCAAAATTTTGGAAAAAGTATAGGAAGAAACGGAAGGGAAAGAATGTTGTAGCCTTTTTTAAAGTAAGGATAATTCTGCTCATGTTGAATTTATTCCAATACTAAGTGCTTCGCGTTTCTTGCGTTCCATGTATAGCTTCAAGATCTTTGGAGGACGCTTGCGATATGTAAATGCAGCTGTCAATATACCAATTACCAACACAGCAATAGCTGCTGCAAATAGATACCCCGCTGTTCCTAAATTGTTGAATAAAAGCATATGTAGATAAACAAAGTAGTTAGTTAATTAGTTTTGTATAAACCTGAAGAGTTGAAAGTAGCCTTAGTCATCACGCAAGATCAGTTAAGTGTTCTCATGTACTGCTGAAGTCTATGGTAAACTAAGAAGATGATATGAAACACCAAGATATTTGTTTGACACTACCGCGTATCACTGCAGTTCTTCTCATGAAACAAGACTTCATTGAGCGGTGCGAAACCGTTTCATAAGTGCTTTAGTGAGTGTATTTCGTAGAAAGTGTCATTATAAGAGAAATAGTCACTAGCTGCCTCCGCAGCGAGCAAGTGAGTACTACTTGCTAGTACACTATGTTATTTAGGAAGGTCGTATGCTAAAATTGCTTAGACACTTTTGATATTATTTTTGTGTTAATTTAGTGAAAGGAATGACAACGATTTTGAAGGCCAGCTTGAAATCAGAAATATTGCCAGCCATGCAATTTTATTTTTTGTATGTTTTAGCTCTAACATTTTCATTCAATAAATTTCATTCAATGCACTAATTTTTGATGGATCTTTCCTTAAAAAGATTTTAGAAGACATGTAACAAGTCAGCGACTTTAAATAATTATTCCAAAAATTAAGAACAGCCTGGGCCTGAAATCATGATCAGAACAACTCATGATGTGAATTCTCTCACTGGCAAATGGTTTAGAAGTTTGCCTTTTTCACCTGGCATACTCGTATCGAGTCATCACCAACAGCTTTACTTTTTACTTTACATACTTTTAGCCAGTTGTTTATAAAAAGATGTATTTTTATTTTACTGAAAGTTCAATAAGTAAGAACAAAATGAGGCTAAAATGTGAAATATGTTTTCTTAAAGCTAAGAACAAAGTAACAACAATTCAAGCTAGAACAGGCTACAAGAATAAGAACAGGTAGCCTCTTGTCAGATTTTACTGGGTTTTATATAAAAAAAATCGTAAATTGGAATAGGGTTTCGTCGTCGTCGTCGTCGTCGTCGCCGTCGTCTATTCTTTTTATGAACTTTTCATTTTTTGTTGGATTGTTTTTAAATCAAAAGTTGAAACACAGATTTCTAATGGATTTTTCGCTTTGATTTTTTTAAAAAAGTATGTTTTTTTCTTTTTGCCCTCGTATCCATAGTTACAGTTCACATATTGTGCAAATACTTTCTGATGTTTCTATTTAAACCTTTTGTACACTTTTTAAAAGATATATTCGCATCAAGCCTAGGAGATAACAAAAAGTAACAAAGTTTTGATCAGGTTTTCCGATGTTTAAGTTTAGATCTATTTGGTTTGTATATTAGTTTTGAAATACTACCATCGTTTTGTGCCACATGCTTACCCTATTTAAATTATTCATTGCAGTTTAAAACTTGCCCAAACTTGGGTCTGCTAATTTCTCAGTTTAATAATGAGGCATTCATAAGAGTGAGAAATACTTGCTAGTTTAAGGATATACTGGCAAAGCATTGTAAGCAAATTGACCATTGAAAACCATTGAAAAGCATTGAAACATTGAAACGATTTTGAGGAACAAAGGGAACTGCTACATACCTGACAGAGATGATTTGTCTGAACCTCTAACATTAACTGTGAAAAGAATTAAAAAAAAAATAATAATAAAGTGAAGCAAGCATGGAAATAGGCAAGTTTATCCATTTAAATACCACTTTGTTTATAGGACTGGTAATACCGTAATGCTTCGATTAGACGCCCGAGGCATTTATTAAATTTTTTGAATTTGTAGGGGGCGTCTATTCGAGGGGGGCGTCTGTTGAATTTTTGTGAAGCTCTTCTTTTTCCTAAATATAAACTAAATATAAACATCGATAAAAAATATACAAAATTAAACTTCAAGATCATCGTCAATATCATCTTCCGCGATCATGTTAAATGCGGGGACAGCAGCGATCACATCCTCATCCGCTATATCAAAGGGATTTTCATTTAATTTCAAGTTTATGGTTTCATTTTATTAATCAAGATCTTGAGAACAAGATAAAAGCAGTATTAACTGGCAAACACCAACGGGAAATCGGACATGTTGTTCTTGGAAAACTTATCTTTAAACGTTATTCTGAAGTTTTACAATTACCTGCATTATAATTGTTGTACCATGTACAGGGGGTCTCTAAAAATCATCAAACTTTAAATTTTGATAACTTTTTATTTGTTATTGTATTAAACTTGATCCTTGGACTTCATTGGTCTTATTGTTGAACATCTTAATTACTCGTTAAGAAATTAATGTGTTTTCCGAAATTATTTTTTCGATTTTCTCTTCTTCTTCTTTTTTCCATTTCCCACAAGATATACATCATAAGAAAGATAAAAAGATAAGGATTCCAATCGATATAAAGTTTATAAGATTATCGGATATTTACTTTAACATTGTTATTCATTGTGGGGTCTCAGTGCAAAGATAAATTTAATAAAACATTTGCTTCAACGCTTTGAAATACAGTTGACGCTCTCTAACCCGAAGCTCTATAATTCGAAAAGCTCTCGTTTAGGAACAAATTCAAATTCCCCGTCAAATTTCCTCATGAAGCTCTATTACTGGACATACTCTTATTCGAAAAGCTCCCGTTTACGAACAAAATCTCATTAGCCTTGAAGGAATTTACGCTCTCTTATTCGAATTCTAGAGGGTAAAAAGACCCTAAGCGGCTTCAAAATTCGAATTTCGAACGAAATTTGGTTTTCGAATTTGGAATTGTTCGAATTTGAATGTAAAAAGGCCTTTAAATAATTTTGAATGTCGAATTTTGAAAAAAATGAGAGTTTTCGAATGTTGATTCGCTCGTTCGAATTCTGAGGTTCAAATTATGAGAACCAAAACAAAGACAAAGAAGGTCGACTGAAATCGGGAAATATGGCTACCGAGATGGTGAAAAGAAAACGTAAAGATGTTAGTTTGGAGACAAAGTGTAAAGACTTATCCATAATAGCGTCTCAGACCACGGTTATAAGAAAAGAGATACCTTTACATCGAGTCGCTTTAGATGAACACTCGTTTTTCAAATGAGGCGTTTTAGAAGTTTGTTCGTTGCAGATGATGACGCGTAGCTCAAATTTTGTCGGTCTTTCGTATTTAGAGCTATTAAAATTTAATGATCTGTTCATTCTGAATGACACTATTCGTGAGCCCCTTACTTGAAATCAGGCGATATAGTGTGCTCCGCAGTGCTGAACGTGGATATATTCATGTGAGGTACATTTCTCATTTCATAAAGGTAAGGGATCTTTCAGAATTCTAACAAACAATCAAATATAACTCAAGCAAAAGGAACTTAAGGAAATACTTCCTTCATAACCATGCAACTGCCCATGCTACATGCAACTACTAGGAAATATGACCGCCAGCATCATGACTTATGTAAATATGACATAAAAATCTGTTTCAGAAATTGGTATCGACGTTGCACCGCCTCATTTTCTGAACCGAGTAAACATTTTATACGGATAATCTTCCGGAGCACCTCAATTAAGAGCACCTAGCGACTCCAACTTCTAAAACGCCTCAAATTGAAAAAAGAGTCTTCAAAAACAACTACTCGATCACTTGAATGTCGACTTATTGTGAAACACGTTGACTTCTTAAACATCTTAAACGATTTCACAACTTGATGAACGAGATTTTAACTTCATAACTTTCTTAGAGACGCATTGTATACTGCAGATTATATTAACGAGACAACGGCACATGTATTTAAGCGTTATCGACATCAAGACGTTTTTTTAAGAGCATAGCCTTTGTCAAACTGTTTGGATTTCATGCTATCACAAAGTTGCTGTAGGAACTGCTTGAGTTATAAACACTTTCTAGAAAGTTTGAGAATGTTCTTATATTGAAATTGATTTTAATACCCTGAGATTTTTTGGGTTTTTTGATAGGAATGACATATTCACTTAATATCTTTTATTATCACTCAGAAGTTCCTATTTTTGCCTTCCTGGTGCAAAAATGTTTTTTGATTTTGCCTTGCAGTCCAACAATTTTCAACCATCTTGAAAACGCTGACCTTAAAGCATAATGACTACTTAATTACTTATTTTTGATCAGTATGCAAAAAGGACTAGTCATGTTACAATAACTACATTATAGATTAAAAAGCCTTTACCGATGAGCTGATAAGACGTGATTCTTTCGCCATCCATGATACACTTGTATAAACCCTCATCTTCCTCAGTTAAGTTTGTCAATGTCAACTGGCGGTGGTTTCCAAGAGAATATCGACTCTCTGCTACTACGAAAGAATCATTGAAGAATAGCAGGAAATAATCTTTAAACCAAATAGCAATTTTACTGTCGTGTTCAGAACCACCGCAGTCAAAGGTAACCTGCAGATTCTGTTTTTGATTCATTTCTTCTACAAATAATTAAAAAAATGTGTATTAGCCAATATTAAAGGTAATTTCTGATTCAGTAGAGAAAATAAATTTCTAGACCTCAGAGCAAATACTATAAGAGTAATGAGAAATAAGATGAAATGAGAAATGTCTGGCTATCTTTCTTAAACAGACGGCCCTTACTATTCCGGATGCTTCAATATAATTATGTGATGATGTAGTAGTTTGTACGTTTGCATGCGATCACTACAAACTCCCAGTCATGTACTAACGCCTACTCCACTCTGATACGTTTTGAACTACAATTACGCGATTAAATAGACCAACCATACAAGCCTCCAGTTCTTAACGAACTTACTTGCTAATGAATTTTGGTAGTTTACTGGAAACCCATAATGGACCCACCCAATGACGACACTTTTAAATACTTTTCTAGTAGTGATTAGGCAACTTAAGTATAATCCAGAGAATGAAAAATTCAGCTATGTAAGATAAAATCCCAATGATTATAGATTCCATCTTCACACATCCCATTCCTTTTCCTTCCAGTAAAATGTGCGTATATGTGACATTTTTTCATGATAAATGCAGTCGTTGTTGTGCTGTTGTTGAAGATAAAGTTTGAGATGTTGTGTTAGAAATTAGTGGCAGTAAGTTTGTAGTTGTATAGTTGGCTGTACACACAATATGTAAGCACATGTTTTGTGGCAACATCTGTGTATGGAACACAATCTGAAGATGATTTTGTTTTGCCACTTTTACATAAGTTAAGCATTCCGATCCATTGGAATACCATCGATAAACAACTTGTGTACTGCCAGTAAATGTCTCAAAATTGCCAGTAAGTGTCACAATTCAACAGTAAGTGTCGCAAAATCGCCAGTAGGTGTCGCAACTAGATAAACAACTTGAACCTACCTGGCTTTGCAGTAGTTGAAAGATATCCAAAGCTAGTTGAAGAATCTGCCTGTGCAATACAAGTGTAGGTACCAGCATAAGCGTCGTGGTAGTCCAATACTGTCAGTATTTGATAACCATTCTGAATGTAATTGTCACTAACTAAATTGAAAATGTACTTTCATAAGTACCATGAAAATTTCTGGTTAGTTATTTGTCGACGCTGTAATCCTTATTTCCTTGTTTGATTTTTTGTTAATTTTTCTGACATTGTAAATTCTCCTCATAATGCAAATTTATCTCCTTAAAAACAAACATGTTATATATTCCATATGTATGTCGCATTGGGTTTGAGTGTTGCTCTATATAAGTTTCAAATACATAAAAGAATGAAAATAGCGGTGAGCGAATTGAATTGTAACAAGAAGCCGCTTGACTTGAAGACTTCAGGACGTAACACAACGATGCATATTTAGTCTCAAAAATACAACGTTGCCGAATTACCAAATTATGTTCAAATCTAATAAAATGACTGGCAAATTCAAAATCAGCACCTTTCAAATGTGATCCGTGCAAAATTTCATGAAAATTGAAGAACTTTCGAAATTTGGTCCAAATTTGGCCTAAATTGCCCAATTTTAGTCAAACTTGGCAATATCATTGTTAAATTCGAAATCAGCACCTATCAAATGTGATCCGTGCGAATTTTTGTGAAAATTGAAGAACTTCCGAAATTTGGTCCTAATTTAGCCTAAATTGGCCAATTTTAGTCAAACCTGACAAAATCATTGTCAAATTTGAAATTAGCACCTTTCAAATGTGATCCGTGCAAATTTTCATGAAAATTGAAGAACTTTCGAAATTTGGTCCAAATTTGGCCTAAATTGGCCAATTTTAGTCATACCTGGAAATATCATTGTTAAATTCGAAATCAGCACCTATCAAATGTGATCCGTGCAAATTTTTGCGAAAATTGAAAAACTTCCGAAATTTGGTCCAAATTTGGCCTAAATTGGCCAATTTTAGTCAAACCCGACAAAATCATTGTCAAATTTGAAATCAGCACCTTTCAATTGTGATCCGTGCAAAATTTCATGAAAATTGAAGAGCTTTCGAAAGTTGGTCCTAATTTGGCCTAAATTGGCCAATTTTAGTCAAACCTGGCAATATCATTGTCAAATTTGAAATCAGCACCTTTCAAATGTGATCCATGCAAAATTTCATGAAAATTGAAGAACTTTCGAAATTTGGTCCAAATTTGGCCTAAATTGCCCAATTTTAGTCAAACCTGGCAATATCATTGTTAAATTCGAAATCAGCACCTATCAAATGTGATCCGTGCAAATTCTTATGAAAATTGAAGAACTTTCGAAATTTGGTCCAAATTTGGCCTAAATTGGCCAATTTTAGTCAAACCTGACAAAATCATTGTCAAATTTGAAATCAGCACCTTTCAAATGTGATCCGTGCAAAATTTCATGAAAATTGAAGAACTTTCGAAAGTTGGTCCTAATTTGGCCTAAATTGGCCAATTTTAGTCAAACCTGGCAATATCATTGTCAAATTTGAAATCAGCACCTTTCAAATGTGATCCATGCAAAATTTCATGAAAATTGAAGAACTTTCGAAATTTGGTCCTAATTTGGCCTAAATTGGCCAATTTTAGTCAAATCTGGCAATATCATTGTTAAATTCGAAATCAGCACCTATCAAATGTGATCCGTGCAAATTCTTATGAAAATTGAAGAAATTTCGAAATTTGGTCCAAATTTGGCCTAAATTGGCCAATTTTAGTCAAACCTGGCAAAATCATTGTCAAATTCGAAATCAGCATCTTTCAATTGTGCTCTGTGCAAATTTTCATGAAAATTGGTCTACTGGAAGTCCTAATTTGCCCAAATTTGCGAATTCGGCAACGATGTCATGTAAACGCTGCACGAAAACGTTCATAACTTGGAGGAGTAGTAGTAGTAGTAGTAGGAGGAGAAACCACAGGTATTTTAAATACTTTACTCCACCACGGGTGTCCTAAAGTCAATTATGTTAGATATTGCTTGACAATTTTATTAAATGAAATAAGATAGGGTAATCAGAGAAGGATTTTCACCCTATAAATGCTCGTAAGCTTTTATACAAGAAATTGCGGTTGCTTTATTAATCAACTTGAACCATATGTAAATTTACTCAATTGAATTGACCCATTCGCCAAATTGATAACAAAGTATTCTGTAATAATGGGTGCAATCAAATTTTCCCACGTACAAATTTTCATAACAATTTCATTTTCATTTTCAAACTTCAAAATTTGGTCCAAATTTGTACCAAACTTTTTTTGCGGACTAAATTGTGAAAATGGGCTTTTAAAGTCAGGGTCACCACTATCACATTTTGGTATTTTCAAATTGTTATGAGAATCGGTCCAAATTATGAATTTGAATGTTCCTAGTAAATTTTCTAATTGAAGAATCGTTTATTCATTAACGTTTCCCTCTTCTCATATAAATGGTTGTTTTTTCACTGTGTTTTTATGTGAGCATGCATCTTTTATGAACAATTTCACCATGAAAAATGATTTTTCAAAACAAAACCAACAAAACAAAGCTTTTCGGTAGAAACGTTTACAATTCATCTTATTAAAGTTATATGTACTTTGAAATGTCAGACATGTCACCTTTAAGTTTGATTTACTGTTGTGGAAAATTATAAAAGAAAATAACCTTTTATTGGAAAAGAATCTAACAACTCCATTAAATGCTCAGCTGATGCATTAATGCTGAAGTCGTGAATAAATTTCCTATTCTAAACAATTAAGAATAATCATATCAAACCTGTGTATTCTGGAAACGTCCACGAAACTGTACTTGAACTGAGGCTTACAGTCACCCCATTAAGCTCCCAATAAATGCCTTTTACATCCAAGCCTGAATACGTGCATTTGATATTAAACTTTTGTCCAATAACTTGACCATCAAGTGCTGTTACTTTAACTTTTGCTTTTTCTAATGAACTTCCTTTAGCATCTTTCATATAATGAAAATAATTAATGATTGCTTCAATTCATCAAATATTTTTCATGTATCTTGATTCCAGCCATTATTTTTTAAAGCAGCCCTCTATAATTTTATGTCATTTACATAGTAAGTAAGTAACTCTTTATTTACCAAATTAAAATTCCTAAATAATTACAAAACAACAGATTAAGGCAGGGAGACCACGGCAATAGTAAATACTAGACAAAGATGGTGGCTACCCTGGAATGAAAAAATTAACAGTTAACAAATACATAATTGCAAAAAATAACTGAAAAAAAAACAAAAAAAAAATAAAAAAACAACAAAACAAAACAAAACAAAACAAAACAAAAACAACAAAAACAAACTAGAGTAAAAAATCTAAAGTCAGCAATATTAAAAAGGTAAGAAAACAATAAAAGAATGATTGTAACAATGATAAAAATAAATAAATAAATAAATAAATAAAAAAAGAATGAAAAAGGACATTTACCATTATGTGACACTCGCTCCTATGAGTACAAGGTTAACAAATACGAATTCGCTAATTTTTTAACTTTAGAGATAGACAATGAAAATGATCACCACTATCACATTTTGGTATTTTCAAATTGTTATGAGAATCGGTCCAAATTATGAATTTGAATGTTCCTAGTAAATTTTCTAATTGAAGAATCGTTTATTCATTAACGTTTCCCTCTTCTCATATAAATGGTTGTTTTTTCACTGTGTTTTTATGTGAGCATGCATCTTTTATGAACAATTTCACCATGAAAAATGATTTTTCAAAACAAAACCAACAAAACAAAGCTTTTCGGTAGAAACGTTTACAATTCATCTTATTAAAGTTATATGTACTTTGAAATGTCAGACATGTCACCTTTAAGTTTGATTTACTGTTGTGGAAAATTATAAAAGAAAATAACCTTTTATTGGAAAAGAATCTAACAACTCCATTAAATGCTCAGCTGATGCATTAATGCTGAAGTCGTGAATAAATTTCCTATTCTAAACAATTAAGAATAATCATATCAAACCTGTGTATTCTGGAAACGTCCACGAAACTGTACTTGAACTGAGGCTTACAGTCACCCCATTAAGCTCCCAATAAATGCCTTTTACATCCAAGCCTGAATACGTGCATTTGATATTAAACTTTTGTCCAATAACTTGACCATCAAGTGCTGTTACTTTAACTTTTGCTTTTTCTAATGAACTTCCTTTAGCATCTTTCATATAATGAAAATAATTAATGATTGCTTCAATTCATCAAATATTTTTCATGTATCTTGATTCCAGCCATTATTTTTTAAAGCAGCCCTCTATAATTTTATGTCATTTACATAGTAAGTAAGTAACTCTTTATTTACCAAATTAAAATTCCTAAATAATTACAAAACAACAGATTAAGGCAGGGAGACCACGGCAATAGTAAATACTAGACAAAGATGGTGGCTACCCTGGAATGAAAAAATTAACAGTTAACAAATACATAATTGCAAAAAATAACTGAAAAAAAAACAAAAAAAAAATAAAAAAACAACAAAACAAAACAAAACAAAACAAAACAAAAACAACAAAAACAAACTAGAGTAAAAAATCTAAAGTCAGCAATATTAAAAAGGTAAGAAAACAATAAAAGAATGATTGTAACAATGATAAAAATAAATAAATAAATAAATAAATAAAAAAAGAATGAAAAAGGACATTTACCATTATGTGACACTCGCTCCTATGAGTACAAGGTTAACAAATACGAATTCGCTAATTTTTTAACTTTAGAGATAGACAATCTAGAAAGTTGCGTATTACAATTTAACATTTGACAGACAGCCTGTTTATGGTATGGTATGGTTGCCATACATTTGAGTGCTTGTTTTCGGTAGAGAAAGAAGACCTAAGTCTTGACTTCGTGAAGGGTAGGAATGGTTAATCTTTTTAAAATCGAAAGTATTATAAAGGTCGGATGGGAGTTCTTGATTTAGGAATTAATGGACAAACAGAATATTGAGGAGTTTAACGCAGTCAAAGATGTTGAGTAACCTCAGCCTTGAAAAGATCTGGGCAGAGGGGGCTCTGGGTGGAGAAAAGGAAATGAGTCTTACTGCATACTTTTGAAGTATTAATGCGTGCTTAGTTTAACAAGATTCTTGTTGAGCCCAAATTTGACATGCATATCTCAAATGTGATGCAAATATGGCATGATACAATCCAGTCAAAACTACTGCAGTGACAAAGTGGTGAATTTTTGAAAGTGCACCGTTAGCTCTTTTAAGTTTGATAGCTAATTGGGATACATGGTGATCCCAAGTCAGGTGTTCATCGATATAAACACCAAGGTATTTAATGTAACTGCTAGGCTTTAGCAAAATGGAATTTAGGAATATTTGGGGCATAACATTTAGGCGTTTGTGTCGGCTTCTGAATAGAACAAACTCAATTTTCGCACAATTTAGGGAAATTTTATTGGTATTTAGCCAATCTGATAATCGAGAAAGACCTCTACTAATAGCTTCACAAAGGAGCTCTAATGACTTTCCGAACTCGAAAATATTGGTGTCGTCTGCAAAAAGTGTGACTTCCGAAGTTACGATAGCACAATGCAGGTCATTTATATATAACAAAAATAACAGTGGTCCAAGAACGGAACCTTGAGGGACACCATAAAGAACGCGTTTTAGTTTTGAGTTTAAACCAGAAATAGAAACAAATTGGAATCGATTATCAAGGTATGAGCGAATCCAGTGATTCGCAACCCCTCTAATACCATAATGGCGCAATTTGTGGCAAAGGATGTGATGATCTACTGTGTCGAAAGCTTTTTGCAGATCGACAAATACACCAATAGTACTATGTTAATAAGAGCATGCGTGATTGAGTGAGACTTGCGAAAGCCAAACTGTCGAGAATAGATTGCATCGTGGCTATAAAGAAAGGAAATAATGCGAGAGTACATAAGTTTTTCGAATATTTTCTATATTTGAAAGGAGAGAAATAGGAAGATAGTTAGAGGTTTCCAATGGCGAACCCTTTTTAAAAACAGGAATGACCTTAGAAATCTTCAAAGCGGAAGGAAAAATGCCTGTTTGAAAGGACAGGTTTATGATTTTAGAGATTAGCGGAGAAATTTTTCCAGTAATCAACTTTAAAATTTTTGTTGGAATACTATTAAGAAAGAACGAGAAGGAATACTATTAGGGCCAGTTGTTTTGTTCAATGATATTGAAGTAATAACTTTCAAGACTTCATCCGATGTGACTGGAGAAAGAAATATAGAATTAGGGTTTGGACGATTCAGGTAACTAGTAAAATGTTTTCTGCTCAAAGGGATATTGGCACTAATAAGTATCCACAACAGAGGTAAAGTAAGAGTTGAATTGATTAGCCACATTTAGTGGGTTTGATGACACAACACCATCAATTCTCAACGAAATAGGTTTCGTGGACCTGGAGGATTTTAGTGCAATAACTTCACCTTGCCAAATTTTGTGCATATTATTGGAGTGCATAGTAAAATATCTTGAAAAGTAGTTGACTTTGCTGCGCCTACATAAAGACACAATAGTGTTTCGATAGCGTTTGTAGCTATGATGGAACTCAGATTTCACATCAGGAGACTTTGATCTCATGAATCTTCGAAAATATAAATCTCGCTTTGACATTAACTTCAAAATACCTGTCCTTATCTAAGGTTTTTGGGACTTATAGTACTTTTTATTCAATTTTCTAGTGGGTAAATGTCGATCAACAAGTTCCAATAAATTTGCATAAAGGGAGTCAAATGAGGTGTTAACATTTTTTAAATTGAGACCATAGGCATATTTCTATCATCAGTGGGGTAATTGGTAGAGGAAAACAGAAGGAATTGTGGAAGGTGATCCGGTATGGAATGTAAAATATTGCCTGAAATACAATCATCCCCAGTGATGGTAGAAAATATGTTATCGATAAGAGTTTTTTAAGTTTCTGTTATTCTTGTGGGTAAGAGGATCCGAGGCAGAATTAAGTGTGAATCAAATATATCCAGAAAACTGATGAAATCTTGATTAGAATCAGATTTCAATAGATCTACATTAAAATCACCGAGTAAAACTATAGTTTTTCCATCCTTGCTTACGATTTCTAAAAGAGGAATTAAATTTATTTATAGACATGCACGGATGTTTATAAATACAGTGTGTCCCAGAGAATTTCGTTCTGAGATTTTAACACGCTATAACTTTTCAGATATATTTCAGATTTTGGAGATTTTTACATCATTCGACAGCATTTCTTTCAAGGATTTTAAAAACTTATAATGTTAAATAATTTAGTCCAACACCTTTGTAGTAAAAAGGATTTCTCTAAACTGTCACGGTCATTAACTCCTTAATGGTTAATAAAAGTAAGTTTTCACGTGCGATTATTCTTTTGTTTATTAAGAACATGTTGTGTCATTGAACACACTAAAATTGTGATTTCATCACAAAGTTAAAAATTGTGAGACGGGGGCTTCTACAAATTTGTTTTGACATCATATGAGCAATCTTTAGATGCTACAATAACTTTTCTCCACTGAGATCCAGAGTCTATCAAAGTTAAGAAGTAAAATTGTTAACGCAGCAAATAATCTTAGACAAAATCAAAATTTTATTCGCCACTCTTTATGACAGCAACAGCAAATCGCTGTGTTCAGAAAAACGGGGGACATGTTGAGACAGCTGGAAGTTTTGTTTTTAATGACTCTTGTGTTTTACAGTCACTTGACTTTGATATTGTTTTTGATAATGACCTTTGATAGGTGTTATTGAAAGATGTGTTAATTAACCATTAAGGAGATAATTGGATTTTTTCATGGTAAAATCCTTAATTGTTTCCTAACTGAAAGGTTTTGGAGAACAAAATGTAAATGTTTAAAATCTATGAATAAAATCCTATCGAATGGTGTAAAAATTGCTGAAATCTGATATATGTGTGAAAAGTTATGAGCTGTTAAAATCTCAGACCGAAATTCTCTGGGACACACTGTAGATTAACGAAATTAAAAAGACAAAAATGTAGTATTAAGTTTTACAAAGGGTGAAAAAAGTAAAGAATTGCGAAATGAGCCTTATGGAGTTTGCACGGATGTAATTAGACTGACGCGATTGTTAAAAAGAGGGGCACATTAAACTGTTTAAAAGGTAACAGAAAAAAAAGCCAACCAGAACAAAACAAAAACAACATATAACATAAAGTTGGCCTCATACGTAGTATTTTAACACGGGAAAAACTAAAATGTTACGGTGCTTCAGAAACTTCATTAAACTATGCGACAATAATTTCATGAAACTTATCCATGGTCTCAAAATATTTGAAGCTTCCATATTTTAACTTTGCCACGGTGTTACAATTAATATCAGCAAAAACATAGTCTACATTCGTATAGTGAATACTTAAAAACATTCTTTCGATCACCAATGCTTAAACATTTGGTTTTAATTTCACCCAAATATATTATAGGCACAAACATCATTTCCAGTTTTTGATATAATGGACGGTGACTTTGTGAGGACGGTCGACTCTTGTTTTTTACAATTTGGAAATCTATTACCTAAGTATTCCAGTGAATTAAGGTCACCATTTAAGTTTTTCATCCAATTAAAAAGTGGGCAATTAGATTGTAATTACTAAAGTATTAAAAAGAATTGCTCTGTTCACAATCAGAGAAGATGTTTCGAAATTGGGCCTGTATTGTTTTGCTTCATTATAAAATGGCAGAATGGCGAAATTACGTAGCCACGCATTATAACAGACGACAAAATATCCTTGAATTAACAACAATATACCTGTTTTATCCACTGGCAGCAACAATATGCTAAAAAGGCCAAACAGTAGCATTTCTTTACAAGAAGTCTAAAAATAAGATTTTAAGTATTTTTCATATCAATGAGGTAATTTTCAATTTTGAGAAGTTAAGTTACGGTTGACATCTTCTCCTGACTTTCCTTTGCTTATTAATTACATTCCCCTTTATGATGACTTTATGCGTATCCGGGATTACCAGGTTTACTTACTTCGCAGAAATTACTGAATCACAATATCATTTATTTGACAAGTCTTGAATATACTAAACGACTGTTTGCAATGATTATCAATTTTTTAAATCGCCTATCAGTTATGCTAGCCACAGATCAAATCATCTTTTATAAAATAATTCTATATAATGAAATTGCGAATATAGTGGTAAATCTTATGCAAACATTGCACGAAATTGTTCAAATTTCGGATAAGGGATGGGCGGAAAAAAACTCGAAAACAAGCAATATGATTACAGGAAGATAAAAGTTGTACATATTTTTTGTATCCTAAGGAACACTTTTATAAAAAAAATTAAAGTAGTGCTAAGGAACTTGACAGAGTGAAATACAAGAAAAAAAAACTTAAGAAATAATGAAGACTTTCTCCTTTCGAAAACGAAACAAGTATAAGTTTACTGTAGCACTGATGATGGCTATGCGGAAAAGCTTCTGCTTATTTTGAAGTGAATCTACATTTACGTTATATGCTTCAATCGAAAGAACATTTGATCACACTGAACTCTTTTCCTGGACTTTGTCAATAATGCAAAATAAGCACTTACGGGTAGATGACAAAACAAAATACAACAATTGGTATACTTTCAATTATAGTTGACATAATCATGTTTGTTTTGAAATATTATTTTTAAGAAGAGTTTTGAAATGCCTGGCAATGGTTGGAGATATTTATAACTAGTGACTTCTTACCAAGGACATATTACACTTCAACATTTTACAAAGCTTGACGATTCCACATATATGTTTATCAATGTTTTAATGAAATTCAAATTGGTATTTTTTGTTGTTTTTCGTGTAAGCGAGGTCTTGGAAAGTTCTGCATAATGTACATTTACATTCATCTTATACAAACATAAGCCCATCGAAATCCTCTAGTTCCAATCACCATCGAAAGTTTGTTTTCTTGAAATGTATCTCGAACTGTATCTCATTGTTTGAAATGACCTTAGAAAAGGGTGCCGCTTTATCGAGATATCCCCTTTACAGAGATTCGATATGAAAATTATTAGCAAAAAATAAATCAAGAATGGATTTCTAATATGAATTGTAAAGTTACTAGGTTTCATAGGGTAAAGAAGGACACATTTAATGCAATGAAAACGTTTTTATTCTAAAGATAAAATGTCAAATGAAATCAGCTGAAATATTATGTTACTGATGCTTGGGAAGAGAAATTCTACCTATTTAAAAAATCAGCACCGATCGGTCTAGCACTAATGGTTGTCATGGCTGAGGCGTTCTTACAATATCATGAAAAGAACGCAATAAAAACTGCACTGGAACAAGACCCACCTGCTACACCGAAAATATACTTAAGTCTTGCCAGATTCAAAGACCACCAAGAATCCATTGCGTTCCAAAACATCCTAAACCAGCAAGATCGTCTTATACAATAAACCATCGACGAAGAGGACGAAAATAAATCATTACAGTTCCTGGACCTCGACATCACAAACAACAACGGCAAATACAAATACAAAATCCATCGAAAAAATGCAATCACAAATGTGCACGTAAAACTACACTCTGGACATGACCCTAAAGTTCTAAAGAGAATCTACACAATTTGTAAAATCAACACCTCCAAGAAGAAATCAATTTTTCTTATTACTTTTTATAGTTATCAAATTTGGCTATACAGATGAAAGTCCTGCAGTGGAGTTGTTTAAAAATGGCTGCAGAAGGGCTGATGTTTACTTACATTGGTGAGAATGGTTTTAATTATTTTCGGTGGAAAAAGTTTTAGAAAAGTAAAAAGTAAAACAATATGTACATGACATTAGGTGAGAATTATTTTGTTGTATCTCCATTTTTGGAAAAATTCAGTACCTATTGTTTTCAAGCTTTTCATTTGGTAAGCATTTCTCAGAGAACTAACTATTTTGGTTAGATCGGCTACTGTCAAAGGCTCTTTTTCTTTAGGTGTATGCGAACATGATCGCTTTGCAGCTTCTAGTACGTGTCAAAAAATAGTTGATTGTCCAATTGTAAATCCAGAAATTGAATGGAAGTATTTTATCGTGGCGACTGAGGCATTGATAACGAGAAAAGATACCCCTGACTGTAATATAAAGAGAACATATAACATAAAGTACGGTTCTTCTGGTTTCCATTATGTGTCTTCTGTTGGAAAACATTCGGAAGAATATTCACCATCTTTTGCAGATTTTTGACTTTAACATTAAAGTTGAACGAAATGCATCTCTGCATAAATTCTATAATCAGATCTGTAATAGTAGTGCTACAATAGGAACTAAAAAATTTTCATTTCCGGGTATGGAACCTTTAAAAGCCCCTAGAGTTAAATGACCTTTAGATGATTGAAAAATTCTATAGTCCCCAGCAAATTCCTTAAACATTCGATTCTTGTCAATGAAGAGTGGCCAAAAATTTGAAGAAGGCCAGTAAGGAACAACTAAAACTGCTGTTGAACTTCCTGAATTTGCTAAAAAAAATGTTTAATAGATTTAGAAATTAAATAAACTGGAGGCACTAACAGATTTCTTTCTCTAGAGCAGTCGAAAGAAAATGCATCAACTTGATAGGTATTTGGACACATCAGTATTTAGACGAAAACTTTTGCCAATATCCGTAAGTGTTAAAAGTCCCTCAGTCAAGGCATGTACTCACACTTTGTAAGCTCGAAAACATTGTTCACACATAGCGATACAAGCTAAACGATGTAGAACTAGAGCATGTGTTTGAAGAGAAAGATCTTGGCATAGTGATAGATTCGGAGCTCAAGTTTGAAGAGCACATCAACACAAAAATCAAGAAGGCTAACTCTATCTCGGGCTTAATACGAAGACGTTTCTCATTTCTAGAGAAGGCCCTCTTCAAAAAGCTGTTCACTACGTTTGTAAATCCGCATCTCGAGTACTGCCAAGCTGTATGGTCACCATATCTCAGGAAAGGTAATAATCAAGTGGAAAGCGCCCAACGTAGAGCAACGAGAGCTGTTGATGGTTTAAAGACCTTAACATACGAGGAAAGACTGCGTCGACTGCAGTTGCCGACGTTAAAGATTGTGTCTGTAAATAATTTAACTTAACTTTTCTGGGAACTTTTATGATTATTTCAATATTCTTTTCTTCAGACTTAAAGTATTAGCTGCTTTTTAAAACTTGGTGTAGAAATAGTAGCAGTAAGAACAGCAAATACTTCAAAATATTTTGAAGAGTTTACTTTATGAACTTAAGTTGATTAAGCTATTAAGATCTATTTATAAATCATTGTTAAACAAAGGAAACATAACTAAAGATATTTACGATAAGCTGTGTCCCATGGTTTACTATATCGTCTAACTAAAGTACGTAAATTCTGTATTAGCTGTTCCCCACCTTACCGATGAACAGATTCATTGTGTGGTAATGGAATCTCCCCGTTTCACCAACATGTAGCTACTGCCTCCTTTGTCCGCAAAGAATATCATATATTTATATATATTTGTATTTATTATTATATTTATAGTATTTTGTAGCTGCATGGATTTGTGTAACAAGGGCATACATTCGTATAAAAATAGCGTTTGGAAATGTTTGATTAAATAAGTTGCAATCCTAATTCATGGTCTTGGCAAATTGAAGAAGATAACCTGCGATCAAAGTAATGGAAATAAATTTCATTTTGTATAGATATAATTTGGCTTTATATATTAAGTGCACAAAAACTGCACAAAATTCCTACGAAATAGCAGACAGATTTTTATCAATATCCGTGATCATTGTACCACCTATGGAAAAACTTCAGTAAAAGTATTGTCTTTCGAGTTTGTAAAATATAACTTCCGACTATGGCTATTCAGAGCTTTTTCATGTCTTTTTCCCTAAATATTTTCCTCTTTTTGCTTAGAACAGCATAAATCTAGCATTCAACTTGTTTCTGAATTTGCTTATGGCACTTACATATTTCTCATTTGCTTACTAAGAGAGAATTGTCCAGGTTCATTCAAATCCTAAATGTCAATACCATAAATAATGCAATACTTTTTCGTATTGCTTTTATCTAACTGATCCTAAGTGCTTTCATGATTATGTAGAACTGTTAAAAGGCCATTACCTGAAGTCACATATTTTGAAGAAGAAAAAAACAAACTCAAGATTTGAGTTATGAAATATGAGTATCTATTGTCTTTTATAGGGAATATTTTATCTTCATTGTGCACTTAGTCATACGTATAGAAGCCAACTCGCTGTATGCATTACAGAGATAGACGTAGCTGTAAAAAAGTTGAATGTGCGAATCGAATGAGAAATAAATTCTTGTAACCAATAGTGTGTGTCCATACAAATCTACCAGTCCGTAGGTAGTGTAACTATGGAGACAAATATACATAACTTCAGCGTTGTTATTGACTACGATAACCTTAATCGTAATGCTTAAATTGGTCTCCAGATTTTAAGTCATAAAATGATGATCAAAGGGTTCTTACGTAGAAAATTGGCTTTGTGATTTTCCCCAGGGATACACTGGCAAGTAACTAAATTGCAACTTTGTCCAGGACAACAGTTATAATGTTCGCACCCTTCACCTGATCCACCAATTGATCTTTCACGTTAATAGGAAACTTTAATATATATCAAATAAACACTTTATAAATTTTACAAGAAAGTAGAAAGAAAATAGTATTTTTCAAGCGAAACAAATTACGAATATCTGATTGTAAGATAATGCATTTTAGAAAAAAATACTTCATTTTCTTAATGACTCAATGTTCTATTACAAACAAGTAGATGGTTGTCTTGCATTGTTTATTTTTTCTTGTATATTTCAGGGTGTTGTCACTGTCATGCCACACTGTGTAATAATCTTCTGCCACACTATGTAATACGAACAACCTGCCACACTATGTAATAAAAGTTGCAACACTATGTAGTAAGGTATATAAATCAATTATTGGGATTTTTGGAATAACATTATTATCAATTAATTACTTGAATGAGATCAAAAACCAAAATAGTAGATCAAAATTAACAATTTCGAGCTCGAATTGAAAACCATTCATCAACTATTTATAGATTTTTCTTTCAAGGAACCTTCATATTCTGTCGTATTTTTGACGGTGAAAAAGGGAATGTATAGAAATGATTTTATGAATATAAATTTTTCTTTCAAGCAATATGCATACCATACCTGTTATAACACTAAAAAAAAGAAATAGCTTCAGAATTAAAACAGAAGAGTTAAGATACACAAACAAAACATAGTGTGGCAAGCGTTATTACATAGTGTAGCAGGTCTGTTATAACATAGTGTGGCATAAGATTATTACATAGTGTGGCACGTATTACGTAGTGTGCCGGACTTTGTTACATAGTGTGGCATAACAGTTACTACGTAAGTCACCTAACGTAATAGTATCTCTTGTGTTAATTGCAGAAATGTCGTTTCATTTTTTATGACGTTGTCAAATCAATGTTTTTTCGTTGAAAGCAAATCTGATGGCCCTTTGCATTTTAGCGAGTCATCGGTTAGTATAGATAAACCAAAAAGTCCATGCTAAAACTAAAAATAAACGTTGCTGTGGTTTTTGATTTTACATACTAATAGCAAAATTTATGTCGACAAGTGAGTGTTTTTTTTATGATTTTCCACTTATCAGGAGTATTTATGTTCAATACTTTATTTTTTGCGATTTTAGAGAAAAGCTTTTGATCGATGAAACGTCATTATCCTTTTCCCCAACACGTCACATTTTTTTATTTAAAATAGCATACCAGTCGACAACTTCTTTAGGGCTTGATGAAGTTGGCCCACAACCTGTAATTAAAAATACAAAAAATCGACGTTACAAAGTAAATTCAAGATACTTTACCTTCTATTGACATCAAATTTATTAAAAAAAGTACAAAAAAAATTAAAATGGTTTTCATCTTGTCAGTAAAACAATAAAAACTCTTTGTTTCTGCTCTGATTGCGAATGACTTTCAATTTTCCTTTAGATAAAATTTGATGTACTGCTGTAGTCCACTGCATGTAAACATTGCATTAGTTCCGTTCTAAAAGCATTTCATGTCGCATTAAATTTAATTATATATGATTAAAATATCTTTATTTTGCTTACGTCTTTTGAAGGTTATCAAACTGTCGTACACTGACACATGTGGGTGTATTATTTCAAATAACAATACAAAATATTGCACTGATCTATTTAATACTGGATTTCCGTTACCATTATTTACATAATAATAAACGCCATCGCCCAAACTTAACACGATGCCACTTAAAGGATAAACAAGCATCTTTTAACCAATATTACGGGGCGAAATGACGATTCCAAAAGGTTAGAAGAAAATAATACAACGTAATAGTGAGTGTAAACTCCATGCATACTGCAAGATTTCTTTATTAAAGGTCATAAAATATTGGTAAGAATTTGGAGCACTTAAACAACACGTTTTCTTATAATCGGATGATTTTGACTTCGCCGTTTTCCCTCTGAACATTGCGTTCAATTGGGGATGAAATAATAGAAAGAATCCAGGGACCAAAAAAATTAGCGTTTTCGTTGGGTATTAATAAGATCATACCACAGTATCATAACATATTTAGGGCTGATACCTTGCTTCCACCGTCACCAATATCGCAAAACCTAATACCTTAAAGTCACATAAAGTCGCGTACAAAAGAATTCGCGAGCATCAATTGTCGCGAGCAACCTAGACTAATAAAAGTCGCGCATATTCTAAGTCACGAGACGCCATTTTGAGAATTTATATAGATTTACATAAATCTTCCATTGAATTCGAAATCCTTGACTTCGACACTGTGTAATCTGTACAGTATATGTTGGTGCGAAAAGAAACCGATGTTACCCCCAAATTATAAAATTTCCATCCTAGCAAAGATTTCAGGTCCAAGTTTGTTGAATATACACAAGGTTTATTAAAGTGGTTTGTTACCAGCTCATCCGTTATCTATGAATCATCGTTTCCTGTTTACAATGTACACAACCTGATTCACAGATGATGCTATCAATTTTGCCTGTTCTTTGGATAACTTGTCAGCATTTCGATTTGAAAATTACATGAAAATTTTCAAGAGACAAGTGAGGAATTCCAACAATCCTGTCATCAAGATTGTCAAACGACAAATAGAGGAACACTTGCGTGGTTCAAAGAAAAGACCTGAGAAGCATTTCACAATATCATCTGTTGTAAAAGATTCCTGTTTTCTAATGAATGGTGCAAACAGATTTTGCTTCATTAAAGAAGTTTCACCAAACAACACATATAAGTGTGCTGTAATAAATCTTAGACACACAAGCCCTCTTTATAATGATCCTTGTGATTCAAGAGTTGTTGATATTTTTTTCATTCAAAACATTGCAACTTTACCAACATCAAAAATGGTGCTAGACAAATATGAGTTAATCAAGAAGATGGTTGTTTTGCATATTTTCCACTACATCATGACTTCACTTTTACAAAGTTTTGAAACAAGCATAAATATTTATTAGTTTTTATCAATTGCATTTAAGAAGTGTAAATATCTATTACAACATAACTTTAGTTGTTATTTTATGTAATATGTTCTTGAATAATTTTGTCAAAAAGAGAAAATATTCGATTGGGCTATCAATTTTATGATGAAAATATAAGAAAGAAGCTTCATGTTTAAAAATTATTATTTACTTAAAATTTAAAATTTAAAAAAAGTAGGACGTTTCGACCACCGTGCAGTGGTCATTTTGTCAAAAACCGAGAAGTTTCAAACTCGACGGAAGTCTTTCTTTTCAAACGGACAAGTGAATTTTTCATGACATTAAAGTTTGAGTCAATAGTGAACTATACGTTTGATTTTTATCTTTCAATCTACAAATATTTTATTTCGCTTCTTTATTTAAAGACTTTGTAAACACTCTTTTATTATATATTTTTATATTTGTCACTATCCTGAAAATAGTTTATTAGTTTTATCAGTTTACCACTGTAAATAGTCATTATTAATGCATAAAATCAATTTTTGCAGAGCTGATTGGATTCAAAATGAGCCACAAGTGTATTGAATATATTGATAATAGGAAGAAAACCATGTCTACAGTTCCTTTCAATTGGATTATTGGTAACCAACCGTAGTAGCCAAATGAAATCAACAATTCCAAATTGTATCTAAACAAAGCTGTCCCAACTGACAAATGGGGAACATATCCTATTTCACAAGTATTATTTACTGGTGAGTTCAAAACTTTGATTTCTCCTTTTTAGCATTTTTTTCTGTTATGGTGTCGCAGTTTTTAACTTTAATGATTTCAATTTATGTAGATGATGAAGACTTGTGCAACAACATCCAGACTTATATTTTGTCGGATGAGAAATCATCATTAAAAGGTTTAAAGTGACATTCTGTCATTGGAAGTGTTGTTTCATTGTTCAAAGTTAATTTTTTATGTATCTCTCCAAAATGTAGGGAAGAAAAAGACCTTGCCTGTTAATAAGCCACCTCCTCCTGATTTTTCCCTTTCACCAGAGAGCTCACCAAAGTTACCCAGAAAGAAAATAAAATCAATAGTGAAGAAGAAGTAAGTGATAATTCCCCTTCCATTTCTGAAACGCTAGTGTTCTCATTTTTTCTGACACATGTGAAATATGAAGCTTTGCAATAAAATGAACTTCAAAACAGGTATATTTATACAAAAAATTTCTTTGTTAAATTAATGTTTTATTATTTTTTGGATAATTGTAGTTTTTATTAATAGCTCCTTCACCAACATTGAATGCCTCAATGTTGCAGGTGGCAATCCTCACAAAAATAAGTACACTGGCAGTTTTAGCGGAGTCATTGCGACTCCTGAAAAGGAGTCATTGAACAATGATAACGTCAGGGAGTAAATCAGATGATACAGAGAGCATCTTAAGGAAGTCATTTTGCTTTTAAGGGGTGTCAATTTCAATTTCCTTAAAATGACCACCTTGAAGGGAATCAATTTGACTCCTTTAAGTTAAATGGCTCTTTAAGGGAGTCATTTTGATGCTCGTCGGAGAGTCAAATCGAAAAGCAAAGGCACTTTTTTGCACGTTTAAAGAAATCTTACGTAAGCAATTCTTTAAATGGGAGTCCCAGATGTCACATAACGGTATAAAAGATTTTACACCTTTAAACAATAAAAATACGGTTATTAACTCTTAGGGGTACTTTCTTTGCTTTTTACTAAATAATTATTCTTTTGTGTAGATATTTTTGTATAGATACTATACAGTGTGTTTCGTAATGTTGGAAATGGAAATTTTAAAGCTGCTTTTTTAAATGAACATACCGAATTTCAAAATAATTTTACACTGTTGGAAAGCCATTTTGAAGTTCTTTCGGATAGTACGTTTTTGTGAAAAATGACCATTAAAAATTTGATTACATTTTTCGATGACATTTTCCTTATATTTTCAAAACCCACTTTTTCATTTTTCACAAAAATATAATAGCCGAAAGAGCTTGAAAATGGCTTTCCATTGATGTAAAATATATATTCATTTAAAAAAACAACTTTAAAATTTCCATTTCCAACATTACGAAACACACTATATAATCACAAAATTGTAAACTTATTTAATGCGACCGTACGATCGCATTGAATGAAAAAAAAAACATCTAAAGCTGATTTATCAACTTCAATTGTTCACTGGTTTCATTGGTAACATATACATATTTCATATTAGGTATGTAGTTGTACTATTCTTGGACTCCTTTCTTGACGAAATTGAATGTGTCCGTGTGACTGACAGTTTCTTTTGTTTGTTTTCTTGTTCTTAAATAATCGGCTATTAATATTCTATATCATAAGTTAGCTTGCTTACTCCTTAAATTTCTTTTAAAGAACAACAATACAACACTGACGTTAGTCCACAAAACACGGTTGGCTATGCAGGCAGTAACTAAGTATGTTATAGGTATGCTGTTTTTCCTTTATCAGCCATAAACTGCAAATGAAAGTATTTGGGGAAAAGCTAAATGATTTTGAATGATTAGCCACTATATTTTGGTTACTTGTGACAGCTTTAATTTTTACAGTATGTTACTTTTTCTTTAGTATCTTATTATGAAATTTTCCTGTCAATTTGATTGCTCTTATAAAACAGTCAAATACAACTGGCTCTTGCAACATTTTTGGATTGGTCGGATTTGTCCGTTTAAGAAACGTCTTTTTAAAGACGTCTTAAAAAGGTGTTTTCTAAACGGACAGATCCATCCAGTTTAAGACGGATTTAAGACGTCTTGCAAGACCGGCTGGGATGTACCAGCTATATCAAAACGCGTTGCTTAAACAGAAATTCGTGATATGTGTGTACTTTGTCATAATTTCTGATATGCTCTATTTATTCTAAGCTACTATTTGCGATTTTTATGACAGATGGTGAACTTGGAAATCTTATAATTTTTATAGCAGTAATCGATATGTCGAAAAAGTCACAAGAAAAAGAAAATCTATCTAAAGATAAAATTTTGTTTTATATTGACTGAAACCTATTAGATTGAATATCTTGTCTCTCATTTGTGACAGTTACAAGGCTGAAACGTCTGGAAACAATGACAAAACAGAGTTAAAAATTTAGATGATTTAGATAAATAAAGATGCGACATGGTCAAGTGATATGGAAGTCTTAAGTCCTTCTTTTCATAATTTTCATATACGTTTGAAAAGAAAATTGAATAGATGAAGTTATAGTTGGTTTAGGAGGTACTGAAGACTTTTTTATTTTCCATTTTAAGTGATACGTTTCTGTGTATATTGTCACAATTTTCCACAACGTTAATAAAAAAACTTTTCACTGCAATATTTCCGTAGGTAAGCAATTAAAAAGATCTTTGCATATACCAGCAAGCAAGGATGAATTATCTGGTAGTGATCAGTAAGAAATTGATTTTAAAACATTATGGAGAAAGTACAAACTTGGAGGAGAAAATATGCGTAATTTGTCCGCGTAAATTACACATTTTCTTCTCCTTACTGGTGATTTATCGTTAACTGCACTCCCAAACATGCCATTGCTAGTAAGAATAGAAAAGGCAGCTTTCTTCCATATGAACAGCCCCTTAGTCAATGCTGTTACTTCTGGGTAGAAAATATTATGAACTAACCTATTATAAAATGCAAGTGAAAGTTCACACATTGACAAACTAATAAAGGTTCTTTTCTTTATTTCATCCAATTAAGCACTCAATGAATACATCAATATTTTATTTTATTTTTCTTTGTTTTTGCTGATGTTGTTTTATTGTTGTTTTTCACTTTCCCCTTTCTCTCTGCTTCTCTTTGCTAATAAATACGTTATCAGTAAAAACTTTGTCAGTACAAATTTTCTTCGCTACAAATTTTCGTCACTTGGTCAAAAGTTCTTCATTTCGTCCAACTAATAATTTAAGTCGTTTTCGAGATTTCACTATTGCTTGTTTTCGGTTTATTTACTCGATTTCAGTAATTGCAAGTCTGCAAGGTGCACTTATTTTGGATGTAATGGAACCGGAGTGTGAGCATAGCCAGAGATGTTTTCAGGTACCGGCTTTGAAGAATGTATATATAAATGTAGCCGTGGTTAGATTTATGAACTATTGTCAGAAATCTTTGAAAAAACTCCCATTTCGTTATTTTACCCAACCTGTTATGCTCAAGTATCGAAGTGTCATGCTTGCTTCCCACAAATTAATCCATCCAAACCCACAATGCACGTAAAATTTAAACAAAGCTTATTTGGTTTCCAGCGCCAACCCTGTTAGCAATCTACAAGAGATAAGACTGGATTAGAAAAGCCTCAACTAGGGTTACCGCAGTCGGCATCTGATTTTACGTCAATAGTTAAAGGAGATAAAGAAATAGAAAATTTTTGAAATGGTCGAAATATTTCGTCGGTTCAAAATATTGATCGGTACAAATTTTTGTCGCTACAAATTTTTCGTCGGTACAAATTTTCGTCCCCTCGTCAAAAATGTCGTCGCATTCGGCCGGCAAAGTTCTTAACAGTTCTTTCTTAAAGTTCTTTCTGTTACGGTGTGAGAAAAGGTTAAATTTAAACGTCAAAGTTATTCTATTAAATTGCATTTAAGATAATTTACAAATAGATTTGATGGTATAAGAAATATAAATTTCAATTTATCTGAGGGTTGTGTGTTTGCGGAGTGAAATCTATTGCAATGTCTTGACCATGTTATTGGAAGTGAACAATGAACTTAAGTGAAGATTTATATGTACTTTATGTAATGAAAAGAAAATATTACTCAAACTATATACGTTATACAAAAAAGGATTGTGTTAATACAAATAATAATTAATAATACAAATAATAATACAATTTGTGATCAGAAATGTAAGTCAGTGATTTCATGAGCACCATCTCAGATCTTCATTCAGTCATTGGGATCTGTGTTGTATCTATGGAGAAAATATTAAATAAAATCTTATTAATAAGTAACTATGATAATCAAATATGATAATCAAGTAGGTTTCCTTTGAAAGAAAATAGGCATCCTTTGTTTATGTTTTTGAGTATTGGTAATATTAAACACTAACCATTATTTGCTTTTCTTTCAGGGATACAGCAACAATGAACCAAATTGCATCCTTGTCCAGGAGCACAAATGAAATGTCCACAGCGCCTACTCCAACCTATTGTGTTAAACCCGATAAGGATTATAACTGCAAAAAATTTATGATTTCAGAACAAAAACTATTTTTTTATTGTGTTCATAAATTAGAATGAAAGACAAGAAAGCATTTAGTATCGAAACATTGATCAGCTAATCACTCCAAAAGTCCGGCGTATTTCTGTTGGAAAACATCGCAAACTACATTAATGCAATTAAATCATTCATTTAAACCTACAGCGAACTTGTAGTAGGCGTCCTGGTGGTCTTGCTGGTGGATCAGGTTGAAAACCTTAAATTAGAAAAGACAGGGCTTACATCACAATTATATTAATATAAATATTATATTGTCAACTTGATAACAAGTTTTTACCTGGAATTCTACCTTCAAATAACATCATATTCATGGAAAGAATTGCAAGATAAATCACAATCGTATTCATCATAAATGCCTTAATAAAAATTGAAGAAGATGAACTCCAAAAGCAGTTGATATAATGATGACACAACTGGCTTACAATCTTTTGAAGCAGTTTCACTTGCGGTAGAAACGTACGATACTAGTGACCAATTTGCCAATTCCATTTTATATACACATTGATGAATTAAAGCAAATTTAATTATAAGTTTTGAAGTTTTTCCGTCTTTTTGTTTGATAAGATTATTGGAAACGAAACGTGATCATTTTTTTCTTCAATAATTGACTTCCTCTTCCGTGTGTAGGTGTATTATTACGAGATTTGGAAACAGTTTACAAACGGATTCTGTAAAATAATTAACAATGATAATATGTGCATGATAAAATGTCAGGATGAAAACGTTTCTCATGTTCGTATTGAATCTTTCAACACGATGAAGTTGCATTTTCTCTAACTCCTCTTAAGATATCATGTTATCCTTGAATTGTTAAGGCCCACGAATTGTAGCTGGAAAATGGGCGTATAGTTGATATAACTAAAATAAATAGACCTTTCTGGAAGATAACAAGTCAATAACACAGTGTTTAAACACGATGTTTAAGCAGAAATTCTGAAAGGTCAATCGTAGAACGAGTAAACATAACACATTGACATACATCATAGCTTTCACCAGTTTTTAATTTGCTATACAGATTTTTGTTAGCTTATTTATGTTTGTTTATTTTATTTTCGCTTATTATTTGCATTCATTTTTGCTTTGAATTTCTTCATTAATGTTTCAGGTGAACAGATTGCAACTGAAGAAAGCTATTAAGTTCAATTCTATATCAAGACGGGCACATTATGTTCATTTTAACTGCAGTTTTCTTCATGTTTCAGCTTATTTTCAGATTATCCCCCTATACAAGTCTTACTTTAAGTGATATCAAATTTATGTGGAGAAATGAAAGGTAAATTAAAATTGTGTTAATCGTGAATTTCTTGCAGAAACTGCTAAAGGAAATGAGACAAAGTTTGGAATGAATCAACATGCTTCTTCCTTAATAATAAGTTCCTGTTTGTTGCGCTAATTTCATTTTTAATAGGCATTCGTATGCTAAAAAAAATCTATTTGCATTTACTTCAAA
The DNA here is from genome assembly GCA_027922465.2 of Turritopsis dohrnii. Classification (NCBI taxonomy): domain Eukaryota; kingdom Metazoa; phylum Cnidaria; class Hydrozoa; order Anthoathecata; family Oceaniidae; genus Turritopsis; species Turritopsis dohrnii. Next base: position 160,755 of record BQMF02000186.1, on the reverse strand, counting down.
CAGAACTTGACAAATACAATGTTCACTTTCTGTGTGGGTGTTGGATTTCCGATTAAAGGACGTTTCCGTTGACGTTTCTAAATAGTGAGCTTAAGCAACTACGACGGCAACGTGGACGACGACGTGAGCAAAAAGAACAAAATAATAAAATTACTTGTGAATAGTATTTTGAAGAACTTCTTTTTATTGGGGAACTTATTCCATTGATAAACTTATAACGACTAGAAAGTTATCGAGCTTCTATAAAATCTACATAAGAGAAAAAGACTTTCTCTATAATCGCGTCTCCGTTGTCAGTACGACTTCAAATCATGACTTTTCACGTTGTGCATAGAACGTGCAATTATGTTAATGATGTAATTATCTTATAAAACTTTCCCAATGGTCTCATAAGTAGTAGACTCCCTTTCAAAACAAATTCCACAGAGAAAACGAAGCTTTTGTTTTAAACACGTCGCCGTCTTCGTTGCCGTTGCGATTGCCGTTGCGATTGCTTAAGCTCCCTCGAATCTTTGATTTTTGATTGGCAATATCTTTGTAACGGTTGATCGTAGCGTAACGATCCCATACATTTTTTGATCAGTTTTTCGAGCTCTACAATATGGGTATGCTCCCAGTGGGCACGAAACCGTTGTAATAACGTTGGGGCTACGTTATTACAAATATTATTTTAACGTTGCGTGAAGGTTGTGAACGTAATACACTTAGACGGAATCACCGCAACGTCGTTACAACTTGAACAAAAAAGCGTCGCGGCAACATTACTACCCAACGTAGTAACGATGTTAGGGGTGTTGTGTAGAAGGCATTGCTACAACGTTGTGTGAAGGTGATGAAAGTAAAAGATTCATATGGTATTTTCTAAAACGTCGATAAAGTGACACCAGCCAATATCTCTACTTTTCAAGATCCATTAGGTATACAATAAAAGATTTAAGATTTATTAGTTTATGGTAGTTTCTGTTTATTATGTGTACACGATTAGTTCTTAAGTATATACAGGAAATTTACAAGCAATCGTTGTTTATAACAACATATCTCAATGTAGATCCAACAAAAAGGCTAATTCTGTCAGAAACGAAAATAGATAATTAGTCAACGCGATAGCAGCTGATCTTTCATCAGCATTTGGTGCGTCTGTCCGTCCGTAATAAATTTTTGTCCCTATTTGTAGGCTGATACCACTAAACTAAGGAATAGAGGCTATTGTTGGTCTTGACTTAATTCAGAATTGTTAGTAATAACTTATTACAACTATTTTAGCAGGGTGAGTGCGGCATCCTGAAAATTTGAAAGACACGCACACACTGAGGGCAGTTTGTCTTTGGGAATATTTTAAAGACGAAACACAGATCAATTCTGCAGTTTTTCTATCAGAGAAGAAAAGGAATTCTTAATTATTATAGCTGTATATTATAACTGATCATGTGATTACATACTGCTGAGTTTCCCTGCTCATGACTGTATGTAGTGATGCTGTGATTATAAGCGGCTGTGTTGTTTTAGCTACTGATTTTATGTTAATGTGTTTGGGTTAGACCTTAACGGAGATATAAGAGCTCTGCTGCCTCCAAAAGGGGCCTATCTTATATTGGATATGAATATGTTGTTTTTTGTCGATTTATGTAATTCCATGCATAAGATGAGATTTCAATGTTAACCATGCCTATAAAACAACTAAAAATTAAATAAATTGCATACAAAAATAGCTGACAAATAAATGTGCTCTAACGTGGTGTATATAAATATTTGTGCTATCTTATTATAATAATCCGCGCTGTGCATCCCACTTTTATTTTAGAGAGTGATATATTTGTTTTTTTTTCACGGTCAAATCCTTCTTATTTTTTCCCTTTTTGTCGTAAAACCACGTTCGGCGAGAACACTTTTTTTGATTTTCCGCGATCTGATATGCTCCTCCGTTTTGTTATTTTGGTTTGCGCAGTGGAAATCAGCCGAAAAACGTCTTTGGGGGAGTGCGAGCAATGCAACGTCTTCGTTCGAAATTTGTCAACGATCATTTCGTGAGCAAGAAACTTCGCGAAGAAGACGTGTTTCTTTTTGTATACGAATATTTTAATTTAAATTTGATTGTTTTAGGCAGCAAATCGACGAAAGAACTGACGAAGAAACACAGGTTTGTATGCACGAAGGTATTGTTATTATTATAAAACGTTTTATTATCGGGTAGCACGTGTAAGTGAGTTAGTTGTTTGTTTACAATGTTTGTTTAGATATACAGAAGAAGTGCAGTGAAGTTTTTAAAAATTAGCTGCAGAAAGATCGAACGAACAAAAGGTATTATTATAAAGCTTTTATTTTATTTTCATAAAAGAACAAGTTAGGTATATGCATTTGTATTTAAATGTATTTAAATGTTTGTTTACGTTTTAGTTATCAAATATCGCTATACAGAAGAAAGTGTAGTGAAGAAATGCAGAACAAAATGATGTTTATTTACACAGTAAGGAATGGTTTTAATTTAGTTTTGAAAGATTAAATACTATAGCTTTGAATAGATATCTTATTATATGAGTTCTTTCGTTTAGTCGAATCGAAGACGAGAGTAATTTGTTTTGGTAACGCGCGCTATTATTATTTTTATAGTTAGCAAAGAAGATTTGATTTGATTTATTTATTTACAGATCAATTAAAAATGGTCCCACAGCTATGACTGTTTTCCTTTCTCATGGCTGTGGAAGTAGGGAACGTGTTATGCTGTCAAATTGTATCTATTGACGATGTTTGATGCTTTGTCTGCATGCCTTTCTGCCAGCCATTTATGCCTTTTGTTTTGGTTTGCTTAAATATGGTTGCAGTAGTAGTAAGTATTGTAGCTGTTCTTTACTGAAATCTTTTTCTTTTAGGTCAGAAAAGAAAAAGTGTAGCTATTTATAAACGAAATTTATAAAATGAAACACATGGTATGTTGAGAAGGTTATTTAAGAGAAGAATGGATTATGTATTTCATTGCGATTGTACTACAAAAAAGAAGCATTGCTGGGGTATATTTTTCTTCAGTTTATATTTGTTTACGGCATTCATTATTTTGTGTTATGTTAACTGCTACATACATACTTGCTAGGTATATAAGTTTAGCATTATGTTTTTATTTGTTGCTTTTAATATCTTCTGGGTATTCAATTATGGTTTTGGTCAAAGTAGGGCATTTTGTTGTTTCAATTATTTTTATTAATTTGATGTTTGGTTGTGTATGCCAGGTAAAAGTCTTTATTCTGTTCAGCTCCAGTGTTGAGTGAACCCGTATTGACTCACAGTATCGGTTGACTTTATAGACCAAATTTTGTTTTTAATGGTTATCTTTAGGATAAATGCGTACTTGAATTTTCTTTTTGTTTTTTCTTTCTTTTTGTTTTATTTTTTATTTCAATATTGTTATAGCATGATAAGGTTTTCGGTATTACAATTCGAGTATTAATTTTTTAGGTAATAATAAAAAAAGCATAAAGAAATGAAACTCATGGTTTTAATCATGACGTTGATGGTTTTGGGAAGAACAGACTACATATCATTTCAAAAATTCATTAATGGTTGCAGTCAAGTAGTAACTTTGGAACAAAAGAAAAAGTTGGAAGGTATCAATTTGTTTTGAATAAACATTTTGTAATGTTTGGTTTCGTATGTCTGGCTAAACAGTTCTGTGTTATATATTGCCATTTTTTTTACATTAAAGTTACTTCTCTTCTGCGTATAGATATATTATTCTGAGCCATGTTGCTATTTGTTTCTGTTTTTAATCTTCTGAATGTAAGAAATGAATTAAAAAATTAATGCCTGTAGAAACTTTTACACGAGTTAAATTTCACAACACAACGCATACTGAACATGGGTGGCGAGCGACGCCGCCTGGGATGTTTTTGAGTTGCGATTCTATGATTTATTTTTTCGTCACGGGGTACGTACACGGAAATGGTGTATCGAAGTTAAGTTCGGTAAAAAGTTTTTACCCGGGATACTAGTTGTTTATTAATAATAGTCGTCAGAGTTATTTTAAATTATGATGAGGCGTTTCTTCTATCAAACATTTATTGATAACATGAAAGTTCTCAGTCCCAAATCTGGGGTAACGGTTCAAAAATGTACATGGAAAAGCTTGAAGATCTGCACATACAGGCAGCAAGATTCACTCACCGAATCAAGAAAAGCATACCTAACGATCAGGTGTTATCGGTAGCGGGGTGGAGGTCACTGGACTGGCTATACAAAAACCGTATAAGCTGCCTTACCTACAAAATAATGAGAAATCTGACTCCTGAGATACTAGCAATGTGGAAACCGAAAATGAAGACCAATCGCCACCTGAGGAACAACCACAGAGTGGAGTTACCACGATTTCGAAAAATGTCGTACAAGAAATCTTTCGCTTACCGCTCATGTATGTTATGGAACCAATTACCTAACCAATGTACTGATAATGAAACATTGTCCTCCTTTAAGAAAGATTTGAGCAAAAATATGGATAAAATTGTTTTCGATCGGGTTCGTGAAGATGAAAATTTTATTTATTACTAGAAATTGAGATTTATATTCACATTTTATTTGATTTTGATTTTGTTAGGTTTTCACTTCGCTCTCTAATCCGATACATTTTGGTATTAATCCACAATCATCTCTTAACCGGAGGAGGGAAAGCACAAGACATAAAATTGGGCGTTTGAGGGATATCAGGAGTGCATCAAAACTAACCTGAACTTAGCTGTCAACAAGGACAGTACCTAAATGTCAACAAGGACAATATCTTAATGTCAACAAGGACAATATCTTAATGTCAACAAGGACAAAATCTTAATGTCAACAAGGACAATAACTGATGTCAACAAGGACAGTATCTAATAAAATGTTAACAAGGACAATAAAAGGCTGTCAACCAGGACAGCAAATAAATATAGTGAAGACTGTCAACCAGGACAGTAACTTATAACTGCACAACTAACCTAGCTGTCAACAAGGACAGCAACTGACTAATGCACCCCCAAATTCCCCCAAACATTAGTGTCTAGTAACAGTACAGACTCAGAATCCCAAACGCGATGAAGCGCGGTCGCATGACACAAGCGCAGTGACAAGAATTGAACGGCATCATCACCCATACGTAAATAACGATGATAAGCATCGCTAGACCAACGTCCCAAAACCTGAATTGTACTATCTGGTACCCCAGCAGACGCAGCAGCTGACGCACCACCAATGCGAAATGAATGGGTATTAATATAAGGAACGTCTGGTAAACATCGGTTCAAAAGAGAAACTACATCTGATCGTGTGAGATACCGTAAATCGGCAAGAGTAAACAACGGCAAAGAACGGCCAGGATGAATGCTTAAAAAACTCCGCATGCAACGGACAGGACAAACATCGTTGAGTGTGGCACCAATCCTGATGGTACAACCTGTACGAAAAGGATCGGTCTTAGAAGCACGCAGATGGACGAACATAACAGAACCTTGATGATTGAATTCGACATCTTGAGCCAGTAGAGCTGTAGAAGGATCAAAACGCACCGATGACGGGCACGTGAATTCGGAACATCTTAACAAACCAAAAAAGGCCAACGAAGTAGCTGCTTTTAGCAAACACCTGTCATACGCAGAATACTGCAAGAGCTCCAGGCGAAAATGAATAATACGTATGTGATTGAACAAAATCGGTTGTCGTGGAAGCCTTGAACGAGTCGTACCTTGAACGCGTCTAATACCACGCAATGTATAATAAAGTCTCGAAAAATGCGCCAATTGACATTGAAAACCTGATAGAATAGAATGGAACTGAATGCCAGCTAAATAAGTACGGATAGTAGCAAACGACACACGAGCTGCCAAATCCACTACAAAAGAAATTAAAAAGTCCTCATTGACAGGAAATACGTGGTAACCGTAAGCAAAACAAAACCGTTGATAGGATCGCAGACCCGAACTGTACGTAGCCATGGTAGTAGAAGCGAGAGCGTGCGACTGATAAAATGCTACCGTGGTGGAAAGATCGTCCAAACGAGCGGGTCCAACGCTGTCGGTAGATTGTCTACTCCGGGTCGATGTGCCCGAAAACGAGAGACCTGTAAACGAGAAAGAAGATCAGCTGAAGCATTGAAATGGCCTGGCACATGTTGCAATAAAATATTAAGGTTAAGACGTGCTGCATGAAGGAAAAGAAACCTAACTAGGCGCATGATGTACTTATCTCGGCAAGAACCCGACCTCCAAACGTGTACTATAGCCATGTTGTCAGTAAAAATGAGAATCTGAGAATTGCACCAAGAAGAACCCCATGTAACAACTGCCGCAACGATAGCGAAAAGCTCTTTAATATTAATATGAAAGTCACCAAAATGGGCCGGCCAAGCTTCGCTGAACCAATGAGATCCCCATACACCACCAAAACCACAACCCGAAGCATCAGTGTAAAGTTGCAAAACGACCGAGGTTTGGACATCTGACTGGAACATAGAGACCCCGTTCTACGAAGGTAGAAAGTCAATCCACCATTGAATATCAGCTCTAGCTTCAGCATTGAGATAAATATGATGATTAAGGGATGAAACCGATGTAGATAAATCAATCAATCTGCGCAGAAAAATCCGACCAGGTTTCACCACTTTGGATGCAAATGAGAGAGAACCAATTAAAGACAACAACTCACGTTTGGTACATTTACGCTTATTCACCCATGAATTCAAACATGCTGTTAACTCTAAAAACTTATCCTCAGGAAGCCTTATAATTTGAGCTGGCGCATCAATCTCTATACCCAAGAAAGTAATTTTGCGAACCGGGCCAACAGTTTTATCCGAAGCCAGAGGCACACCCATAGCTGAAAACATAGACTGCATGGTTGCCATGTCTTCAGAGACCTGAGACTCCGAATGGCCACAAATGAGAAAATCATCCAGATAGTGAATGAGGTATTGTAGGCCACCAACGTAAACTAAAATCCACCACAGCAATTCAGCAAAACAATTAAATATAAAAGGAGAGGAACGGCTCCCAAAGGGAAGACGAGTGTCAACATAATAGTAACCAGCCCATTCATAGCCTAATAAGCCCCATTGATCCTGGCGTACCGGACACAATCGAAATGCGTGCCTGACATCGAGCTTAGCCATAAAACATTGAGGACCTAAACCTTTGACCATATCCACGGCGTCGTCAAAACTCGAGTATCTAACAGAGAACTCCTCTTTATTGATGCCTTCATTAACCGCCATGCCCCGCGGTGATGACAAATCTAATATAATCCTATAAATGCCGTCTTTCTTAGGCACTACCCCTAAAGGTGAACATTGAAATGGGGTGATAGGTGGTGACTGAAAAGGACCAGACGTATGACCTCTATTGACCTCCCTGGCTATCGCTTCCCAAACCGGTAAAGGATTATTGCGAGCGGACAATAAATTGCGAGGACGTGTAGGCAAAACATACCCTGAAAAACCGATATCAAAACCGTAACTAAATCCATTAAGAACAAAGGAAACCAATAATTGATTAGGATGTTCCCTCAACCAAAAAGCAAGTTGACCAACAGAAACTGGTGAACAAATAGATAATGGCAAAGGCTTAGGAGAAATGCTTATTGATGCTGGTGCATTTAAAGGCTGGGTGGGAGCCATAACAAACTCTGCAGCGATGGATGAACCGACATTGACTGTTGAGGCAGTTTCCATTGGAATTGTAAAACCTGCAGGTGCCCCTAGCCTGTTGTGGCAAGTCCTGCCCAGAGGCATGAGATGTAGACTGGGGGGCACGAAAGGGCTGATTGCCGCCAGTATGAAATGTAGAAACGGGCGTGACAGTAGAACTACCCAAAACACCTTGCATAGACCTTAAAGGACAAGACGAAGCTACATGACCGATACCCCTACACGAAAAGCAAACGATAAGTGGAGAGGCTCCCCTAAGGTGGCGATTGTAAAGACCATCATCAATGCGATCCCAAGACAAGGAAGAATCAAAAGCCATCTGATAGCGAAACATCCTATCATAAGTGCCCCACGCCTGAAATTGAAACTGGGCCGCAAAATCAGAAATGATGGTTTGATATTGAAGTAATTCGTGCACCCGGTGTGAAACAAAGTGACAATAGCATCTTATAAAATTATTCCAGGCAACCATCCACGAAGAAAAATCAGCCACCCTAGGACGACCTGACTGGCGAGGTACAACCGACAGAGACGGTGAAGAACCCCCTGAAATCTGCAAGGTGGATTCCTCCCCTGCAGAAGCTGAAGACGAAAGATGTAAATCAAAATTCACAAACTCACCGTTCCTAATCCTGTCAATAATGGTTAGCGGCAAAGCAGGAATGCTGGGTGGCCGACATGCAGGCACGCGATTGAGCCATTCTTGCGAAGCGCGAGGCAAAAAGGCATGTGAGGAATTAATACGATCGTTTGCATTTGGAATACGATTGGGTATGCTAAAATTAATATTATTCGCAATGTCACTTTCAACATTAGCAGCATGACCAGCTGGTACAACTGGAGGATGAGCGTGACTTCCAAAAGATGTCTCTTCGGGCATAGCTGATGATGGTAAACCATTGCGGACGAAATATTGACGAACTTGATCACGAATAATATCGGTAATGTTAACGACGTTTGGGTGAGCCACCGTAACTACCGGATCTACGGAATATGACTGAGAGCTGCTACTCGTCATCATCAGTGGACTAGCAGCAGAACCAGAAGATACTGCCACAGGGCTGACTCCCACGGTGACATCTACCGGACTAGAAATTGAACCGCTACTCTCCAGTGATGACCCAGGCGCAGAACATACGACAGGAACGAGAGGATGGTAAAATTGAAACAGTCTCTGGGCCAATGTCTGAGTGGAACCAGTGTCTACTAAGTTCAGCGAATTACAGACTAACTGAAGGGACGATTTCGGTAATGCCATCCATTCAGCGACAGATTTATGGTCTGCCCCATCAATAGGTGGTGCTCGCTGACCACGACGGACACGATCTTTTCCTCCTGCCAAGGCAATGGCACAAAAACAAGTTGCTACGACAAACAAGATGGCTGCCAACTGCATGCTTCAAAATGACCACCAACTCCGTTAACACAATATTTCGTAGCGAAATAATTTAATCAGGACAAGTAAACGGATGTCAACGTTCAATAAAAACTGTAGAACTGATATAACAACTTCAGCATTGAAAGATACAGCTGGATAAAATATTCCAAATCTTTGAAAAAATAAAAAACCACCAACACGTGCAAAACGGAGGAAGGCGAAACGAACTAAAAAATGCCGGCAGCCGAACAACGCAACAAATACGATTAAGCCAAGCCAAAATAGACATGCATGCCTAATGGCCGCGCTCATGCAAATACAAGCCCCAGTCGCAGCGCACTAGCAATTGTGCTTTCCCCCGGTTAACAAGCGTTAAGTAAATTTAACCCCATTTATTTTCTTCTCCTAAAATTCATACTAGCTAACTTGAAATTTTGACTTTCAAAAACCAAATTTTTGTTGTTTGGATATGGATTTAGAAATTTTAAGATTTTATTATCATTAACATTCTGTATATATAATTTTAATTCTTACTATTCACCTCTTCAGATTTTACTACATTTCTATCAATTAACTTATTTTATAACTAATTTTATATTCAATTTTTATGTAGGTCCACATCAGTTGAAAACTGTAACTTTTAACCTACGGAAAATAAATAATAAATAAAATAAATAAATAAAAGAGATTTCACCTTAAAGGTCTTGCAGTTTGTTTTGATGATCGCATCATCAAACCCTTCATACGTAGCTGTCTTCATCCTTTTTCGTTTTTTGGTAAGTTGCCTTAGTCAACGACCTGAAATATGACATTCCAGGGCATTTTAATAACAAACATAAAACGTAATATAGTTATAAAACGTTATTCTTTTGTTAATAACGTTACTTTAACACTTTTTATTATCATCAATTCTTTAGTTCTTCTTACCGTTAAAACGTTTTATGATTTGCTATCAAAATCCCATTTCGTGTCAAATATATTTTGTATTTTAACTATAATTCAGCCAATGTAAAACTACGTTTTCACAATCCCGAGCTTTATTGCAGCTGCTGTACAACTAACTTCATCCTTTATTTCCTTATGCCCTGTATTTATCATCAAAGTTAACTGCAGAAAGTTCCGGATTTTTAATTTCAAAAATCAGTGATGGGACTAAAGTAAAACCAAATTTTTGGGTGACGCAAGTCGGACTTTTTTACGTTCGGTTGAACAATTAAAAACGCTAGTCTCTCACTGCCGTATTTAACAGTTTGCTTCTTAACGATCTCCTTTGAAAATTTCTATCGGGAGCGTGACCTTATGTCTCCAGCATGTATCATTTCATCCACTTCCGTGTAAGTAATCGGTATTTGTAAACTTGATTCTATTTCAGTATTTCATTTGAATGTGACTAAACATTCCGAAATGTTTGGAAAATCTTTGGGAACTGACAAAAGCTGAAAATAATTATTAGGTGCATTCACAAAACAATGACGAAAACATAAGAGACAGAAATAATGAAGAGATTTTCTTTGCGATAAAATTAATACTGTTAAGCGCAAGGTACATCGTGTTTTTTATTTTTCATGTAAATCTTCAAGAACTTTGGAGAACGATTTCGATATGCAAATGCGGCTGCCAATATACCAAGTACCATCAAAACAATAGCTGCTGCAAATAAATACCCTGTCAATCCTAAAGTTTTGAATAAACAAGCAAGTACGTAAGGAAGGAATCAATTAATTCGTTTATTAGACATAAACAAGATTCGCAAAAATGCGACTACATATTTCCCCAAAGTTGCAAACATTTTATCAATTATTGTGTATACATTGATAACTATGAGAAAAATGTATCATTAAATAATTACAGTATAACTACCATCAACCTGATACTCAGATTGAATTTAATAACACAAAAAAACTTACTTTGAACTTATTATGAAATGAAGTTGTTCACGGTCAAATGATAAGGTTTCTCTTAAAAATTTTTGCTGCGGAGTTAAAAAGTGACTGAGAAGTTACTACGGCCACGTAGCTAAAAATTATAAGACTTAAATGCATATCAACAACCCCATCAATGTGTAAGACAATTTCATCATAATATAATATGTATGATCTTTATTGTCGCAGAAGCTTGACAAGTTTCCTATCCTTTATATCTACCATAAAATCACGGTAAACAATGTAATTTAACAGAAGACTTGCTTTTTGTAACTCGGATAAAACTATCTCACAACATTATACAATCAAATTTGTATACAGGTTTTCTGTACAAAAGAACAAAAGAAAATTGTTAAACCTAATTTTGATACCACATTATACTTTCCACAGCATTTAGTATACATATAAGCAAATAACTATCAATAGCAATCAAAATCTCTACTAACAAATATAACGTGTAACATTTCAAATTAGGACAGAATAGTTATTATCAAAATAAAGATGGCCTTAAAGTGACAATTTATAAGACTAAATTCAAGTATTCAGAATAAAAAAAATATTTATTTATTTTGTGGTAAAAATGACCTTCATATAAATTCCAAATGGAAAAAAGACAAACTTTGGTAGTGAAAATACATAACCATAACCAAATCACTACATAGCTGAAAGTAGAAGTTCGTGTTCTGTCTTGATTTAATTTACAGACTGTCATTTGTACTGTGTTTTGATTTACGTCCGTTGTTTGTACAGAAAAATTGACAGTACCTATATATTAATAGCCGATTCTCCGTCTATTTGTTTGTTTGTTTGTTTGTTTGTAAGTCACGCAAAATGGTAGATTCAGTTGTGAGCAAAATTATTTCTTTTTTTGTGTGCGACGTGAGTTCGAAGCAAATAAATTGCAACCCCAACCGAACGTGCCTTTTTTTGGCTGATAAACTAATAGGAATAACGTTTTGTTTTTATCATTATTGTTAGTTTTATATTCCACGTTGACTTGGCTTTGAAAACAGTACATCAACTAAATACAAAGAAACTAACTGATTAAACATTTTGGACAAAAAGCAGCAGTGGCAGAACGTGGCAGCATATGTTCGGTTTGCCACTAACTCTTGCCTGACTGTCTGAGACGGGTGAACTTTTTTTTGAGCAATCAAAATGTTTAAAAACCGATAGGTAAAAAAAGAGTATCATATAAAAACAAAATGTTTTTTTTTTTTTTTGCTTTTCTTTTAATAAATTAATTTCTTCTTTTAATTGTTAAGCGTTCTGATCGAACGTTTTTTTATTCTATTCATTCATTTAGCACGTGCCTTTTTTCTCTCCTCCGTGTGAACTTTTTAAGAAGGGAAACTATTTTCCCCCTGTTTGATAGCACTCATGTTAGAGCGCGTAACTTTTTTAAAACAAAAGCTATTAAAAATTGAAGTTTTCTCTCTCTACGTTTTGAGTGTATTGTTACACTGATAAAAGATGGTTTTACGAGAGGTTGTGACTTCGAATCTGCTTCTGGTTGAGCACAAGTTGTACGAGCCGTTTATAAGGAAATTTGACGTTTATTGATACAGTGACACAGAGCAGGTGCACATGGGTGGCGAGCAACGTATCAATATCAGTATCAATAAACGTCAAATTTCCTTATAAACGGCTCGTACAACTTGTGCTCAACCAGAAGCAGATTCGAAGTCACAACCTCTGGTAAAACCATCTTTTATCAGTGTAACAATACACTCAAAACGTAGGGAGAGAAAACTTCAACTTTTTATTAGCTTTTGTTTTAAAAAAGTTACGCGCTCTAACATGGGTGCCATCAAACGTAAGGGGGGAAATGGTTTCTCTTCTTAAAAAGTTCACACGGAGGAGAGAAAAAAGGCACGTGCTAAATGAATGAATAGAATAAAAAAACGTTCGATCAGAACGCTTAACAATTAAAAGAAGAAATTAATTTATTAAAAGAAAAGCAAAAAAAAGAAACATTTTGTTTTCAAATGATACTCTTTTTTTACCTATCGGTTTTTAAACATTTTGATTGCTCAAAAAAAAAGTTCACCCGTCTCAGACAGTCAGGCAAGAGTTAGTGGTAAACCAAACATATGCTGCCACGTTCTGCGACTGCTGCTTTTTGTCCAAAATGTTTAATCAGTTAGTTTCTTTGTATTTAGTTGATGTACTGTTTTCAAAGCCAAGTCAACGTGGAATATAAAACTAACAATAATGATAAAAACAAAACGTTATTCCTATTAGTTCATCAGCCAAAAAAAGTCACGTTCGATTGGGGTTGCAATGTATTTGCTTCGAACTCACGTCGCACACAAAAAAAGAAATAATTTCGCTCACAACTTAATCTACCATTTTGCGTGACTTACAAACAAACAAACAAACAAACAAACAGAGAATCGGCTATTAATATATAGATATACATTATCAAAACAGTATACGTGACATTGGAATTCAGACATAGTAAACTATGTTTCTGTTGTTGGATTAAATGACTATCAAGGAAAGCACACTCGACCAGATTCTTTCAAGTTATTATGTGTCTCAATCCTCTGTTTTAGAATATTATATATACGTAATTGGTTTTCTGAACCTCTTTTTGCATAAACAACATCACGTTTTTACTTGCTGTTTTTGTATGTACTTTCTGAATCTACAAACTGGTTGAACTGGTTGTTCTCCACATGAAAAGGCTTTTCTTAATGGCTGGTGCATCGCGTGCTTTCAGTTCAGTTGGGCTACATTATTATATCAGGATGTAAAATAAAAATAAATCTTCAGCCAGGCTATTGATAATGAATTTTCACCTTTGCACTGAAACCACAGCTTCAATAGTTTGCTGTTCAAAGCAAATTAATTACCAATCATCATAACATTGTTATCAACAAAAACAAAACATCATTGATATATCAATTTTTTCTGGTTTTTACACGCTCATTCAGAAGCTTTTACCAAGCTTTTTAAGACAACACTGAACTAAAACGATTCATTTCCATCATTTAACGTTTCATCTATTGAATCATTGTAAATGCTAGCAGAAAAAAAGCAAAAATCTTCCACTGCTCATCTGCACTGACTGAAAAAAATGGCGTGCTGTAGACTAGCCTCTATTCTTATATACTTTGGCTAGGCGAAAATTCAATACCGAACCGCGGCTATAAAAGTGAACGGAGTAGATGAAGAAGGTAACTGCCGGTTTTAACATATATTTCACCCTATGGGAAAATATATAAAAAGGACAGATAAGAAAATATAATACACCAGTTGCGTATATGGATCTAACATTATGATTTACCAACTTGACCCCTAATTTGGATCCAGTCTTCATGTCATAAAATCACAATAAGTTGTTTATAAAGATTCATAATTCAAAGTGCACATGTTACGCGAAGTCTATTTAAATTTTTTAAGTTTCTTAGAACAGCATCATTTTAATTATAATTTCCCACAAGAGAGTATCAATCTATGATAAAAATGCCTGGTGTCAATTTAGGGGTGCAAGCTAAAACAAGGAGTAACACTACACAGGGTTATAGGTATATAGGGGCTGCGACTCAGAAACGTGTACCATAACGTGAGAAATTTCAGGGGATGAAAGTTTTATGGATTTATTTTTGTTAAAGAAGTTTTTCGATTGATAAAACAATAATAACAGCTACCAGCTACAGCAAATTTTACATAACAACGTTTTCAATATTAATGGTTGATAATGCTTCCCCTATTTCTGGTAAAACACATCACGTAGCTAGTAACCACCCATGCTTTTAATGTGAGAATTATTCTTGTTCTTCCACGAGGGAGTTTTCGTAAAAGGAGATAATTACAAAGTCAATCACACAGTAGCAGAAACAGTTAGACATGTAAGAATGTGGTTGGATATAGCAACTGGACAAAGCGCGCCGTATAAGCAAAAAAAGGTCTATTAGCTCACAAACATTGTCGGATGGTATCACAGAAAGAGCGGTAGTTGTTTCATATTCGCCGTGGTAATTTCTCATGAATTTAAAAATCAACGGAGAAAATTACGATAGTTACATGAAAAGTTATGATCAGAATTTATTTGAGACTTCGATATCGTTGCATGTCTTTCTACAACTAGGGAGGAATTGCTTTTAAACCATTCTAGATTGGTCAAAAAAAGTAGAGGAGTTTAAAAAACAGACAACTTAATATGATTACTTCTCAGGCAACATTGTGAAAAATTTGATTGAGCATAGTAGAACCATTTCAAAAGGTGGTACCAGTGAAAGATTCGCTTAAGTATGAAGCGTTTCTCACTAAGTATTCAGCAGAAATATCTTTAAAAGTAGATCACTTATAATCACTAATAAATTACCCTACTACCAAAGTAGCAAAGCATTTAAATAAAGCAATGAAGTAATTTTCAGGTATTTCTCAAGAACAAAAGCAAGTGCAACTTACCGGACAAAACATGTTTTTCTGAATGCATCCCGTCAACTGTAAAAAAGAGTTTAAAATAAAACATAAAAAAATAAAAAATAAAAACATAGATGCTTTTAATATCGTTAGTTTCTTAAATATTCAATGTAGTAGTTTGGTTTGACAATTATCAATGAACTTCGATTTGACTATTTAATAACCAATTGATTACTCATGATCAATCAGTATGCAAAAAGGTCATCTAGTCAGGTTACAATAGCTACATAATAGACTAAAAAACCTTTACCAATAAGTCGATAAGACCTGATTCTTTTGCCATCCATCATACACTTGTATAAACCCTCGTCTTTCTTAGTTACGTTTGTCAATGTCAACTGGCGGTGGTTTCCAAGAGAATATCGACTCTCTGCTACTACGAATGAATCATTGAAGAATAGCAAGGCATAATCTTTAAACCAAATAGCAATGTCATCAACATGGTCAGAATCACCGCAGTTAAGGGAAATCTGAAGATTCTGTTTTTGATGGACTTCTTCTATAAAAAATAATAAGAATTGTTTATTAATTTGCCAGCATTGCAGTAGCTTTGCAAAATATACATTCGCCATTTTTTAGTATTTTATTATAACATATGTTTCTCTTTATTTCGACAAGCTTGAAATGACTGCACATTGGTGTTTGCGTGGTGGAGAAATGACAGTAATGACAATGACAACAAGTACGCGAGCAGAAAAGCCAGCCATCACAAAACACAGTTTCTTAACTCATTTCCAAGTGCGAGTTTAAAGCTTAAGGAAAGCTCTTAAAGACTCACTGTTATGTATATTTCTGGTGGGGAAATTCACAAGCAACTCAGAAAACGACAAATTTAACCACAAAGAATAGGAATACCAATTTCTATAGATTCGACACTACCCGAAAGTCATTAAAGTGTCTGCATCGGTGATAGCTGTGCCATGAGAAATGCAATGAGTTTGAGTGTGTTGTTGTCGATGACAAAGTTCAGGTTGTTATACGATTATTTCAAATTAACTGATTGTAAAGCTGTAGTTTGAGTATAGTTGGATTATGCGTGAAATATGACGTATATGGATGTGTATTAAACAGAATCTGAAGGTGACTATTGTCTATTTCATAAGTTAAGCACTGTGATTTATTGCCTTGTTATCGTTTCATTTCTTTTTGACAAATTAATTAAATGTATTTTCCTTTGAATTTTTCTTGATTGGAAAGGAAGTATACATTCTAATAAATCGATATTGATATGGATATGAATATATGCCTCCAGAGTCACACACAGTTAGAAACGCCTTTAACAAATAAACATTACCTGGCTTTGCATCAATCTTTAGAGATCCAACATCGATTGAAGAATCTGTCAGGACAATACAATTATAAATCCCAGCATCAGCGTCGTGGTAATCCAATACAGTAAGTTCTTGATTGCCTTTCTGAATGTTGTTATTACTGACTAAATTAAAAATATACTTTCATAAACACCAGGAAAATTTCAGATTCAGATTTGTCATTGCGGTGAGTGGTTTTTGATTGTGATTTTTTTCGGGCATTTTAAACCTTCTTTTTAATACTGATCTGTCTCCTTACATATTCATCGCATATGTTCCACATAAGATGCGAATGGACTTTGATTTTTCCGTGTAGATATAGTGCTCTCCATAATTTTTAGCATGATGTGGCACTTAGATAGGGTTCTGCAAAATTGCATAGAACATTCACGTGTGCGGAACGAGATTTTAGGGTCATTTTTCGCTTTTCATTTTGGATGAAGATTTAAATCTCGATAACAAACCCCAGTTTCTAACTAATTTATTCATTTAATTATTTGGCATTGTTTTACCTGGTTAGCCTCACTCAGTTGCTATTGCATCTGCTTTCTAGGAGGTGCCACAGCTTAGGTTGGAGGCTCAGAAGTATGTGACACTCTTATGAGTGACAGCAACCCAATCAAGGGCCTGTGCTCTTGGGTCTGGTAGACATCCTGCAGCACCCGATGTATAATCTACCCAATTTCCCTCACATGGCATGGGTCGACCCGGCGCTATGGTACATTCACTTGCGCATTGTGAATCGGCACCAAAGGGAATTGAACCCCGGTCTCTCATATTACAAGAGCGATAACCACTACCGTAATGCTTCGATTAAACGACCCCCTTCTTTTAAACGCCCCCCTCGAATAGAAGCCCCCCCCCCCCTCCCCTTTTCAGGAGATTTTTAAATAAACGCCCCCCACACACTATAAGGCATGTGGAACTACTACATTGCATTGTTTAAGCTTCAATGAGCTTTGCTTCAAGCCCAAATGGAAAATTGAATTGATGGGAGCTTACATGAAAATCCCTTGATATAACGGACGAGGATGTGATCGCTGCTGCCCCCGAACTTAACATGATCGAGGAAGATGATATTGACGATGATCTTGAAGTTTAATTTTGTATATTTTTTATCGATGTTTATATTTTGTATTTACGAAAAAGAAGAGTTTCACAAACATTCAATAGACGCCCCCTCTTTTAAACGTCCCCTCGAATAGACGCCCTCCCCCCTAAAAATTAAAAAAATTTAATAAACGCCCCGGGCGTCTAATCGAAGCATTACGGTATATACTACGGCGCCACAAACCGTTGATTTTTATTGAAAGCGTGTTTTTTCCACAAGGTTATAGTAAAGTAGCATTTTCAATGTCTACCCAAAACCAACTTCTACCAGGGCATTTTAGCACGAGTCAACCAGTATCAAATACGCACAGAGAAAGTTTTTGTTATCTTCTATAAGTAATTATTTTGAATAAGCATTCCCTATATATTTTTTTAACGCGTTTCTGTTTCAAAATTCTTTTTATCTGTTCTTCTTTTGATCATCATTGTGCACCAGTTTATTTAGTCCTATTTTTTTATTCAAATTTTTCCGTTTTGAATGATTTTTTATTCTGGAACTATGGTGTAGTGGTTATAAACATTAGGAGTTCTTGCCAGAGTTGGGAAAATAAGTTAGATGATACAACGTTAATCATCGGGTGTTGAAAGAAGTCACCCAGGAGGAGAGCAAAGGCCAATAATCGGCCTTGTGACAAATAGCCAAAGTTTTGACATATAAGTCTCGGTCTATCCTGCAAAACAGATGCAAAATCAATGAATGTGACTAGCCATGTTAAACAGTACCTATTGATAGTAAAACTTAAATGTAAACAGTTAAATATAAAGACTTCAGATAATGTCGGGTGACAAACTTTTAAGGAAACTCCAGACCACAAACTCGAGAAAATGATCTCCATGCGCAATGATTTGACAACGAAATCTTAATACTTAGTGGGAACGAAGGTGCTGTTATGTTACTTTTCAGTATCATGCAAGGGTGAGCTGAATTGCGAAAGAAAACATACACCTATGTTTATAATAAAGCCATTTTGCTGAATGTTCATTTTGAAGAAAAAGTTTGGTTTTATTTCCACCTTTATAAAAGCAAGTTACTTTCATTTACATTCCAAGTCGTATTAAACATAAAGTTGAGGGATGTTTGGTACCTCTCCAGGAGACTTTTCAGTGGACAAATTTGATGAAGTCGCATTGTAAAGGAATGCATAAGATGATCTTCATTACAGACACAGACGATTCTTCTTTATCTTTCGTTATTCCAACACGTGATTTATTCGGTAATAGTTGTTTGATGTAGTTACTATATTTAGAGTTGGATGCCCTCAGTTGTAGGGAGGTTCAAACATTATAAACTCCGTTCTTTTTCTTCTATTCAAAAAGTAGTTATAGATTTAAAAGTATTAGAAGGAAAACTTATTCATGGCATCCATCAAATAAAGTTTCATAAGAAAATACAATAATATACAGTTCAACAAATCACCTTTTAAAACGTTTTTTTAAATTTCTTAGTAAAAACATTAACTATATGTGAGTGGAATGTTTATTTTTAAATTTTAGTCAATATCCTCAGCAAAATATTTCATGGTTAGAATTTGGAATGTTTTTGACACAGATTATTTCTACATTTGAAAGCCGATTTCCCTTCACTCGTATGATGTTGCATTAGTAGCCCATTTTTAGCTACCAATTTTACCTAATAATGTGGTACCAACCCTTCTTATTATACACCTTAATTCGCTTTTGTGGAAAATCACAAATTCATAGACATTTTCAATCAATAGCTGAACATTTAAATTTGAGTTTTAATAAGAGCGGTGATACCTGCAACTTTGATTATGTGGTTCAAAAACTGGGTCGACGCAGATGAGTCATAATGCCAGACGTTTAGGCTTAACACGTTGTGCTTAAAATTTGTGGTTTAAAACATTAAAAGTAACCTCAACAAACCTTTGTATTCTGAATAAGTCCACGAAACTTCACTTGAACTGACGCTTATGATCACTCCATTAACCTCCCAATAGACGCTTTTTACATCTAAACCTGAATACCTGCATTTGATTTTGAAATTGCTTCCAATTACTTGTTTGTTGAGAGCTGTTACTTCAACTGTTGTTTTTGCTGCACCTCCTTTCGCATCTTCAATATAACAAAAATAATCAAATATTCCATCAATTTCTTATTCCGTATTTCAGCCACAACCACTATTTTTAAAACATCAAAACATTTTTTACATCGTTAAAATATAATAATTTTTTGTCATCGTGAATGCCTTGAACATTTGGCTTTCATCTGATCCAAATATATTTGAAAAAACAACGTTGTCCCCAGTTCTAGATATGCTGGGCGATGGATATGTGAAACGATAAATCAAATTGAATTAGTTCGGAAATATAGCACCGGAGTATTCCAGTGAATTTAATGAAGAAGCTAATTATTTAACTTTCAAATCTGTGGTCACTCATTATAACAGACGACAATATATCCTTTTGCTAAGAAAAATATAGTTAAATTTAGTGTAACCTGTCTCATCTACAGCCACCAATAATAAGCTAAAGAGGCCAATGAATAGCATTTCTTCACAAGAAGTCTACAAAGAAGACTCTAAAATATTAGTATCAATTGTGTCTTTTTTTATTGCGACAAAATCAGTCAAAAATGTTACCTTTTCCTGACTCTCCTTTGCCCCTTACCGTCTGCTAAGTGTTGATTACGTTCGCCTTATTATGATCTTTGGTGTATCCGGGATTGGTCGAGTTACTTTATTCGCAGAAATTCCTGAATCATGAAGTTATCTGTTTGAAAGTCTTGCATTTACTCAGTGACGCTTTGCAATGAATATTACAATTTTAATTTTCTTTTTATCTGTCGGGTTAGCCACAAATCAAAATTATTTTTTATAAGACTATGTAGTCAACCTACATAACTAGTCATTCTTTAT
Source organism: Turritopsis dohrnii (assembly GCA_027922465.2). NCBI lineage: Eukaryota > Metazoa > Cnidaria > Hydrozoa > Anthoathecata > Oceaniidae > Turritopsis > Turritopsis dohrnii. The sequence goes on along the minus strand of BQMF02000186.1, from coordinate 140,072 downwards.
CTCAAATCCTTTTACATTCGATACAATGGAAACAGTAATAACATTATAAAATTCTCAATGCCAATTGCAGATACCGTAATCTCAATTTCGTGATACAAAAGAATTAATATGTGATAAACTGCCTGTGTATTTGAAAATGACATAATAAGTTAGTTAGTTGCAATGACGTAAGACAAGCATAGTTATTATCCTTATGTCAATGTTTTTATTGGATTTTTGCGAAAGCAAGAAATACATTAAAACCGGCTCTGTTCTTTTTCTTCATCTTCTTACTGTCCAAACCTAGTGGTTTTTTGTATATTTCGTGTGTGTGTTTACATGAAACGAAAACGCCGTGCAGGCAATGCATGTCATGTCTCCCAGCGAAGAAACCCTTTTAGATTTACAAAAGTTTCTTTGATCAATATCAAATGGATTTTAAAAGAAGAAATACATATTTTAAGATGAAAAAAGAAAATCTGTAGAAGAAACTTCGAATTATCTTGAATTGTGATCATTCTGAAGTTCTCAACGTTTTGTAAACAGAAGAGTGAAAAAGGTATACATTGGTTTGTTTTTAAGTGAAAACACAAACATCTTCGTTTGTTTTGGTATATAGGTTGTTACTCTTTTTAAGCTTTGGATACTGAAGCTCAGCTCTTCAGCTCCAACATCAAAAATGCGCGTCTACTCTGCACCACTTACTTTTAATGTTTGATGTTAATGTTTTTAATGTTTCAATGTTTGATCAATTTTTAAGTTATACTGGCAATGCCCCTTATTACAAATGGATTTCCAAATCACAATAGCAAATTAAAACTTCTTCCAACTGTCTGTAAATTCAAAACACTGCACATCATGTAACAATACAAAACTGTCCTTTCAGCATAACTTTTAATGATCAAAATTTTTGTTTACTTTCTTTGTTTGCAATCTTGAGAATTTCGTTCGTAATTAAGAACATTGGCAGTAGTGTTTAAAAAATATGATTTACATACGTAATCACTGTGATATCTGAAAAGATCAATATAAGCGTAATATCATTTCTTACCCCCAAAATAAAGTATGTTTTATGTCATTCAGATTTAATTAAGTTTATACGGTGGTGTATACTTACATTATTGTTTCATATAGTACCAATTGCACTTTTGGAATGTCCTGAGGTGCATACGAAATCAGAAATGCAATGTTATGTTTTAAAAATCATTCAACCGATTTTTCGAATTTCTTAAAGAATTTTTATAAACAGGATATGAATGTTAACTTAGATCAATAACATTTGTAAATGCATGCCATATTGCTAATCAAACTAAACAGTAATTTCCGATTTCGGTTATGTGTTGATGTTGGTCCATATGGATGTGATTTGCATGACCAAAATTTGCATGCTTTTTTGTGCTTGTAATTTTGGAAGTCTACTAGGAAAATTAACACCAAGTATAAAATTCAGAACTTTGAGAGTTTATGAGTCAATATATATCCTTGATATTATTTCGTACTAACAAAATAAAAAATATTTTATTTCATTCAGATATAATTCAGTTTATTGGCTGTGTATACATTATAAGTTTCACATTATCCTTTGATAAATGTCCTGGGGAGTACATTAGAAATGTAAAGTTTTATTTTGCAAATCATGTAACCTTTTTCAAATTTCAAGTATGTCATATATGGTCTTTAATTTTTCATACTTCAGCATATTTCGCAGAAATCCTTTTGCCTGTTAGGGCATCTTGTTTACAGGTTTTGTTAAATTGCACAAATAAACAAATAAGTGATTAATACAGTTCCAGTATACAGTGTGTTGTGTTTATGTGATTCGTGTTATGTTTACTTCGTATTCTGTCTCCATGGACCTGGAATCCGTGCAGTCTTTTGCGCATATTTTGTGTCCCATCGGGTGTATATGTATTTATACAGTGTGTTTCATAATGTTGGAAAGGGAAATTTTAAAGCTGTTTTTTAAATGAATATACCGAATTTCAAAATAATTTTTGCATCGATGAAAAGCCATTTTCAAGTTCTTTTGGCTAGTATCTTTTCGTGAAAAATGAAAAAGTGGTTTTTAAAAAATAAGGAAAATGTCTTGGAAAAATGTAACTAAATTTTTATAAATTTTTGTATAAATGTCGTTGCGTATTAGTCTTGTTTGTGATCATTGTGCGTAGTTATCGTGTCGTGGCTTATTTTGTAACGTGGTGATATTACAATTTACACGTGAATATATGTTTGTTCATTTATTTGACTACTCGTTTATTTTAATATGTTGTGTTGCTTTGGTTATCTCTGTCTCAATATCTTCCTTGTATATTATTTAGCGGTATTTGCAAGAAAATCAGTAAAATACTACATTAAATTTGTTTTTACATTCCCCACGTTCGTCGGCCACTTCATAGTAGGGACCTTACGAAACTACGACGGCAACGTGGACGACGACGTGAGGCGAACAAAAGATTCACTTTACTCCATAGATTTGCTTCAGAATGGAAGTCTATTTCACACTATACTATTGGGAAATGCTTTTAATTTTACTAATATCATTATTAGATTTGCACGTTCTACGCACAACGTGAAAAGTAATATTTTGAAGTCGTACTGAAAACGAAGACGTGAGAATAGCAGTACTTGCGATAAATTTTACTTGGTTCCTTCATGATTCTGTCTGTCAAAGTTCAAAAAACAAACTTCAAAGGAATTATAAATAAACTTCTAAACCCAAGTGTATAGTTTCTGCTCTTTTGTGATTCATTGAAGATGAATATCTTGTACGTCGTCGTCCACGTTGCCGTCGTACTTTCGTGAGTTCCCTACTGTGTCCACGAGAAAGTGAGTCACTCATTTAAAACACAAATCTTTTCGAATTTTCACCAATACAAAGCGGTTTTTGTACCGTTGGAAAAAAGACTTTGTTGACTTTCTCGTGGACACAGTAGGGAAATCAAATCCAGCAGCGGCAAACATCATTATTCGAATTAGTGGCTGTTTGAATTAACCGAAATTCTTACTCTAAGTTTTGGTAGTTTGAAGCAGCTTTCTTTATCAGCATCAGTTAAACCACTTCCAATGAAAGTAGCTGTCGGTATACTCCAATCGATAAAGCCTTCACTTTGTTTTCATTTTGAGTAGTTATTAAGTTTATTACCGTCAAAATTACATTTATTAAGTTTTAAAGCCTTAATTTTGTCTCTTTCCAAATATCTAAACTCGGAAAAGTCAATTTGCCATAAGGAACTGCTGGCAAACTAGAGACAACATTACCGATAACACTATCTACAGTTCTATTGCTACGTTTTTCAGATTTGCAAATAAGTTTCCAACATAAATTGTGTATCTTTCAATAACGGTCAATTACTTTACGAGGTTCCCTTGTTATAATAAATTACGTCATAGTTATTAAGAAACGTGGCAAGGGCTGAAATGTGGGATAATTTATGAATTTATAGATAGGAATATTGTTATTTATTTATTTATTGGTCAGCGCATTAAGCAGCTGATCTTTCATTAGCGTTTGTCCGTCCCATGTCCAGAGTACTAGCCTAGATTCCTCTGATACCACTGAAAAATGAGGGCAGAATAGAGGTTATTTCTTAATTGTGGCTTAATTGAGTTTTTGCAGATAATTTATTATTACAGCTATTTTATCAGGGTGAGTGTAGCCTCAAATTAAAACAATAGTTTTACAGTTTGCCCATTACACAGATATCGTTTTGGAAATAAAAGCTAAAGGAAAGGGTTATTTTTTACCAGAGAAGTAAAGAAATTCGTAATATTATCAACGTATATTATAATTGAACCTGTTATTATATACTGTTCAGTTAGCTAAGGTTGATTTTGTGTTTTGTACTATATATTGGTCAGACCTGGAGATAGAGAGAGCTCTGCCTGCCGCCTCCAAAAAGACCTATATTACATCGGATATGTTATGTTATTTTTTATGTATTCATACAAATGTGTTCGTCAATATAGGCAAGTTTTCAATGTCACTTTACCCTTTCTAAAATAAAAATTTATGCACACAAAAATAAAATGTGTAGAAATCTATCTAGTCGTCATCCAATAAACAGACAACATATCTTGAACTTTATAAATAAAGCATTTAATTACCTGTGAAAGTGCGTAGTGCACTAATCCAAAATGACTCTAACAATGATATTCTGTGTTTGTTGTAATGTAATGTAGTAATTATCAAAAGCAAAAGAATAAAATGTAATATATATATATGATGTTTGTAAACACTATATATAGTGTCTTTTCAATCAACATTTTAATGAACAAATTGGAGTCATTATAAGTCTTGTCTTGTCATGTTTTTTTAATTTCGTCACTTATATATTTTTGTATCATAAATTGTTTTTTACTTTGTCTGTCTCTGCATGACCAGCAGTCTCTTTTTTTCTTAATTCTTAAATAATCGGCAACTCTTTTGCATGCCTTTTTTATTTTCAGTGAAAAAGGCAAAAATGTATGAATGGTGTATTACCACTCATACAAGCTCATGAGTTTTTAACATTATCAGTTCTTTTTGTCGTTCCTTTGCAGAATTCATCTTTGTAATGTGTGTGAGCAGTTTGCTTTTGTACTCATTGTAATCATTAGAAATTTTGTGGACTAACTTGTACGAGCCAAGGTTTGAGAGCGTTTTGTGTGGATTAATTTTTACGAGTCGGAGCTTCTCAAGGAAAATGTTTGGATTTGTTTTTGCAAATGTGCACAAAGTGCAATGCGTGTATATTATATAGCTTAGAAGTAGCAGCGAAAATCATCATTTCCATGCCCGCTTGATAAGTACAAGGAAATAGTTAATATATAAGAAAGGTGCACAGAGCCAAAAAATGAGCAAATAAAATCATCAAATTTTGTGTGGATTGCTTTTTGCAAATTGTTCATGTCTTGGATGTTTTGCGTAGATTTACTCTTGCAAATTTGGCCAAAATTTGCAAAAGTCTCAAAAATTAATCCACACAAAAAATCCCCTTATGGTATACTGAAAGCTTTTTTAAGGAATTGTTACCTTTATTTGATTTTAATGCGAACCTGTATTTATTCGCAATCCGATTTTATTCAATTCACTTCAAGGACAGTCGTATTTGTTAATATGTCCTTAGATAGCATAGATGAAAGTCAAATTAGACATTGATAAATGTTTGATAGGCTTTGTATCTTAAACATTTTATTGAATTAAGTTTTGTTGCACAATTGTGATACAATTTTGATACCAGACCTGTTTGGTTTTATCATTGAATGTCTTATTCCCACTATTACTTCACACTACACTTACTTCACTTCAGTTATCATTCATGAATTTCTATTTTGACCTTCCTGGAACAAAAACAAGATTTTTCCATTTTGCTTCACAGTCAAAAATGTTCAACTTTGGCGAAAGCGCTGACCTTCAGGCCTCCTGGCCTCTTGTTTGGTATTGTTTTACGGGGCTAGCCTCTTGCATTCCATCGACCAGTTAAGTCGTTCTTTCAATACTTTCCGCTTCAAATGCAGTGTACTTGAAATGAACAGGAGCGTTTCGGTATCTTTATCCGAAGTATAGAAGTATAGATCGTTTTTTTTGTTCATACTTAAATCTATTTGTGAAGTTCTGTGCATTAAAAGGATTTTGTATATCTATTTTTATTTGTACGTTAAATGTATATGGTCATTTGAAACTCTTCTGTTGTGCGCTAGATCAGAAGAACCTGATCTGAAACAGGTATTGCATTTTTAACATCACGCATACTGCATTCATAATTATTCCCGCGGAAGAAGCAATTTTCCAAATAGGCATTGAGATATGCAAACAAGGTCACGTCTTCCAATAATGATGGATTGTTTGGAGTAGATTATGAGGAAAATTGTTCCGAAGAAAAATTTAATGAATAATTTTTCAATTTTGGTGAGAAAAACTTTGGGACAATCCTTTTTGAGTGAAAAAACTTTTGGACAAGTGTTTTCAACAATAACTAACCAAATTGCATTTCAATAAAGTGAAAGTGATTTAAAATTATGAGGCGAAATATAGGTGACACCAGGGGCGGATCCAGAGTTAGGCAATTTAGGCAAATGCCTAACCTCAAGTCAGTTATATAATGCTTTTCATAAATAATCAAAACAGAACTAACATTAAGAATCACACCATTATAGAAAGATGTGAAGAGATATCCTCCTGCAAATAATCTCCTCGCGATATTCTCCGCGAACACAACACGATGCACGGCGCGCGCCATGATGTTAAAAATTCCCGTTTTTGATAGCCTGAGTTTACAGCTACTTTTATCTCTGCGCGAAATTGGCTTTTCAAAGGCACATTGGCAACATAGGATAGTTGCCTATGCTCATCTTTGGCGAAGAAAATTTGCCTAAGGACCCCCGGGTTTACACACTTAAATAAATGAACTGGAAGAAAATTTGCCTAAGGAGCCATGGGTTTACACCCTTAAATGAATAATATGGGGCCTTCCAAATTAGACCCAGTTCAACATGGATTCGATAGAAGACGTTGTTGCAGGCTTATAATAGCAATAATGATGTATTAATTAGGGACGGAATTATTATGAAATTTTAAATAACCATAGTCAACTTTTGTTTTCTAGGAGTTATCATGCGTTCCAATTTGTTTCCTTTGTGGAAGACTTTACTGACACCATATCTTTGCAGTCTACACCTGATTTGTCTTTTCATGATTTACTCACCTATTTATTTATTTATAAAGTTTTTATCTAATTTTAACAATTGTAATTATTTTACTTCTTGTTCAGGTCACGGCAAAGCCGAGAACTGTTTAATTACGGCTGTGGTGGCGCGAGGCGAGGCGAAATTTTGGGAAAAAGTAGATCTCGACTGTATTTCTTACTATTATTACTTTTTTCTTCCAAATTCTCAAAATGTTTGGTCTGTAAATTATACGTACATTGTTTTCTTAAAATTCCGGCGTACTGCTACTGGCATTTGGATCGTTGAAAACAAGTGCGGACTCGAACAAATTGTGAATGTTATAATATATATAAAGTGAATTCGAAACAACTGTAATTATGGTACTCTACTGCAATTTCATCATAACTCATTAGACGTTTAAGCAAACATAATAATCATGTATTGAAGATCTCTTCTCAAATCGACAAATCGACTCACAAAACACTGTTTTTTTGTACTATATAAAGTATATATAACTATACAAGACTTCTCTAATAAGAGTGCTTGCAGGAAAAAGCCAAACCTTATCTCACTTCCACAGTTTCCACCCTCACCCCCACTTTATTATCAACCCCACCCCCCCCCCCCCCCCCCCATTTTATGTAATTTTGGGAAAATTCCCTCTGTGGTGCGTTTTATAATGGCCCCCCCCCATTTTACAATTTTTTCCGCGGAGTACCCACCACCCCCCCTGCTTATTCGAAAAAAAACTACGAAAAACCACAAGAACAATCCAAATCACAATCCAACCACGAGAAAAACAAACAACTACGAGAAGAAACCATAACTTGTGTGATTACGATTACGATTTCGAATTCGAATACAAAACGAGAAAACTGTTACATAGAACTAGAGGTTCCTTGAGTGTTAAAACTATTTTAACAATACTTTTGCTATTTTGTCTTTCTAATACAGGTTGTTTTTTTTTAAGAAACACGAGTTTAGGAAACATGAGGCTCAAAATGGCAAAATCTTAAGAAACACGTAAGAAACATTGTCAGGCTGAGATTAAGAAACACAACTGATATATTTTTGAAAGAATGCTAATATAACAGGAAGTTTTTCCATGGAAAGTTTTGGAGTTTTTGGAGTTTTTATGGAAGAGTTTCCATATAGAAAAAAAAAGAAAACAAATATATACAATGGTTAAAACTATATATATATATACACATAAATATTCTATTCTTAGCTTAGTTATGTAATATGCGCCATGTTTCTAGACGTTTTTTCTAACTAAAATTTAAGAAACATCTAAGAAACATTTCAGGCTCAAATCATGAAAATCTTAAGAAACATTGAGGCTGCCTGGGAAAACGTGTTTCTTAAAAAAAAAACGTGTATCGCTACACATTGTAACAGTTTTTACACAGTATCAATATATATATATATAATGTTATTTTCTAAAGTAACACAGGGTCTATTCCATCAAGGCAATTTTGAACGTTTTGGATCAACTGCTGGGAAGCAATGTACGTGTTGTGCACTTTTTTCTATTGGGTTTTCTTTAGCCAAAAATTTGGGAACATGGGATTCTACAGTGATGTTGATTTTGTTGTAGATAATGGGGATCTGATTTATAAAAAATTAAATACCGCATTCTCTCTAATTAGCGCCTGTCTCCAATGAGCCCCCCTCTCTTATAAGCCCCCCCTCCCCCCCCCCCCCTCTAATCAAAAATATTTTTATAAGCGCCCCTCTGCAATAAGAGTGATTTAACATTAACTCAGAAATTAATAAGCACCCGGACGGTAATTAGAAATTTGAACAAAAATTGAAAATTCTGTATATACCGTAATGCTTCGATTAGACGCCCGGGGCGTTTATTAAATTTTTTGAATTTTTAGGGGGGCGTCTATTCGAGGGGGGCATTTAAAAGAGGGGGGCGTCTATTGAATTTTTGTGAAACTCTTCTTTTTCGTAAATATAAATTGTATAATCATGTCTACAAAGAAGTGTTGGATGCTACGATTGGAGAAATACTTGAAGCTGCCCAAGATAAGCGAGAGGAAGAAGCAAGAGAGTATGATAAATATGCTGTTGGCTTGTACAAAAAAAATCTTCTCGTTGGACACATCCCCATAGAAATTTCAAGTTTATGCATTCATTTTATTAATCAAGATCTCGAGAACAAGATAAAAGCAGTAATAACTGGCAAACGTCAACGGGAAATCGGACTTGTTGTTCCTGCAAAACTTATCTTTACGACGAAAAATAAACGTTATTCTGAAGTTTTAGAAAAGGAAATTTTGAAAAGAAAGACAAAGTTTGCAACTGTTAGTTTAAAATTTAGAAAGAAAGGCGTCTATCGCAAATTTCCATATTTTCATACAAAATGAAAACATTGAAGCTGAAACAATGCAATGTAGTAGTTCTACATGCCTTAATTAGTGTGTCTCTAATAAACGCCTCTTTCAAGAGAGGGGCGTCTAATAGAGGGGGGCGTTTATTTAAAAATCTCCTGAAAAAGGGGGGCGTCTATTCGAGGGGGGCGTTTAAAAGAAGGGGGGCGTTTAATCGAAGCATTACGGTAATAGAAACGGAAGACTATATTTTTGTGATGTCTAAATGTAAGTTATAAGTACAAAATCTTATTTCGTTGCCATGAAAAATACAGTTGTTAGTATTCTTTTATGATAAAAAGAAATGCCTCGTTCACAGCTAGCATGACCATTTCAAAATTTTTTTGTAAGCGCCCCTCTCCAATTAGCGCCTCTCTCTAATACGCGCCCTTCTAATTTCCAAAAATATTTTATAAGGGCCCAGGCGCTTATTAGAGAGAATACGGTATCGACAAATATTTAGTATTTACAGACCTTCCATCTGAAATTGAGATAATGAATCTCATCTTTACTGTGGAGTTTTTATATAGGTTTTACAGTTGTTTTATGCTTAAAGAAACTTTGAATCACTAGTTTATTTTACAGCTTTGACAAGATACAGTATGTTTTGTTATTTTTATTTTTCTGTTAATCCAATATACATTGTTTATTCTTGCTTCATATTTTGTTTTGCTTTGTTGTTGTTTTATTTAAAGTTTATAAAGGTTTTTGTCCGTGTAGCTTCGCTTAGTTTTTTTTCTAATCATTTTGTTAAGTTATCTTCCGTTCAGCATTTAAGGAATATAAAAATTTAAAACTGAATTTTTTCTCTTTGTCTTCATATAGACATATATAGTTCATATATAGTTTTGGCGCAAAAAGATGCACCAAAATAAAACTGCACCAAATTTACAGTGAGCTGATTAAACGTTTTGTTTATTAACTCTGAACTTTATCATTTTGTAATTACCTTAAGTGAAGAAGTTTTGGCGCAAAAAATTGCACCAAATTTACAGTGAGCTGTACCAAATATATAAATCTTTTCTTCGAAAAACATAAAAATAGTCTAAAATTAGTGTAATTTTTGACCAAGAAGTCCAACTTGCGCCAAATTTAAAATAATCTTGGCTGTGCAAAATCAAACCAAAATTTCTTCATTTAGGTATTTTGCCAAACTCATATTTTCATTTGGGCAGTTTCTCTATTTGAGCCTTATATGAAATTAATTTCACTTTAAAAATATAGAATGAAAAGTTTAGAAAGGGTCGTTTACTTTTAGCATTTTGCATGGAATTTTTACTCCATATTTTAAGGTTAATGTTACTAATTTTAGATAATATGTGTGGTTCCTTAGTATTTAATCCTAAATTTCAGATGTAAATATTTGCTGCTAGTTATTGTATCATACTTATATAACCATTTCATTTGTTTAGTTGTTTCTTGTCTGCTTATACCCCTGAGTGTTGACATCTTTTGTCCAATTTTTGAAACTAATGACCTTTCATAACTACCGTTCTACTTAACTTTTTTGACTGAAGTTTTTATATTAAGCCTGCATAAAAAATTTTCAAATTCAAAAATTTTCGAACAGCAAAATACCAATACCGACAAATAAAAAAACCCATCAAAATACATGCTAATGGTCTTATTTTGAAAGGTCGGCGTAATAATTTCAGAGACCTCTAACGCCCGCCCTAATACCGTCACTCAAAAAATAATGCCATTTAAGGCCGGTGTAATAAGGATCGATAAGGTAAATACACCTTTCCCGTAATTGATTGCGCAATACTTTTTACCATACTCCGCCTCGTTTTCGCAAAGGTTGATATGGTAACAGAATGGCACGGGACTCATTTCAGTAATGAGCAATTAGTGTTATGATTGTGATAGTGTTAATGATTGAGCACGGGAGATTCGGTTGTCATGGTATAGCATTTGAAAACGAGGTAGAGCATGATAAAAATATTGCGCAATCAATTACGGGAAAGGTGTATTAAAGTTCTGAAACATTTGTAAGTTTCAAATACCGTATTCTCTCTAATAAGCGCCCGGCGCTTATAAAATTTTTTTAGAAATTAGGGGGGCGCTTATTAGAGAGGGGCGCCAATTGGAGAGGGGCGCTTATAAAAAAATTTTAAAATGGTCATGCTAGCTGTGAACGAGGCATTGCTTTTTATCATAAAAGAGTAAAAACAACTGTATTTTTCATGGCAACGAAATAAGATTTTGTACTTATAACTTAAATTTAGACATCACAAAAACATAGCCTTCCGTTTCTATAACAGAATATTCGTGTTTGGTTCAAAGTTCTAATTACCGTCCGGGCGCTTATAAATTTCTGAGTAATGTCTAGTCCCTCTATAAGCGCCCGGGCGCTTATTGGAGAGGGGCGCTTATAAAAATATTTTTGACTAGAAGGGGGCGCTTATTAGAGAGGGGCGCTTACTGGAGAGGGGCGCTAGTTAGAGAGAAAACGGTATGCAGATTTTACCTTTTGGGAATGCATAGTTCAACGAATTAAGAGTTGTCAATTTATATAAGCGTTCACCCTTCAAGATTGAACATTTTAAAGCATGACCCAGCATGGTTGGGGGGAGGTTTACCTAACCTACTTTTCCGCGAGTGAGAAGAAAAAGCATAAGCGTATTTTTCGACGCAATTCCAACACATAAATTTGTTATTATATCACATTTTATTTTAAAATTTCAAATTAAAATATCTACAATATAACCCTTAGTTTTCACGCTCCTCGGCCTGTCTCAGATGTCTACAAACTCTAGAAATGTAGAGTAAAAGTATATAATACAGTTAAAATGAAAAAACATAGCAAAATAAAAAACACCTATTCTTCAGGCAATAAATAACAGCAAAGCTTAAAGTCGTGACCTGTTGCAGCCATGCGGCTTGTTGTATATGGCATCATGTTTTTACGAATAAATTATTCCATTTTTTAATTTTAAATAACTCTGTTGAAAACTAACTTCAAAATCTAGTAAAGGCAAATTTTTGCGAGGCTGAGAGTTATGTCTCTTCTTTTGTTTCTGCAAAATGAAAACATTGTGGCTGCTTTAAAAGCAAGTGTTTTTTTTTGTAATATAATGATAAGCATGGATTATTAACACCATAATTCTTTGTACATATATGATGACAGTTAATTATTAGCTTAGTTCTAATATAAGTTTGTTTGTGTCAACTGAACGTATTTTTTATTGATTTATGTAAACATATTTTTGCTACAGTTTCTATAAACCAAAAATACATACATTTTCTGAGTTGTTTAGCGTAGGCAGCTGCAATCATTTAATCTACCTCGTAGTTCTATAAAGTGTTATTATATTACTATTTATACACTATTTTTAGGGAAAAGTTTTGCGTGGGGCGTTTTGAACACAAGTATCTGGTAACTATTTGTACGGTTCAGCATCACTGCTCTTGGTTTAAAATGACTCTCTGGTTTTCAATTTAAGAACTTTAAAAAGATCCTGTGTCCAAAATGATATGAACAAATATGATAGAGCTCAAAACGTTGTTTATGCCTCTTGTTAGTACATATTTCATAAATATTTCCAGTTTTTAAGATATGTATTTCATTTTCACAATCTTACATTCACTTTATGCAATGCATATTTATGATGTAATAAGATAGTATAGCTAAAACTTCTCATTGAAAGTTGTGACTAATACTATATCTTTCTAATATACTATAGAGAGTAAGGGCTTTCACTATTAGTGAGTGATAGGAGAATGAAGTTGAAGTCAGAATTTACACACATCAACGAAATTAATAAATCTTATTACATAAATTATGTGTTGTATAATTTGATGATTTTTAATCAAAATACCCAAGAAAACACAATTTCCAAAAATTAATTTTGGAAATTTTGGAAATTTTGGAGTTTCCTTCATTTTACAAAAAACATTACGTCTTCTTTTGAAAAAGGTGAAATAGTTTTTTCATTATAAAAACATTTTAGGTGGACTTCTTGTTGGTCAGCGCCGCAAGGAAGCTGATCTTTCATTTCCCTGTGTCTGTCAGTCAGTCATTCTGTGTGTAATGTCGCAGTTGTAGGCTGATACCATGCAGGCTGCCAGAATTCAGGCTATTTTGGTCCGTGGTTTAATTAAAAATTGTTTCGTGATGGAGTAGTTTCATATTTTTTTCATGGTAAGTGTGGCATAAAATTAAAAAAATGGAACATGCACTTCTTAGAAGAAAGATTCAGCGTCAGTTTGTTTGCGAAATTTTGAAATGAATCAGAGTGCATTCATACATATTATACCCATGCTACCAAGATGGCAAAAGATTTCTCATAACTGTGACCGTGTATTTTGAGTGACTTCAGATTATATACTGAGTTATTTGTGTGTTTACTAATAATGGTGATGTGTAAGTAAGGGTGGTAAATGACCTAATGGATATCATTAGCTCTGCTACTACTTCCAAGGGTCTATATTCTCTTAGATATACATGTTTTCATTTTTTATCTTGTCTGTTTTCTTTATTATAATCATTCATTCGAGTTAATACTCTACTACCTGAACTAAAAAGCAAAGAAAAATTGATTGACAGTAGAGTAGTGTCAATAATGCGCATTATTTTATTGCTTTTTTTGCTTTTTTTGTTTAAAACCTTATGTTAAAAAAATAATTGGATTCTATACAAACCAACAGTGCATATATTTATTTATTTGATAATTAATTTCGATTTTATTAAATCATCTTCAGCTCTAAAAATACATTTAAAAAATGTTTAAAAATAGGAACATCTAACAAATTCAAGTACTATTTACATTGTTATACACTTAACTTTGACTTTATTGTTTATAGAGAACCAATAAACAGATAAACCAGTTTGTAATGTAAAACAAAGAGTATTTTATTTCTTGGGAAGGTGTACGCATGCTCACAGGAAAATGACTTGATTAATAGTATTCTATAATGAAACTTGTTACACAGAAATTATAAAATAATAACTGTTAATGTTTATAAACATTAAGTCACTTGGTAAGTCATCTATATAAAAGTTGTTTTGTTGTACGTTGTTATTGCTAGCAACTAAACTGGTATAATAATCATATACATAAGTCAAAAAGGAAAAAGTATTTGTCATTCAATTTGCGTTCCTCTCTGCTAAGGAACCCTTTATAATTCTGATGATCACAAGAAGCTGTATTGTCAAGAAAATATACTTACTACTGTGGAGATAGTAATTTTATAGATGACTGGTAAGTTATTGCTTTTGGGGAGAACAGTTACTTGAAGTTAGAAACAAAGGCGGCATATATGTTCTAAAATTTCTGCAGATTTGTTTACATAAAGATAACTGATTATCATATGCAAGTTTGTTTTAAATGCTATGTATTTTTGGTTTTTATACCTACCATAATACATTAACTGTTTTTTAAGTAAACGTGATAAAAATTAACCAATGCCGAAGTGTATATATTTGACAATGCTGAAGTGTATATATTTCTTTTCTTTAGTGAAAAGAAAGAGGGAAACTAAGTTGTGATTTTCCATGATTCGAAAGGCAATGTCTCACAAATTTCATTTCAATCTACAGAAAGTGCCCAATGCTTTGTTTATTTATTAGATACAGTATTAGTTAAAAATTCTAAAGATTCATTTTATGTAATCAATTTTATGAATTCACTCAAATCAACACAATGATTTTGCCTTCATTGTTTGTTACTAAGATCTGATCCTAGAGGTTTTTGTAAACAATTTGTCAATGGCTTCTGGTTATGTTAATTATAATGCATGGTAATCAGGACATTTACTCATTCTCAAATATGTGTATAGTAAATCAGAGTTTGTGCATTGTAATTATCAATATTATATTAATCTGTGAAATCTGGACCTGAAAATTTGATGCAAGTTTTGTATTTGAACTCTCTGCTTGTAATTGTACATCCTGTTTGTAAAGAAGTGTAGTGCTTATTTCTCCTATTGGTTAGTGCCGCAAGAAATTCCCCGTGTCTGTGGGTGGTTAGTGAGTCAATCATTCTGTGCATAATTTTGCAGCTGTTTTTGTCATTTCTTGTTGTCTTTAAATTTTTCGGTTCAAAATCAGAAACTTTGATTCTTAGCATTAATTCTTGAACAATAAGCCTTAATAATTTAATAATCTTATTGAAGGAATATTGAAGTTTTTATGTTAAATCTTTAAAGTTTTCTTTGGTGCTGACCTTAAGGCCTAAGGACCTCTTGTTTTTATTTCTTTCATAGTCTTGACTTGTCACCCATGTTTCGTATAATCTTTTATGTTTTCATGTATGTAAAAAATTATTATTCACCATAGATAAATTTCATTTTTTCATTTATACATCAGCACTGACGATGATTTTTAAATCGAAAAGGTTTTTGCGAATTTGTTGTTGTTTTTAATGTTTTATTCTGTGTCTCTGCTTGGCCAGCAATCTCTTATTTTCTTAATCTCAAATAATAAGCAGTTGTTTTGATTACTTTTTTATTTTCAATGAAGAACAACAAAATTGTGTGAAAGCCACATTGTCACGCATACGAGCACAGTATTTTTTAAAATTGTCATAAATTTTTAATGATCTATAGTCATTCCTTTTCGGAATCATCTGCATAGGGAGAGGTTTACTTTTGAACTTTTTGTGATCACATAACACAAGGTCTGCATAAAATCTTTTGAAGTATATCTACTCAAAAACAGCTTATTTGAAGATTAAGTAATTTGACTTTAATACAAACGTTTTAAATTGAAATCAGATTTGTATTAACTTCAATTGAGAAAAAATCATATTTTGTTTGGAAAAGATCTCCTATTACTTTAGAGAAAACCCCTACATGAAAGTCTTTTTTATATAAACTTAATTTTACATATTCAGGTATATACAAATAAGAAATTAATAAATATTTGGGTGAATGCTTCGTATCTTTAATTTCTTTGATACAGATTTTATTGAATTAAGTTTTGTTGTAATGATGCTGTTATATGCAATCAATTTTGAGAGGGTACCTGTCTGCTTTTTCAACTGGAATGTGTTATTCTCTGAATCGCTGCCACTATTTTGACCTTCCTGCTGCAAAAACGTTTTTCCATTTTTTCTTCACAGTCCAACATTTTTCAACTTTGCTGAAATTACTAACTTTCAGGCCTCCTGTCCTGTTGTTTCTATAATTAGTTTTACGTGTAGACATGGTGCATTCATAAGTATTTGAGTGAATGTGTTGTATTTAATATCTATGATTGTTTTGAATTAAATTTTACTACAATGATATATATTGCTTTATGAACTCAATATCTGTTTCAGATTTGAACTTGGGTTTCTTATTCACTGTCACAATAGTTGTATCTCAAAAATTCCTATTTCGAGCTTCCTGGTGAGCAAAAAGGTTTTCGATTTTGCTTTACAGTCCATCACCCTACAACTATCCTGAAAGCGCTGACCTTCAGGCCTCAGGGCCTCTTGTTTCTTATTTGTTCCTATTATTTCTTGGATTTGCCTCAGGGATTTCTAGAAACATCATGTTATACTATCCTGATTGTGGTTCCCCTAAGTTGAAATTATTACTTAACCATGAATCATTCCTAAGGTAGCAAGGTATTCTATGTGATTTGATGAATGCCAAGGGCAGAAACCTCTTTGGTTTACATATTTTGCTGCCTGATAATGATCAAGGATCTTGTCTCTAACTTTGATTCGGGTAATTTTACTAGATTTCTTATTAAGCTTGTACTATAATTTGTTTTATTTTCTTTCTATCTGACCATCTTGACCGGTACATATATAAAATATCATGTAATTATCTATCTGAGTGATCCAATCTACCTTGGTATAGGTGAATGGAAATTTGGTCATTTGATTAATTTCAAGTATGTTCATTTTGTGCATTGGTAGATTCTTACTGTTCATGTGCAAGCAATCAAGAAAATGAAGAAGATAACAGATGAAGTAATTTATTGGTTATTACTTAACCTCCAATCTGGCAGAAAATATTATTTTCGCTTATATAACTTGGTACATTACATTCCATTCATACTCAATTAGTTTTCTTTTGTTTATTTCCCTTATCTTGGAATACAGGCCACAATACAGCTTGCATTTTAACACCCCTTTCGTCATAATGAATGAGTTCGAGTTAATATTTTTGATATTTCGAAAACTTTGTCAAAGTATGTATTAGTTTGGGCGTAAATTGGCGTAAATTTCATCGATTGAACTCAAATAATCCTAGATCCGCCCCTGTGACACAGATTTCGAACTTGTAGAAGAAAAAGATATCGTAAGACGCTTTCTGACTCATTGCATTAATTTCCTGTGGCCACATAACCCTAATAATAATTTTAAGCCTTTCCAGGGTTTTGTGATTTGTTTAAATGATTATTTAAGGGAAGTTTACACGTAAAAGCTCTTGAAAAAAAATTTCTTTTAAGCAGGTGTTTCATTGCTTTAAATTTAAATTGTACATCAAAAAAGTCAGGTTTCAGCGCCTAAGCTCATTAACTATTAATGACTGCGTTTAAGTGTCGCTGCCATTTGAATGTTTGAAATTTGTCGTTTTGTGTCGGTTTGATATCAATATTAAATCATGCTGAGAAAGATGATTATTGTTTAACAAGTCGCGATCAAATTTATTTATAGACATCTTTCAGCATGCAATCACACAGTAGTTGATTTTAAAATTGCTTTTCAAAATAAAAAATGAAATTTTTCATGCAAACATTAATGAAGTTCCTGCTAGGGTAAGTACAAAACCAACATGCTAAATGATGGTAAAAGGGTTGAAAATAAAATATGCACTTTGCAGCAATTATCCGTAAAAAAGGTTTGATTTTAAAAAACATACATAATAATATCTAAAAAAAATGTCTATTTTCGGGTGCTGCACTGAACAATATTTAAAGTACGGGTCATTGAGGATTAAATATAATGAACTATCAGAAGGTCCAGAAAAAAGTGTGTCAGCAGCTTTTTTGTGAGATAATATCCACAAGAGAGCCAATTATTTTTTTGCTTTTCTTGTGCGCTTTGTTAATAATAAACAGCTGTCCGTTACCAGAACATTTCTCAATTGTTTTGTTTCTACTGACATCGGTTTATGTATTGCGTCTTGTCAGTACAGCTCTGCATGTAATAATTCATTGTCTTTAACTGCTATTTTGCCGTCACAAAACCTTTAACCTCCCATTTGTCAAAATATCAGAAAGATAGTTGAGTTTTCTTTTATGTTTTCACAATTCTTTTTACTTTCTTACTTTTTTTAACATTAGAAAAAATTTACAAAAATTACTCAAGCGAATGCATCAGCAATTTTTGAATCATATCTTCAATTTCCAAGTAGCCATATCCTGTAGAAAATGAAGTACTCTCTCTGTAAGTATTTTATTATCACCTTTTATTTCAATGATTTCTTCGAAAACCATGTCAATAGGTAGTTACGATATATGACGACATACGATATACGATATATAATGCCAACCAGTGTAGGTTTGAATCTCGATTCTTAAAGAACGATATCTACACAGTGCATGGCGCATTAGGAAACCTGATGAATTCAAATGTTACAACGGATTTAAAGTCTGTAGTTTAAAAGTACTTTGCATACGGCTAAAACGTTTCGAGTGCCCCTCCCTATGAGGCTTCGTTTTGCTTTAGCCCCGCTACTTATCATGATAAACAACCAAGTGATGAATCTCATGCATATGAGGTAAAATCTACTGACCAGTTTTGCACAGGATGGTTGATAGCGATAAATTTGCAAACATTTTGTGAGTTTTTTTGTAAGTGCATTTGAGAATATATATATTGTGTGTGTTTCTCCACAAAACGCCAGATCGTGCCTTTATGGTTCAATAGCATATGAACATTTTGATTGTAAACCCCCCAGCCGTTCAAAAGTACTTTCGGCAAAGATTAATATTTGCTGTTTTATGTAAAACACTGTGCATTGTTTTTGTTTCAGAAATTTTGCCAAGTTTCCTTTAACAAATTTCGACCATTATTCACATTTCTCTTGCATTTTTGTGCAAAATGAGTTAAGTTTGACTTATGTGTTTTGCACTTTTATAATCACAAGACATAGAGTGAAAAACGTTTTTTTTTCTGTTTTTACTCAAATAAATTATTTGAGTTAGTTTCAATTTCTCTGAAACATTGTTTTCTGTTTTCATTTTTTTCGATTATCTTATTATACTAATTCGCATTTGTGTGTCACACTTTTATTTTAGAGAGTGATATATTTGTTTTTTTTGCACGGTCAAATCCTTCTTATTTTTTCCCTTTTCGTCGTAAAACCACGCCAAAGCGAGAGTGATTTTTTTGATTTTTCGCGATTAGTATATGCTCCTCCGTTTTGTTATTTTTGGCTTGCGCAGTGGAAATCAGCCGAAAAACGTCTTTGGAGGAGTGCGAGCAATGCAATGTTAATCGTTCGAAATTTGTCAACGATCATTTCGTGAGCAAGAAACTTCGCGAAGAAGACGTGTTTCTTTTTGTATACGAATATTTTAATTTGATTGTTTTAGGCAGCAAATCGACGAAAGAACTGACGAAGAAACACAGGTTTGTATGCACGAAGGTATTGTTATTATTATAAAACGTTTTATTATCGTTTGTTTACAATGAAAAATCATATTTAGATATACAGAAGAAGTGCAGTGAAGTTTTTAAAAATTAGCTGCAGAAAGATCGAACGAACAAAAGGTATTATTATAAAACTGTTATTTTTGATTAATAGAAGAACAAGTTAGTATTTAAATGTATTTAAATGTTTGTTTACGTTTTAGTTATCAATTTATTGTTAAACTTTTATTGTTATTGTATTTTAGATTTTATTTTAGATTAATAAAAGAACAGGTATAACCACATGCTTAGGTGAGTTTTTAAACAGATGTTGTTTTTTATATATAGGTTTTTTCAGAGGAAAACGAAACGAAGAACGAGATGAAGAAAGTCTATTTTTATTTTACGAGCTGTTTACGTATTTCTTTTTATAGTTATCAAATAGTTATGGGAGTGCAGCAGTAGAATAGTGTAGATGAAGTTGAAGTTGTTTAAAAATGGCTGCAGAAAGGATGCTGTTTATTTACATTGGTGAAGAAAATGGTTATACTTCTTTTTTCGGAGAGAAATTGTTTGGAAAAGATATAAAGTAATATGCGTAAGTACATGAGTCAAACGGATTTAGTAAATACAGCGTTAAAAGAGAGTAAAAACAGAGTTAAAACGATCAAATCATTAAGATGCATGTCCCTCGAGCAGTTAATGATTTGTTTTGGTAACGAAGTTGCTGTTCCTTATTTTATTTAATTCAAAATGGCTCCACAGTTATGAAGTGAAGTTACGAAGAAAGCATTTTTATGACTTTCACTGTATAAAAATGGTATTGGAATTTCAGTAGAAAGCAAAGAGAAAGTGTATCTTTACAATAGGAAAGTATGCTGGAAAGTTAATCGAGTGTTATTAATTTGTTTACAGGTATGAAATACAGAAAGTAAAAGAGTTTAGAAGTGTTTGATAAATGGCTACAGAATATGATCAATATTGTTTACTATCATGATGATGTGAATTGGTAATTGAAAGGTAAAGTTAAAATAGTATCTATTTAGTTAAATACAGTTAGTATTAGTGGATACATAAAGGATAAGAGGGATGTTTACTGTTGTGTTTTGAATTTTCCAGCAGAGAGGAGCTTTGAACTGGAAATAAAAAATGGCTCCACGAATGTTTTCATAAAAATTTTTCAGCTATACTAATTCTGTCATTACGTTTGTGTTTTTAATTATTATTTTTAAGGTTAATACATTTTCAAAGTTTCTTTTACTTTGTTTTGTTTTTCTTTAGATTTCGTCATAGCATGATTAGGTTTTTTGTGTATATGTTTTTTTAATGTTTTGATCTGTTAAAATAGAAATGAAGCACATGATGGGTTATAATGTCGAGAGAGTTACTTAAGATTTACTTACTTAATGACTGTGCAATGAAACTATCTTACAAAAAAGTGTTGTTGGCTGTATTTTTCTTAAGTTTATATTTTATTGTGTTTATGCATATTTTGTGTTATGGTAATCGTTTACGTACTATGCCTAGGTATATAACTTTGAATTTATGATTTTATTTGTGACTTTTTATCTTTTGTGTAAATTTTTCTTCTTAGTTATTGTTTTTAGGATAAATACGTACTTGAATTTCCTTTTTTTTTTTTCTTAATTTTTTTTTTTTTTTCGGTATTACAATTGAAACATTATTCTTTTAGGCAATAATAAAAAAAGCATAAAGAAATGAAACTCATGGTTTTAATCATGATGTTGATGGTTTTGGGAAGAACTAACTATATCATTTCAAAAATTCATTAATGGTTGCAGTCCAGAAGTAACTTTTGAACAAAGGAAAAAGTTGGAAGGTATCATTTTTGTAATGTTATTCAATGTTTGGTTTTGTATGTCTTAGCAAACGGTTCTGTGTTATATATTGCATATTTTTACATTAAATTTACTTCTCTTCTCCGTATGAATACATATTCTGAGCCATGTTGCTATTTGTTTCTGTTTTAAATTTTCTGAATGTAAGAAATGAATTAAAAAATTAATGCCTGAAAAGAAACTTGAGTTAAATTCTGCGACACAACGCATACTGAACATGGCGAGCGACGCCCCCTGGGATGTTTTTGAGTTGCGATTCCATGATTTATTTTTTCATCACGGGGTACGTACACGGGAATGGTGGATTTGACTAATGTTTTCGAAGTTAAGTTCGGTAAAAAGGTTTTACCCGGGATACTAGTCTACTTATACTAATCCGCGTAGTGTGTAACACATTTAACTTAGAGAGTGTTGTGTTTTTGTTTTTTTAATGGTCAAAATCTTCTTAATCGTGGTCTATTAGCGGCAGTTCGACCACGCAAGACACATCCACGATTAGTATAATAGCACGTGGCATTTGACGTCACATGTTTTTATGACCACGGGGAACCATTGCATTGCATCCCTAATCGAACGCGACGTTTTTGGGAAAATATCTCGAGAACCAATAGGGATAACTGACGTTTTTTAGGGTCCGCGATACGGGTGACCGGGTCACGCAACGTTTGGGCTCAAATTTTATTTGGTACTGCGGCTATGACGTCATCAAAATCTTTGATCGACGATATCTCTGCAACGGTTGATCGTAGCGAAACGATCCCATACACTTTTTTGATCAGTTTTTCGAGCTCTACAACATGGGAACACTTTCCAGTCCCGATTTCGTAATTGAAATTTTCGTCACGGGGTTTTTGCAGATCCATTTCAAAATTAAAGCCGTAAAAAACTTTTACGCGAGATACTAGTCTTATTATACTAATTCGCGATTGTGCATCCGGTTTTTATTTTAGAGAGTGACATTTTTAGTTTCAATTTACGGTCATCGTCCTCTTATGTGCGCGTAAAACCACGTAGAAGCGAGAGACACTTTTTACACGATTATTCCAAAAGCACGTGGCATCATTTGACGTCAGTTTTTTTATGATCACGGGGAATCATTGCATTGCATCCCCAATCTAACGCGACGTTTTTGGGGAAATATCTCGAGAACCAATAGGGATAACTGACGTTTTTTAGCGTCGGTGACACGGGTAATGGAGTGACGCAACATTTGGTCCTAAATTTTATTTGGTACTGCGGATATGACGTCATCACAATCTTTGACCGATGATATCTCTGCAACGGTTAGTCGTAGCGAAACGATCCCATATATTTTTTTGATCAGTTTTTCGAGCTCTACAACATGGTTACATTTTTGGTTTCCAATTCCTAAATTGAAATTTTCATCACGGGGATTGTTCACGCGAAAGGCGATTTTGACCCATCCTTTTCGAAGTTAAGTTCGGTAAAAAGTTTTTACCCGGGATACTAGTCTATATATACTAATTCGCAATCGTGTGCAACACATTTAACTTAGAGAGTGTTTGTTTTTTTGTTTTTTAATGGTCAAAATCTTCTTAATCGTGGTCATTTTTTCGTTAGACCATTGATAATTGACGATTAGTATAATAGCACGCGGCGTGACGTCAGTTATTTTTGTCGTATCACGGGGGAGCCATTGCATTGCATCCCCAATCGAACGCGGCGTTTTTGGGGAAATATCTCGAGAACCAATAGCGATAACTAACGTTTTTTAGGGTTGGTGGCACGGGTGATGGGGTGACGCAACATTTGGGCGTAAATTTTATTTGGTACTGCGGATATGACGTCATCAAAACCTTTGATCGACGATATCTCCGCAACGGTTGGTCGTAGCGAAACGATCCCATACATTTTTTTGCTCAGTTTTTCAAGCTCTACAGCATGGTTACACTTTCCATTTCCAATTCGGTAATTAAAATTTTCGTCACGGGATACACACACGGGAACGCGTCGTATTTCTGCGGATTCCTTTCGAAATTAAAGTCGTAAAAAACTTTTACGCGAGATACTAGTCTTATTATAATAATCCGCGATTGTGCATACCACTTTTATTTTAGAGAGTGAATCTTTGATCGACGATATCTCTGCAACGGTTGGTCGTAGCGAAACGATCCCATACACTTTTTTGATCAGTTTTTCGAGCTCTACAACATGGGTACACTTTGGAGTTGTGATTTTATGATTTATTTTTTCGGCACGGGGTACGTACACGGGAATGGTGGATTTGACCTAATGTTTTCAAAGTTAAGTTCGGTAAAAAGTTTTTACCCGGGATACTAGTAAGGGTATAATTCCTGTTCTGTTCAAAATTACAAGATACAAAAAAAGCGTTTTTAGATCTATCCTTCAGCTTCTCAGTAAGCCAAATCTCAATCTCTTAGCTCTTTTAGTTTTGTAAATGGAGCTACGTTTTTAAAACGAGGTTCATCTTCTTTGACTCGTTCTAGATTTAAAACTTCTAGTTTACCTCACAATTTTTAACATGGACTTTTAGAGATGTAAATAAGCTTTCCATCATACTTGATATAAACATATTCCTGTCAATAGTATTAATTAAAAAACAAAAACACGTTTTTTCCCTTACTCACACCTTAAGCAGCGTTCATGCATTCAGTTGTTATAAACTTCTCTCAAAACACTAAGTTGTTATCAAATTTACAAGACTTCTTTCTGGAATGAAAACCTACTTCCTTTGGTACATTTTTGATGAAGTCGATGGAAGAAAAACTTTCAATTGAAATACTGAAGACTAAAGGATGGCTGGGCTAGTAAGTTCGTACGTCATTACAATAAGGTTTTTGCTCGCCACTAGCAAGTAAGTACGTAACCGAGAGTTTTAAGTCCTTCCAACTGGTAGTTGACTTACAGCCATAGATACGTATAGTATTGATGTTACTTGCCCGAAGACCAGTGTAGAGTCAGTCGATGGCTCCTAATGGGCTGACACCCTGCTTTTAAAGCGCATTGGAGTGGAGTATTGAAGTAACTGATTACCAATGAAACAATAAAAGAAAGATAAGTGATACACGAAAATATAAATAAGGGATTCCTTTATTCAGAAACAACGATAACTATCTTTCATAATTATTCAATCGAAAGATATCTTTTGTGAAACATCGGTACTTTTTTTTTACTCACCCAGTATTGTCAATGTGATTTATGTACTCTTCAACAGTTAGAGGTTCATTAAGTAGTCGGTTACATTTACCTTGTAGCGACCCAGCTAACCAATCAACTACAGTTTTTCTAAAAAAAGAACTGTGTTGTCTTTCACTTTCATTAATTGTACATACGTACGATTGCTGTTGACTCATGATTTGATAAGGGTAATAATCACTTGAATAAGTAGAAACAATTTTGTAACTCAAAAGCATCTTCAAAAACGTACCTATCCTAGATATTTCATCACCAAAGAAATCGCATGACTGTAAACGCAAAAACTGTAAGCTCGAATTGCGGTTGCTATTGCTGTTGTACTTTCGCAAACTCCCTAATAAAAATCACCAGACGTAGTATTAAAAGAGTTTGTTATTTATTTCAGTGTTGGCGCTATGGTGTCTACCAGTAGCTTTATTGAGTCCCCTACACACTGCAGAAAAGATTATACAGAAAAGATCAACATCAAATTCAGAAGAGGAACGGCTCAAGACAGCAGACGAAAACGACGACGATAAAAAACCTGAAAGGGATATCCTTACTATTAATAAAGAAGTTGAAGAAAAACTTGGTGGAACCATAAAAGATCCAATACGTTAGTTGTTATTCATCCAGGATTAAGTCAAACCGTAATTGCTAAAATGGCTAATCACAAAAAACAATTTCATATGGTTGAAATAAGGACCAAAATACAAAACTCTTAAATTCATATTTAGATTTTGATTGGGAAGTTTTTGGGGACATTATGTATCGGGGCTGTGAAGAATTACAAAAGATTAGAGGTGTAGAATGTAAGAAGAAGAACAAATCAAAATCAGCAAAGAAACAGGCAACAACGCGTGCATATAGTAAATGGCCTTTACCCGTGCCATACACTATTGACGGACTTGGTTAGTTTAAAAATGAAAATACTTTATCATTTCTGATAATATCGAATAACCAGAGTTCTTGACAAAATTGTTAGTTGTTTCATTTTTAACCTTTAACAATCTTATTTTCAGGGGATGAAGTAAAGACGACCATTCAACAAGCAATGTATGAATATCAACTGAAAACATGCATCTCATTTAGGGAGAAAGTACCTACAGATGTTGACTATTTGCGATTTTACAAGGGCTATGGGTAAGTAGAATTAACTTAACGTACAAAATCGTGTAAGATAGGATCTTCTTTAATTACGCAAGTAGAGAACGACAACCTAAGCATCTCCTAAGCTGCGTGATAAAATCAAAAGTTGAGCTTACAATAAACAGTAAACAGGTGCTGCAAGAGGTCAAGACATTTCCAACTTTACAGTTCATTTGGGAGTTTTGAGTTGTTTAGTTGGCTGGATTTTCTTCAAAAGTAGTAATGAAGAATTCTTTTTGGCTAGTGGAGATTTTCACCATGATTTAGGCGCGATAATGTTATGAAATTACATAAATGGACTGTTTCGAACACAGCTGCTGTGTTTTATTCAAACATGCAGGTTTTTCCCGTCTTTTCGTCATACCATGACGATCTACACTTATCAATTACCACATAACTAATAATAAATTAGTAACAAATAAATAATAAATTGCACATAAAAAATAGTTTGGGTTTTACCCTGGACAACATGTCAAAAGGGAAAGCTTTAACAGTCATTGAAGAAAGTCCTATTATTCATAGGTGCCATGCACCAGTCGGAAGATATTTTACATCTAAAATTCATGATATTTCATTGGGCAGAGAATGTAATCACAAAAGCGTAGTTCTTCACGAGGTAAGATTATTACAAAATTCATATTTCTTCAAATGAAATGGTCCCAGCGAAGGGAATAAATAACATCATCTTTTACTTCATTCGTCTTACGCTAGGTTCACAAAAGGTCAAAAATTCAGTTAAGACCTTAAAACCATCTTCGTTTAACACATTTCTAAAATTTTATCTACTTAAAACTGAGCATAAATTCTTCGAGATTTAAGACGGTATCTTCTTGTAAAAATAGGAAAACAGGTGAGCAAACAACAATAAAATGCCGCATGACTTTGATGACACACAATTGCATAACAATAAAAAAACATTCTTCAAGTATGACGTAATTTTATTTAGCTTCTCACCTGTTATAAAATATTTCCAATTTTGTTCAAATTTGGCTAATGGCTGCCACTTACGGTTACCTTTTCTTTTTGAATGCAGACAAATTTTTCTCAAGGTATCTAGGTTTACTCTTTCTCCATTTTGAAACTAAGTTAAAAGGACTATGACAGTGACGGATATAGATCATAGTCGCAATTTGTAGGAGAGTGTTAGCAATTTAACCATAAAAGAAAAACGTTCAGACAATCCTTGGTACTATTAATTGAATACACAAATTATGGCAATGCGCTTCTCCACAAGTTGCGGCTACCCTCTGGATCCGCCGCTCTGTAAGTGTCTGATCCATAAAAAAATTTTCACTAATCGCAAACACAATTCTCTTCCCATCATTGCTTTCAGTTCTTCTTCAGATAATGCATGCTTTGGGATTCTATCACGAACAGTCTAGAGAAAACCGTGATCAATATGTTACAATAAACTGGGACAACATCGATCTTCCCCAACGCGAAAAGAAAATAAATTTCGGTAAACAAACAGTTGATGTTACCACATATGGTTATAACTACGACTACCGAAGTGTAATGCATTATAGCAGGTACGTATAATTATGCTTCAACAAATATTTGATCAAAAAAAATCTATTGAGTCAACCACCTTTCAGACCGATTTTAAAATTCATTTATTTTTACCAGCCCATAACTACCGGGTGCGCCAGGTAGTCAGGTGTTTGAAGTCAGGTGTTTGAACACACATTTCTGGAAAACTAAAGGGTTTTTAGGAGTAAACTGAATTGTAATGTGAAGAGAATCTCTTAACTTAAATTATGATGCATTATACAACGAATTTGGTTAATTCGTTAAAGAGATATAAAGAAAAACCTTTCATATAAAATTTCAGAAAAACCGTCGATTTTTAACAAAACCTGGGGTGTCAAATCTTTACTGAAAAAGTGTAATATTTCTTTTTTAAAAGCATATATTTTTATCATTTCATTAACTCAGCATCATGAAAATTCTCTAGTTGTAAATGAATTTCTAAAGGTTCAAGAATCCAAATTTAAACTTTACTCTTGCGAAAAAACTTTTATTCTTGTCAAAACCATTATACAATGTTGTGAAGTGAATAAGATATATAGATAAATAAGATGAAGAACAAAAAAATGCGTAAATGCCAATGGAAATGCTTTTTCCAATTAATAAAATGTTTTAAGAACTGAAATTAGTTGTCTTTTTGTTTTTTTCTCATTGATAAACATTTTTAAGTGACCAAAACCATGATTTAATTGCAGATAATGTGGCAGCCAATGTTTTGTTAAAAATTCACAACTTTTTGAAAATTGACACGAAAGTTTTTTCTTCATATCTCTTTAACGAATTATTGTGTAACGCTACAAAACTGAAGTTAAGTGATTCTTGGCCAAATTAAAATTAAGTTTACTCTTAAAAATCTTGCAGTTATCGAGAAATGTCTTTTCAAACACCAGGCCTTTTTAGGCGCACCCGGTATCACGTGGCTTTAAATAGGTTAAAAAATTCATTTTCATTATGTTTACATTTTGTTATTTCTTTTTTTAGCTATAATTCATATATTATAAAGCCAATAAATATGATACAAAACTTTTAATACAATAAGTACATTACAATATTTTTATTACGTTCTCGGGCTATGAGCTAGGCTATAAATAAACATCATATCTACGTATGAAAACGTAAACCCAAGGTCAATCATAATTTTGTTCACATGTTGAAGACAAAACTTATCCCTTGTTTTATTTAATGTTTACCAATAAAAATAAGAAACGGCTTGGCTTGAAGATTTCAGGACGTGTCAAATGACACATATCTACTCTCAACATACAACATTGCTGAATTGCCCAAATTTGTCAAATCTGACAAAATGATTGTCAATTTCGAATTCAGCACCTTTCAATTGTGATACGTGCAAATTTTCATGAGAATTGAAGAACTTTCGAAATAAGGTCCAAATCGAATCTGACAAAATGACAGTCAAATTGGAAATCAGCACTTTACAATTGTGCTTTGTACAAATTTTTATGAAAATCAATGAACTCAAAGTCCAAATTTGCCCAAAATTGAAAATTTTACCAACGCTTGTGCAAAACCTGGAAAAACCATATCTTTCTGTAAGCCTTTCCAAGCACGCGGTGGTTGAAACAATATCGACCAACGCAACGACGGACGTTTTATGTGTAGACTACTCTTGTGAAATGCAGCTTCTTCACCAATAACAATATTTGAAAGAAAACAAACATTGTGATCTTTGTGCGTTACTTCATTACATCATAGCATTAGTTTGTATATTTTCCATTTTAATATTAGTAAGTTGTTAATTCCATTTTTACTTATTATTCTAAATGAAAGATTCACACCGCTGAATAATTGATTTGAATCATTATTTTATTACATTAACAGGTAAGAAATCTTAAAAAAAAGATATGAGTTTACCTGAAATACAGTGTGTCTCAGAAAGACTTATCCGCAAATTTTCAGTGTCTACTTCTCAACAATTATTTGTCAAAGCGTTGCCAAATTTACATCACAAGGAAGCCCTTTTCCAGTACTTTTGATTGATACAAAATTTTCAAGAAAATGATTATTCTTCGGAAAGTTATTGAAGAAAAACACACAGATTTGGATCATTAATTTCTTAAAGATCAATTAAAAGTTCCTTAATGACATTTTGATAAAGCAATTTTCTTTTCTTCTGATCATAAAATCTTTTGAACTTGTTAAGCAAAAGTACGCGCATTTAATTCCCAAAAGTCTTGCTCGGTTATAAAATTTGAGGCTTAAGAAATTCTAACGACAGAAATTATGTTTGAACTCATCTGATTGTGTTTGTAAACTTGTTGTATTGTTACACGCGTTAATTGATCTTTAGCAAGTTAATGATCTGAAACCATGATATTTTTCTCAATAACTTTCGGAAGAATTATCATTTTGCTTCAAATTTTACATTTTCTGAAAGAGCTTGAAAAGAGCTTTCATATGGTACATAAATCGCAAAGATTTGACAAATAATTTTTGAAAAAAACGCATTGAAAGTTTGTGGATAAAACATTCTGAGACACACTGTACATAAGTATATTGTGCTGAAGTCAACAAGTCGTTTCATTGACATTAAAATTGCCTAATGGGCAGGAATGAGACCTATTTCCTCCATTCATTGAATTTGTGAGTCAGTTTTCATAGTTCCCTCAAACAAATATTCAAAGCCAAATTTAAACCAAACAAGATCAACAAAGTTGATTAATAAGATTTCCCTAGACTTGTCTTTTCCAGAGTAGGAGCAAGAGAGAAAGCTTCTTCTTCACGGAAAGACTTCATTTCCTCACAATTCGAGTCAGTTCCAAACAAATTTTTCCTTAAGTGTGAATATCAAAATGCGCCCATCTCATGTGAACCATGCTTAACGGTTGCGAGCCTGGTGATAGTTGCGAAATCTAGTCTTTTCGGTGTGAATGTCAAATTTGTCTGGGTTATTCAGGTTCGGGATTTGCCTCATTTGTTCAAATGCTTTTATAACTGTTTTTACTCCATTAATGGTAAAATGGTAACGATTTGCCAGATGAACATACTTTTCTCAACATTTTAAAAAGATGGTTTGGATTTATAGGATCTATCTAAATTTATTTATAAATTCAATGGCAGAAACTGGAATATACTTCAAGAGGAATATATACTGAAAACAACAGCAGAGATCAGATACACATACAAATAGTAGTTCAAAGTTTCTTTCAGAAATAAAACAACTAAAATAGTATAGATAAAATGTTACATCACAGTCGCTATATCATGTATAATGTCCTTCCTAACAAGAAACATGGCCAACCTTCTGAATATCTATAGGAAAATGTCCTGTAGATTTGCTCCACACCTCGAATACTAACAAAAGTCAAATGATAAGTTTAGAATTAACTAAGTTCAATGTGGAAAAGCAAAGCAGCTTAATGAAAAGTAACAGTAAATTTGCAGTTATATGTTATATCCATGTAACAAAACAAAATGCAAGTCGTGCGCATTGGGGATTGACACTCAAATGCTAACAAAAGCCAAAGGAAAATACAAGAAATAAACACATCACTTTTGTAATGTAATGATCTCCTTTGTTACAATGTCCAGATACACAAACAGTCTTCCAGAGAAATCAAGTATTCTTTAGCCAAGTCATCTTCTTCCATATTATCCAACTTTACAGCCAAAATTTCTGCCAGACAATGCATCTGATCATTACGAAATACAGCTTTGATCGTCTCCATCGTTTGCAAATCCTGAATAAGCAAATTTCCCAACCAAGTCTGTTGACAAGCATCACGACGGACGGTCATATCACAACTTTCACAGTTGATCAAGTTACCAGTGACTTCGCCTTTTTTAAAACATTGTGGGCAGTTGAATCGCTTGTACAAATTGGAAACACCTATGACTTTGCAAGATATTTTGACTTTGGTTTCGGCAAGATCTCCATCAGAATCCATTAAATTGTTCATTGGTTGGATAGGGAAGCACTCAAATTTATCATTAAGTGGGGTGTTGAGGTAACAAGCATGCTTCAAGATGTGTAACCGTACATTTTTTAAAAGATAACAGGTGTTCGCATCCAATGATCTCACATAATCACCATAAAGATACAACTTCATATGTCGTGTTGAGTCCCTTAACAAGACCTCCTGTTTTTCAACATTTCCATTCCGGCCAATGTGGTTAACAACTTCTCCGACTTCCTTCACTTCAGCTCTGACATTAACCAGTTGTCCACTAGCCATGAACTCAACATCACGGAGGGTAACAATTGCATCTTTTGCAAGGTTTCCATTGTAATCAAAACTGATGTCATTTGGATTAACAATTTTGACACTTGATTGCTCATTCATTAATATACTGCCTTTTGACAAATTAAACTTTGATATCTTGACTGGTATCTTTGATTCAGATGCTTCACTCAAAGCCCTTTTCTTAGATGGAGAAAAACACACTGCTCTTTTAGCAGAATCGTGAAGTTGTAACATGCATTCAAAGTAATTGCAACCTGAAGTTGATGATTTCTTAACAGGACTGACATTATGCACAAAGCATTCCAAGCCATCTATGAAAAGAAAGCAAATTACACATGCCAGACATTTACAATACAACAATATTTAACTCTGCAGCTAGCAAACAAAATTAAGTCGATTTTTAATGAAAATTGCGATTGAGGTGTTAAATTGCTTATAAGACATAATTTGTTTTGTAAATCCAAGCAAGAGACGCTGAAATGCATATCTACTTTATACCTTCACATCTCTCCTGATCTTTTTTCTTAGCAGCTTCTTCTTTCTTTGTGTTTGAGTTTTTACCTAAAATTTGCAAACATGATTGTAAATTTTGTGACATGCAGTTTCTGAAGATTTCTTGTACTGTTTAGCCATGTAACAACTGTAGAAATGTCAGTATTTTCAAGTCAACACGCAATTAAACAAGAGGAATTATGATTTTCATAACTAGAAATCCCATTAAAGTCTGTTTTCTAAATTATATTTTTTGTTCAAAGAAACCAATCTTCGATTAAAATATGAATGATGTAACAAAATACATACGCTTGATTCATATTAACAAAGAAAAATAAGTGCACTAACTTGAAAGAGAGATCATATTAAAGCAAGACACTACAAAAACACGAAAATTACCTTTCTTGTCGATTTTCTTTGACGAAGACATCACGTTCAAATAGTACCCATGTGCGAACGGGGAAGGCCTCGTTGGTGATGAGAGAAATTTTTACTTTCGATTTGTGCACGTGATCTATTTAAACCAATTATATTTTTCCCTTTTCTTCCTTTGTATTACACCCGGGAGTCTAGTTTGCACAATAGGCCATAACCTCTACATGTGCTGAAGAAAGAATATTACCCCCTACATCACACTCGACCCAGTCCTTTGATGAAGAATCTGGTGCGGGGCAAAAATTTGGTGAAGTCTGTACATGTATCCATCCGTTGAACTGTGTCAGTTTTATTCGAAATTGATCACTTTCTATCCAATTTGGGATGAAGAGCACATTGTAAACGAACACAAGGGGTAAAACAGTAGTTGAAGTTAAATCGACTCAAAAATACACATAACTAATTGTTGAAGATTGTTCATGACTGTATTCTTTGTATACTCTTCTGTAAGACTGTTCATATTCTAATACAATATCAAGAAGGGGCAAAATTGCTTCAGCTTAAAAAGTCCTGCAAATACACAATACATATGATATATGAGTCCTAATAATTGCAATGGTCCATTTGTCAAAGATTGTTCATGACTGTATATTAATTGTATGCTCTTCTGTAAGACTGTTTAACCAAGCCGTACAATATACACAATAATGACAGGAGTCCTGATACTGAAATTGTCCATTTGTCAAAAAGATTGTTCATGACTGTATTCTTTGTATATTATACTCTTTTGTAAGACTGTTTAACCAGTTAAGTAGCAAAATAAGTAATTCGTTGTATTATCATCATGATGAAAATGGAGCTACCAACAATGAACAACACCAAGACAAGCATTTTACAGTTATTTTTCATTCCATCACTTTGACAAACTAATTAACTTTGAACGGTTCACCACCAATAATACTGACTGTCTTTACCACTAGAAATGCATCAACTAATTTTCAGCAGGACAGCTGATTATTGAAGCCATACTTCACAGTTTGTAGATGTCAAATCTACTTTAAAGTATTGATTGATTTCACTTCACTAGTATACAAGTAACAGGAAACATAAACAGGAACACTTCATTTACCATAAACAACTTTGAACGTATTAAGACTACTGAATATATATATATATATATACATATACAACTGTTTCGTTTTGTAATAATAGTAATTTTCATTATACTTTGCACTAATGGATCTAATAAAAGAGGCTTCACAACATAAAAAATTCTTTAGATCAAACCAAATATTAAAGGGACCATGCCTAAGAATTACCTTTTATATAGCCATTAAAATTTAAAATCAACTTAAATTTGTTCATCTGTTTATTTTGGGAGAGAGAGGGGAGGGACAAACAGTACATCTTAAAACAGGCATGGTCCCAAATCTCCTGAGGTACCATGAAGCTGCACCCCTAATCTAACCTCATTGATTATAAACTCTAAATTTTAGAAATAAGTTTAACTTTCACAATGTCATGATCTGAAAAATTTACAGGTTTCGTTATACATGAAACTTTAAACACTTCTGCAATATTTTTTCGAACATAAACTTGATCCAGCAGTGATCCAGAGATGTGTGTTGGTTTTCGCACTACTTCTACAAAGTGCATCAAGCATTGTTGTAAATTTGGATTTGAGGCTTTGTCTAATGCATTAAGATTGAAATCACCTAAAACAAAATCAATATCAAAATTTAAAAGAAAATAACTCAAACCATCAAAAAAGGTATGCAATGTAGAAGCATTTACTCTATATAACAACAAAAGACAAAACTGTCTGTGTGAAAAGTCTCTTTTTTAAATTGGAGAACAGTGAAACCAGGAGTATGTGAAACTTCTCTAACAATCATACCACTTTTATGAGCAACAGCTAAACTTTGAAACTTATTGTCAGTATTGTTGAAAACAAACTGAAAATAGGCAAGATCTTTTTGTACTTGTATTATATAGTTGTGATTCCCTTCTCTCTTCAGCTGTGTTTCAGTCAGACAAGCAATGTCACTTTCCATAAAGCAACATTCACCTTTTAAATCACCTGAGTGATGCCACAATGAACGTACATAAAAGACTCATAACTAATGAAGTATCTGATACAACAAAATCCGGTATTGGATGTAATCTACAATCTTTTTTTCTCAATCTACTATATTCATCTTCAACTTTCTTATTACATGTAAAGGCAGATCTACTATATTTGCCAGTTAAATGAAGACCATTAAGTGATTTCACGCGACTCATAGCTACATACATTTGTCCAGGGTTAAAGTTTCTTTGCTTGACTAAATCAAAATTTATGACAACCTCATCTAAAGTTAGGCCCTGAACTTTATGTACTGTACATGCGTAAGAAAGCATCAGTGGAAATTGAGTCCGCTTCACCATAGGGGACAAAGGCCTATTTTTCCTGATATTGAAATTAGCTTCTGCACGCTCAATTGGTATGCAGTTATGTTCTACAGCATATTGATCATTATATTGCTTCTTCCTACCAGCTTTTTCATCATCAAAGCGGACATAAATAAGTTTACATAAATTTTCAGAAGCAAAAATTTGAGAAACAGTCCCTATTTGACCATTTATCAAACGATCATCAATGTCAATGTTAGTTGTAAGCATGATTCGTGCACCAACTTTAATCTCCAATAAAGTCGCTAGACCACCAGTATCACTTTGTGGTCTATGCTGCAGTCTATCAATCTCTCTTACGTTTATCTCTTTATTAAAGTTATCAATGGCTGGGATTAAAAACAATTCAGCTGACAGCAAATTTAGCATCTTAGTATTATGAGCTTTAACAGCTGAATTTTCAGCAAATAATTGCAGTGCTTCTTGTGGATAATGAGCATCATCTTCTGAGATGAACCTGTTTCGTATCAACACTTCATCATTTTCATCTAATTTACCAACCCGAATATTATTTAGTAAGTCTATAAAAGTGGTATTCCCAATTTGCCGCATAGATTCTTCCAGTTCAGCAAGCTTAAATATATGCCATAGCCTAAAAACACTAATTAAAGGACCTTCTGTAGATCAAACCGGTTTAGCCATGACAGGTGGCAGTTGATATAGATCACCACATACAATTACACTTTTCCCAGCAAATGGTACTTGTTCTGGGATGCCATAAATTTCGCAAAGCCTCTTGTGAACATGAAACAAAAGTTTTGATGATACCATTGAGATCTCATCAATAATAAATAAGTACACCTCAGACAATTTATTCCTAGCTATATTCCGTTGTTTGTCACTTAGTGGCATGAAAGCATTTACAGGTATACTAAGACCAGTATGGATTGTAGTCCCCTCAATGTTTATAGATGCAATACCAGTAGGAGCAAGTTTAACTACTCTAGGTTTGTCAATTTCACACCCTCTATGCATCAAGACTTTACTCACTGCATTGTACATACATTTAATAAGATGGGACTTTCCTACACCACCACCGCCAGTAAGAAAAATGTAAATTGGTTGTATTTGTTGTTGAGCTAAACTGTTCATGCTTTGAATCATCCTTTTACCCCAACTGAATACCACATCAAAAATGTCTTTTTGTTTTTTGTTCAACGACACTATTTTTGAGTTCAACTGATCATCACTCAATAATTGTGCTGTGTAACTGCAGGCAGGAAAATCAATATCCACGCTGTTATTCTCACATCTTGATAGCTCTTCAAAGTAAATATCTTCTTCACTATTCACATTTTGGTCACCATCTGCATTTATCTCACCAAGTATCTCATCATTTTCTTGCTGCCCAAACGGATCTTGATTGTGTGTCAGATCATCTCTATAATTAGTTAAAGCAAAGTCTACCTGTTCTCCATCAGGCTCAAAAATGTTTTTGTTTCGTTCAACTAAAGCAATTACTTTAGGTTCATTTAACTTCAATGAATATGATCCTGAAATACATAAGTCTTCTTCCTCCTGTCTGAAAGGATAAAACAGCATAAGTAGATGGTGTGCATACTTCTCTGGAAACTTGTGCCTATTTGGAGTGTAATAACGAAGCACCCTTCGGACTCTTCTACATTTTAACTTTTCCTTTGATGACATTAGGGGAATGGTGGAAGGAAGTTCACAAGAACTATGATTTTCTGCAGATATTTCTTCATTTAGGACTATTGGCTGGCTATCATTATTTTCTTCATTGTTATCTTTAGAATCTGATGTGTAGTATGCATGGAATTCAGCATAACACATGTCATCAAGCACACCATATTTTCCTTTCATAAAAGTCTTATTAGGTCTATCTAAGTATCTATCTAGCATGTTACGTTTGAATATCTCTTTACTCTCCTCAGGTAACTCTTCAATTTCATTTTCAGACTTGAAAATTCTAAATCTCATTTCAGGGAAATTTGTGTTGATGAAGACAATTGTGGGGTAACATTTCCTTAACCATAACTCTCGCATAACCTGGTACACAGCATCCTGTACAGAACATTCTCGATTACTGCTATATGCTTTTGCGGCTTTTATCATTGCATCAAAAACTGAACATCCTAACTCCTTAGCTTCAATCAAGGCTTGCTTCATGGCTTCAGAGCATTTATCTTCAGATTTGCTAAAGTATGCACACATGTAAGTGGCAGCTTTAAAATGATTGAATACTGGTTGTATATCAAGATTCACTTCCCATGCTAAAAGCCCTTCCTCAAAATAATTCTTGATAAAACATGAATTTGGTGCACGTTTCAAATGCAAGTGAAAATTATCATCAGGTGAAACAGATAATGCTGATTCATATTCTTCTATTGAAATACCCAGAGAATTCAAAATATTTAAGGTTGATTCTATTTCACAATAGTTAGGCTTTTCAGGATATTATCAGAACATTATCAACGAACCTAATATATTCATTTTTAGTTCCTGAGGTCAGCTTTGGCATTTCAGAAATCCATAATAAGCAGTGTACATGTGGGCTGCCACGGACTTGAAATTCTACTCGTATTGCATAATATAAAGTCTTTCCCAGTTGCCCATTCAAGATGATGTTTTTAAAAAAGCTTTCAACACGGTACTGGAAATGTCTAGCAACTAATACTGGGTTGTCATTTAAAAGCTTACATCTTTCAAAATATGAAAGCCCCTGTGCTTTTTCCACTGAAATATCCTCGCCTTTTAATTTCGATATGATCATAACCAGTTCATCCCAACGAAGATCAGCACAAGATAATGTCATAAAATAGGATGGCAGACCTAACTGTTTTACCATAGCAAGAACATCTGACAACATATTTTTCCAATATGCAGGTGTACCCTTCACAGTGTTCATAAATTTGTAAGCTTCATCAGTAGCAAGATACTTTTTTACAGTCTTATTAAAATCTTGACTCAACATCCCTGCTGTAATATTTGCTCCTGCAACTTTTTTTAGGGCTATATTTATCTTATTTTTGAGATTTAACTGCTGCACGATGTGATGGGCAAAGAAAATGTAATCAGAGTCTGATGCAAATTTTTGCGAATAATTCAGAAGGCGCTGGTTGAAATACTTTGAAGGAGACAATGGAATAGCTCTGTTAACTTTATATCCAAATTTTCCAGTTGGAAATAAGTGAGGATGTGACAATTCTTCACAAAACTCATCACTAATTATAGAAACAGGTGTTTTTCCTTCACCAGGAGCTACAATTGCATTTTCATGGTCAACAATGAGATGAGGTACCTCAGAGATTAACTTAGTCTCATTCGCATTGGCACGAAAAGTATCAAGAGGATCTTCATTGCTCCAATCTAGATTATCACTACAAACAATTTGAGCAACCATATCATCATGAACAAACTTAAGTTCTAAGGGTGCTGTTTGACTTAAAACAAAATCAATGGAATTTTCATCTATGAACTTTGGGAGAATATCATCTAACACATAACTTGTGTTAATTTGTATGTCTGCATACAAATGATTGTTTTCTTTTAAATATTGGAGTAATGATAACATCAAACCTGGACGAACAGGTTCTGAAAAAACACGAGACATATGCGATAATTTACGTTTTAACTGAACAAAAACTACTCCACTAGTCTGTGTTCCTCGAGGCAAAATGTCACAAATATTTTCAGTTTCTACAGGAATATTACATACAACTCCTTTGATTTTAGGAAATTGTCCTTTTGGCATTATTGCGATTTAAGTAAATAATATTCTACGTGATATTAAAACCCTTTCAAGTTTTCTTACGCCACTCAAGTGTGATGGTAATTCAAACAAATTCAACTTATTAAATACAGACTGTGATGGAACCTTATGGTTTTTTAATTTCTTATCACAGGTTTTACATATATAGTGTTTTTTATCAAAACTTTGGACCATACATAAATATTCCTGAATTCCAGGGAAATGGTATTTTTCGTATTTAAATAAATTTACTGATCGTTTATATAAGCATCTGTTGCAACAAACACAAATAAAATAGGGTCCATTGGTAATGTCCTTTTTAAATACATTAACATTATTCTTCATCTTCTTATGATCATAGTAATACCGTTTACTTGCTTCACGCTTCTGTCTCTTTCTAGCCTCATGTTTCTTTGTACCCTTAATTTTTGTGTAATAATTTTTACTGGTTTTGCACATGCGTGCCTTTTTAGCTATATGTTGTTCAGTATCCTTTTTTTCAAAGTATTGCTTTCTTTTTTGTGCCTTCATAGCCTTATGTTTCAAGGTATCTCTTTCTTTACACTTTTTCATTGCTACTCTTTTTCCATAAGTTTTATTCCAAAAAGCCCTCCTCTTAGAATTGAAATTGCTAAAAATACTTTTTTTCACATTATCAGTGAATTCAGTTACCACTTTTACGTATTTCATTTGGAAATAACATGATGTTTTTGAACCTAGATATGTAGCAATAAGGTAATTTTTCACATGTGACAGAATTTGAAATTTAAGAAGAACAGATGTTCCCTGGGTACAATGCTCTCCTCTTTGATCACGGCTATGGGAATCAAAAACATAGAAATTGTCATCAAATATTATTGACACACAGTAACCTTCAATGAAAACAATTATGCCTGTAGAATGACTTTGGATGACATAATTCATATCTATGAAGTTAATTGCACCACCTTGGTAAAATTCTCCATCAGTTGTATTTAAGTATTCAACAGCAAGTTCCTGGTCTGCAATAGATACTGTTGTTGGTAGTTCATCACAGAAAAGAGTTCTTGGGATACCAACATTTCTAAAATTTATGTTTCCCTGCTCTAACACATAATCTAAAGCAAGATTGGTCCATGTTCTAGCCTTTCTCATGGATGACCAACAAAGTGAAAGAAGGGAATTACATGAACACTGAATACCTGCTGTAGTACCAAATTTAGTATGGCCCTGGTGGAATGATCCTAGTACTGATTTAACTATGTCATAACTCATGATGATAATACATTCAATTAGCTTTCTCTATGTGATAATCATGAAATACACCTGGTATTGTTCTCCCTCGCAGCTTAACACTCAGGTTTCGCTGGGGCAAATTATCCTCGCAGCTTACCACTTAAAGGGCATGCTGGGGGTAAATGTTGTGAATGATGATAATGATAAATAAAACTTGTCTCAATGGGGGAATCTCAATAATAACAATATGAATGAACGAATATCATAAACATAAACTTACATCAGCCCAAAAATCATCCATTAATAACAACCATTTTGAAATTGATAACCGATTCGGAACCGGGCGAAAAACGGGTGTCGCGCAGTTCTTAGAGGATAGACCAGAAAGCCGAAATAAATAAGATTTACCCTTACGGGGAAATCTTAATTACCCTTACGGGGAAATCTTAATAATAAGTATGTAATTAGCTGGGAGTTTTGAGTCTTAGGATTCCATCAGAACTAGTTGATTGTTCTACCCACAGGCCTGCAACTAGTAGTTAACGCAATACTGGAGATCATGTCTTTGAGTTTTAACGACGTAACATTACTCTAACTTGCCCGGAGCCCAGTGTGCATGCAGTAAAAGGTTCCTAATGGACTTGTTGCTTTGATTGGAGTGTCGTTCTTTGCGCTGTAAGACATTTTATGTTCAACATCCTGAGATAAAT
The DNA here is from genome assembly GCA_027922465.2 of Turritopsis dohrnii. Classification (NCBI taxonomy): domain Eukaryota; kingdom Metazoa; phylum Cnidaria; class Hydrozoa; order Anthoathecata; family Oceaniidae; genus Turritopsis; species Turritopsis dohrnii. The sequence goes on along the minus strand of BQMF02000186.1, from coordinate 99,708 downwards.
GGAAACAAGCAAAACTAATACCATATTTTGTTCAATGTCATGCTTTACAAGAAACTCTACTTTTGAAATAAGTGATACATATTCCTAATTTGAAAGTCTTACTTTGTGGAAAGACAGAAAACATTTTCTTGGGCGCTTATGCCAGGAATCATGTACATGCATGTCATGTATATTTTTATTTCTTTGAAATGCTTTATAAATAGAAATCGTCTCTTCACTTAAAATCTTCCATCTGACCAACTGTTCATCTATGTTATTCTGTATAGGACAATGGCTGGAAAACCAATAAATGAATTAGAGTTTGAGGAAACCATTACGCCTAAAGAAAACACTGACCTCGGCCAATGTTACTCCTGTGGATTTTCGAGAATTGACGCTCTAAAATTAAATACCAGATACTGCAATGAAAGGAGAGATGACGTTAGCGACTCTAATTTAAGAAATATTACCAGGCGATGGATGGCGATTTATTATGGCTTTGACAATGCCGATATCCGTACCGAGTTATTGAAACATTTGATGATGATCTATCCAGACTATGACTTCACGGTCAGTGCCTATGACGGTATCATAGGTAACGATAGACATTTTATCATTGCCAATGGAAAAAGCGGCTGTGTTTGGGTTTGGAAATATTTCAACAGAAATGTAGTGGTATGCTATTCAAAAAAGAATGTGCGAGTTCCTTCACAGTCAAAAATCAGGCAAATTATGACAGAGATTGTGAATCAGGTCAAGGACCGGGTGAGTATTTACAATTACTGAAAAGTAGATCTTTAATTCAAACGTTTTTTGTCATTAGCGGGATTCGGAAAAATCATGTTTCATTTACATGAAACTATTTTTCTATAGATTTGTGGGGAATTATATACAACTTAGTAGAGTTTTTCGTGAATTTTTCCCTACAAAGTCATTAGAAACTTCAAATAAGCGTGTAAAGTAATGATGTTTCTTTTGATACAAGAAAATACTTAAAAACTGCTCAATTAAAAAGTTACTTCAGAGATTTAACTGAAGTAACTTTTTAATTGAACAATTTTAAAGAAATTCACACAAGTAATTGATTTTTTTCGTGCAACAGGCTTGTCGATTTTACGAATCTCCCTAATTAAGGTCAATGTGTTACAGTAGTTATTCAATTATCCTAATTAGACAATTATTATTCAATTGTCTGTGTGGTGCGGGGAGATATTAACATAAAAAAACATCACGACTGTTCTTTTATAATCCGTCAATCCGTCTTATTTCGCTTTGATTGTGTGGTGTGCATCGCTTGCTATTTTTGGTCGGTGTTTGTTACTCGTTGAAATGATAAGTTTTGTTCTGACGGCGAAGGGCGTGCATTTTGCATCGGTGAAATGGAGTAACTTAATTTTGTTTATTTACAATTTTGAGGCCGGATAATTGAAGTCCGAATAAACGAGGGGTCAGACAATTGAATGAATACTGTATCTCATTGTAAAACATATTTCTATTCTTAGTCACAGAGTGTTTCCCAAATTCTGTTTAAACATCATAACTTTTGTACATTTATTCTTTTACCGTTTCTCCTATCATGTGAAACTAATTTTAGGGCTGCATCGCGAAATACATTGCTGATACTGCTAATTCTCACGCCAAGCGTTATGGCTACGGATGCTTGGGTGTACATGCTGTTATCCATGGCAATGGACTCCGATCAACGTGGATTGGATACACAGGATTTAAAAATTTCAAATGCAGTAGCAGAAATGGAGCCAGTTTGGTAATAATGTTTGGTAGTCCCTAATGCTAAATTGCTGCTTTGATGATTAACTCTGCTTCGTTATTAAAGTTTATCATAAACAAAATAGCAACTTGCAATTTCAAGTTTATCTTTTTTGGATTATGAAGAAGTAACTCTTCTAAAGTGGCATTCAATAATTTGTTGTTTTTTTCTATCCCCTACTGGATTTGTTACTTATTTTTCACTCGATTTTTTTGTTAGCTTTCAAGTACGGGTCTTTAGTGTACTTTTTAGAAATTCCGTGACTATCAATAATAATATTCTAGGTGAATTTTGCAATCAATGCGCTATATCTGGTTGTTTCATCTTGTGATAACCAAAATCACAAATGATCAAATAAAAGCTAACAGAACTAATGGAAATAACATGAACGTGACAGTGTAAAAGTGCAGTTGTTAAAGTGCAGTGCGGGTATTTTTGCATATCTCAAAAACGTATAAAGTATAAGCACCCGAAAAGGTTTTCCCTATCATCTGAAAGTAACTACGTAACCATTTTGAATAATCGTCTCTTTGCGTATATACGTGCTTAACCCATACTTTTCTTTTTCTTAATATCTGCTCTTTTTTATCATCATCGTGCATCAACCTTTATCTCTTCACAGCATCTGTTTTTCTATTAACATTCTGGTGATGTGAATGCTTTTATTGAGACATCAAAAGCATTAAACATAAGGACCAAAATGTCTGGTGACGAGCTTTTATACAAACTTAACGAAGCTTAAAACCTAAATGACAGCGAAGGTTTACCTATGGTGCCTAGCAACAACATCAACAGTGAGTTAAAGGAAAGAATTGCGAATATGCAATATGTAGTAATACAATATGTAGTAATACATAATAACGGAACTCTTTCAGACATGATATTGTTGAGGAGCAAGTTGTACCGTATATCTTCCTTACATACCTTTATAACAGCATTGTACTTTCATTTGTATTTTATAACAGCCTGATTGAACATAAAGTGCAGACATCTTTGGCACCTTTTTAGAAGCTAGTTAGTCGGCAAATTTGTTTGGAATGTCAAAGCGAAAGAATGAATTTAATGTTCTCCGTCGCAGACGCTGACAATTCTTATTTCAGTTGTTTTCTTCAAAAACCTGGTTCATTCAGTAATTCAATTACGGTAGCAGTTACGATAGCAGTTACGGTAGCAGTTAGGCAAATGTAAATATTCAAAGTCTAACTGGTTATGTTTCACATAATTTTAACAACTTTCACTTATTATACACCAGTCAGTTTTAATCCACCAGAATTTTTTAATTCAAAATAATACCATGACGCATGATACATGTCTTACTTTATCTTTCAGCGGGGATAGCGATAGTGAATATTGCGCGTTGACCATAAAACGGTGAACTCAAATTTGTCTTGTGTAAAATCTTTCCATGGCCATATGAACTGTTTCACGTCATTGTCAATACGATTACAGTAAGGAAGTTTGAAGACAATGTACTCTTTTTCTTCAAATAGCCAATGAGGAACCAAATTATTATCCTTGATATCACAGAATTCCGAGATTACATGATCAACAAATCTACTTGGACAATCAACCTCTTTGTACTTATTTTTCATGTATTTGATTTCTTTTTGAAAGTCTGAAGAAATCATTTTGTCCTTGTGGAGATTCCAAATGATCGTTTTACGTTAATAGTGTTTTGAAACAGCGAATAACCAAAGAACTGGCAATTTTGTTTTCTTTACGGAACACCTTTGTAGCGAAACTATTATCACTCCGAATGATTTCAGTATCCAGGAATCTCTTTGGTTTAGCTTTAACCGCCAATTCAATATTCGGGTGATGTCTAATCTATCTTACGTTCAAATTGACTTGCAACTAATAGTTGCAAGTCGGCGGGCGGAAGAACCAACCATTACGGATGGAAGCCCAAGGACTGAAAACTCCCGTTACTTACTTACTTACTTACTTAATTGATAGTGAATGGAAGGGGTGAAGTTATTTTTGGAGTTATAGTTATATATTATATACTAGCCGCCAAGGCGGCGTCGCTCGCCGCCCATGTCCACCTGAAGCCTGCGTTGGGTTCACGAAAAATAAAATTAGGGATTTGGCAATAATAAGTGTGCCCATGTTGTAGAGCTCGAAAAACTGATCAAAAAATGTATGGGATCGTTTCATTACGATCAACCGTTGCAGAAATATCGTCGATCAAAGATTTTGATGACGTCATAGCCGCAGTACCAAATAAAATCTTGGCCCAAATGTTGCGTCACCCCTTCACCCGTATCGCGGACCCCAAAAAACGTCAGTTATCCCTATTGGCTCTCGAGATATTTCCCCAAAAACGTCGCGTTCGATTGGGGATGCAATGCAATGATTCCCCGTGATCATATAAAAAAAACTGACGTCAAATGCCACGTGCTTTTAGAATAATCGTGGAAAAAGTGTCTCTCACCTCTACGTGGTTTTACGCGGACATAAGAAGAACTTGACCGTAAAATTTAATTAAATATATCTCTCTCTAAAATAAAAGTGGGATGCACACTACGCGATTAATATAATAAGACTAGTATCCCGGGTATAAACTTTTTACCGAACTTAACTTCGAAAACATTAGGTCAAATCCACCATTCCCGTGTACGTACCCCGTGACGAAAAAATAAATCATAGAATCGCAACTCAAAATCATCCCAGGCGGCGTCGCTCGCCACCCATGTTCAGTACGCGTTGTGTTACAAAATTTAACTCGTGTAAAAGTTTCTACAGGCATTAATTTTTTAAATCATTTCTTACATTCAGAAGATTAAAAACAGAAACAAATAGCAACATGGCTCAGAATAATATATTTATACGCAAAAGAGAAGTAACTTTAATGTTAAAAAATGGCAATATATAACACAGAACTGTTTACCCAGACATACGAAACCAAACATTACAAAATGTTAATTCAAAACAAATTGATACCTTCCAACTTTTTCTTTTGTTCCAAAGTTACTACTCGACTGCAACCATTAATGAATTTTTGAAATGATATGTAGTCTGATCTTCCCAAAACCATCAACGTCATGATTAAAACCATGAGTTTCATTTCTTTGTGCTTTTTTTATTATTACCTAAAAAATTAATACTTGAATTGTAATACCGAAAACCTAATCATGCTATAAGAATAATGAAATAAACAACAAAAAAAAAAGAAAGAAAAAAAATGAAATTCAAGTACGCATTTATCCTAAAGATAACAATTAAAAACAAAATTTGGTCTATAAAGTCAACCGATACTGTGAGTCAATACGGGTTCACTCAACACTGGAGCTGAACAGAATAAAGACTTTTACCTGGCATACACAACCAAACCTCAAATTAATAAAAATAATTGAAACAACAAAATGCCCTACTTTGACCAAAACCATAATTGAATACCCAGAAGATATTAAAAGCAACAAATAAAAACAATGCTAAACTTATATACCCAGCAAGTATGTAGCAATTAACATAACACAAAATAATGAATGCTGTAAACAAATATAAACTGAAGAAAAATATACCCCAGCAATGCTTCTTTTTTGTAGTACAATCGCAATGAAATACATAAACCATTCTTCTCTTAAATAACCTTCTCAACATACCATGTAAATAAATTTTGTATATATATACACACTTTTCTTTTCTGACCTAAAAGAAAAAGATTTCAGTAAAGAACAGCTACAATACTTACTACTACTGCAACCATATTTAAGCAAACCAAAACAATAGGCATAAATGGCTGGCAGAAAGGCATGCAGACAAAGCATCAAACATCGTCAATAGATACAATTTCACAGCATAACACGTTCGCTACTTCCACAGCCATGAGAAAGGAAAACAGTCATAGCTGTGGGACCATTTTTAATTGATCTGTAAATAAATAAATCAAATCAAATCTTCTTTGGTAACTATAAAAATAATAATAGCGCGCGTTACCAAAACAAATTACTCTCGTCTTCGTTTTTCATCCAGCAGCATATAAACTAAACGAAAAAACTCATATAATAAGATATCTATTCAAAGCTATAGTATTTAATCTTTCAAAACTAAATTAAAACCATTCCTTACTGTTCTGCATTTCTTCACTACACTTTCTTCTGTATAGCGATATTTGATAACTAAAACGTAAACAAACATTTAAATACATTTAAATACAAATACATATACCTAACTTGTTCTTTTATTAATCAAAAATAAAAGTTTTATAATAATACCTTTTGTTCGTTCGATCTTTCTGCAGCTAATTTTTAAAAACTTCACTGCACTTCTTCTGTATATCTAAATATGATTTTTAGCAATAAACACGATAATAAAACGTTTTATAATAATAACAATACGTTCGTGCATACAAACCTGTGTTTCTTCGCCAGTTCTTTCGTCAATTTGCTGCCTAAAACAATCAAATTTAAATTAAAATATTCGTATACAAAATGAAACACGTCTTCTTCGCGAAGTTTCTTGCTCACGAAATGATCGTTGACAAATTTCGAACGAATAAGATTGCATTGCTCGCACTCCTCCAAAGACGTTTTTCGGCTGATTTCCACTGCGCAAACCAAAAATAACAAAACGGAGGAGCATATACTAATCGCGGAAAATCAAAAAAAACGCTCTCGTCTCTGCGTGGCTTTACGACGAAAAGGGAAAAAATAAGAAGGTTTTGACCGTTAAAAGAAAACCAAATATGTCACTCTCTAAAATAAAAGTGGGATGCACAACGCGAATTAGTATAATAAGATTGGTGGTTTTCTTTGACTAGTCCTTTGATTAATAGGAATGCCTCTTGTCACTTCAAACTGTTTACAAGCTATAATATATTTTGAAATTATTCTATATAGTAGTCTACATGTATTTGCATCAGTTATTTTAAATTGTGATTTTGCATTGTAAACTAAGTGAGATGATAAATAAACAATACTTGGTTGTTTTCAGAGAAAAGTATGTTTTCTCAAGTTGTTTATCTGTCTTCAATTGTTTCACTAACTAGGATCCACTGGGTAGACCCTGATCGTACTGATAAGTGGTGGCAGAATTTATTGTCTGGACAGTTGTAAGAAGGGAAGTGGTGCAAAAATATTCGAATTGATTATGCATCTTTCATTAAATTGGTCGATTCAATCAGAATTGCCATTGAACCTAGTGAAGACTGATTTTGTGTCGATAGTATTTCAGCTGAAAAGAGGGTTGCAATGGTCCTCTATTATTTAAAGAATCAAGGTTCTTTACACATGACTTGTAGCACATTTAGTGTGTCACTGGCTACCTTGTCTTTAACGCTATGTTCTGTTTGTTCTGCCATAAACATGATGTTAGGTGCAGAATTGAAAACTTTCCTTCAACAACAGATGCAATAAAAGAAGCTAACCTGCGTTTCGAACATAAATTCAAGTTTCCTCAAGTTGTTGGCTGTGTGGATGGGACACATATAACATTTCAAAATCCTACGTAAAAACACAGGACTACTTTTGTTATAAAAGGAAATACTCCCTTAACAGCCAAGCTTTCTGCAATGAAAAAGAAAATATTTTATTGATGTTGAAATAAAGTGGCCTGGGAGTGTCCATGATGCAAGCGTTTTTGTGAACATTGTGGTTGCAAAAAGGTTTGTGACATATCTTTCATTTTGTGCAATATGTAACATAGATAACAGACTGTAATAATTGTTTTGCTTTTTTAGCATTCGTGTTTTCCAAAATAATGTTGATAGTACGACAGGTTTTTATGTTTTATCACTCAACCCATTCCCATTTTACTTCCCTTAAGGCTGAAATACATTATCTTTTAAATGATCAGTTAAAATTTTATGGTCAGAAATTCAGCCAAAAAATTCAATACATTATTTCAAACACATTAAAAACATATATTCTTTTTTTTTCTATACGGAGCTTTTCGTAACGTAGTTACATTATCAAGTGAGTAAAACTTCCATTCTAAAAACATTTATACAAGTATCTACAGTGTGTCCCAAAGAATTTTGGTCTGAGATTTTAACAGCTCATAACTTTTCATACAAGTATAAGATTTCAGCAATTTTTACACCATTTGATAGGATTTTATTCATATATTTTAATAATATACATTTTGTTCTCCAAAACCTTTTAGTTTCGAAACAATTAAGGATTTTATCATGAAAAAACCCAATTATCTTCTTAATGGTTAATTAACGCATCTTTCAATAACAGCTATAAAGGTCATTATCAAAAACAATATCAAAGTCAAGTGACTGTAAAACACAAGAGTCATTAAAAACAAAACTTTAAGCTGTCTCAACATGTCCCCCGTTTCTCTGGACACAGCGATTTGCTCTTGCTGTCATAAAGAGTGCCAATAAAATTTTGATTTTGTCTAAGATTGTTTGCTGCGTCAACAATTTTACTTCTCAACTCTGATAGACTCTGGATCTCAGTGGAGAAAAGTTTTTGTAGCAACTAAAGATTGCTCACATAATGTCAAAAGATTTTGTAGAAGCCCCCGTCTCACAATTTTTAACTTTGTGATGAGATTATAATTTTAGTGTGTTCAATAACACCACGACATGTTCTTAATAAACAAAAGAATAATCGCACGTGAAAACTTACTTTTATTAACCATTAAGGAGTTAATGACAGTGACAGTTTAAAGAAATCATTTTTACTACAAAGGTGTTGGACTAAATTATTTAAAATATAGGTTTTTAAAATCCTTGAAAGAAATGCCATCGAATGATGTAAAAATCTCTAAAATCTGATATATGTGTGAAAAGTTTAGCTTGTTAAAATCTCAGACCGAAATTTTCTGGGAATAAGCAGTGATGGAATGCTAAAAAATAATTAAGGAAAAACAAAATGTAATAAAAACTAAGTGATGCCGTTTCTAAATAACAAAATTGTTGATTGTTAATAGATGGATTTTTTGTTCTAATATGAAATGCCTCAAGCACTTTACGTTTCCTCGAGTTTTTATTTGCTTTGGAAATTATCGACCACGTGATTTTATGTGTGGGGTTTTGAACGAGATGTTTTGATGGCTCCGATTTCTCGTCACTGGAATTGTGTTCTGCCCATCGAATAGATGCGTTTCTCTTGGTTTCTCCAATATATTGCTGATTGCACGTGCACTCACCCTTGTAAATGACATTGCTGATGTGTTTGACTTTGTCCTTTAAGGGAAAGAGTGATTTTAACTTGGTTGTGTTCCAAAAATAAATTATCTTCAAATTTCCTACTGCCAGATTCTCTATGTTGTCGATGACTTCTCTAATGATCTTTTCGTTTTGGGGGCAATAGGGTACTTTGACAAAGACTATTCTCTTTCCTTCGTTTTCGAACAACCAGGGTGGAATGATTTGGTCGTTGTCAGCATCAGTGGATTTCATTGAAAAGGATTTTATTTGTGCTTCAACGAATTGTGTCGGATATCCTGCCGATTTGAATTTTCTACGTATCCTTACTAGCTCGGCCTCAAAAGAACTTCCAATACGATTTGCTCTCACTAGTTCTCCTTTGATGACACTCCTTTTATATTGTAAAGGTACCTGCGATGTCCAGTAGAAGGGCTATTTCGTTTCTTTGTTGTGAACTCCGAAAGTCAATGTAGCTACCATTCTCGTGTCGGGTGATGGCGGTATCAAGAAATTTGGATAGATTGACTTCTATTGTAAATTTGAGATTGGGATGGTAATTGTCTAATTGACTAATTTTCAAGAGATTGTTGTACAAGTTGACAACAGAATGTATCTTTTCATGGAATGACAAACTCTACAAACAGATAGATGGTGTCACGATGGGAGGACCCTTGTTAGTTACCTTCACTGGATGTTGTATGAATAAAATGGAAAGGAAAATCGTCATTCCTAGACAACCAAAGTTCTATAAACGGTTTGTGGATGATACGTACAACCGTAGGAAGAAAGGAGTACCAGACGAACTTTTTAATGCTCTTAACAATTACCATCCCAATCTCAAATTTTAGGTTCTCCAGCCTCTCCTCCTTTTCATTTTCTTTATACTGATTCCCGTGGGTAATTATATTTTATAACATACCAATTATTTTACTGTAGGTACTTGTATAAATGTTTTTAAAGTCTGTTTAAAAATAGTGTGCACACTTTTAAGATTTGGTTGCCATTTGCTCAATACTGAACTAATTTTAACAAATTTGATATCGTTGGATAGAAATTAAAAAGCATAATATTCTACAAAAATAAAAAAAACCAAAAAAGAAAAAGAAAATGAAGAAAACAGAAGATGAAAAAAACAAACTTTTTATACAAAAGTCACATATGTTTGATTTTATATCATTGGAAACCTTCTTCTTTGGCAATTTCAAAAATATATATATTTAATGGAAAATTTTCATTAGTTGTTGGAATATTGCAGCAACGATGCTATTACATTTTAGACTTTTCAACCATTTTCAATTTTTAAAAAACCGGGGGTTACTTTATAAATAATTTTATAGTGCATTTAGTTACACATTATTCATAACAATTACATTTCATGTGAAAATAATGCTGAACTTAGTGTCCCAGCGGAACCAGATTTTATTGAGCCAAAACTTGATTTGATAAAATGGAATAGACAAAAAACCACTCAAACAGTGTTTTCAATCGTGAAATTATAATGCTTAAAATGTTGTAGAAGTTTAAAGCATAGTTACATTATCATAAAACCTGTTTGTAGAAACATATTTCATGTCAGTTATGGATTCTCAGAAAAAAATTTCAGGCTCAATTGTTGCTTAGGTTTTGCTTATTTTTCAGCCGATTTCAGCCTAGTGTTGCTTATAAAAGTGCTGCTTATTAAAAAAAGTGTTTGTGTTTAAAATGTATGGAAACGTAATGTAATGTTATTATAGTGTAATCTAGACTTTGATTTGATTGATGTGATTTGTTTATTACTTTCACACCATATAAAATGTGTTAATGTTCTTGCTTAAGTACAAGTATAATTACTGTGTTTTCAGATATTTCCCCCGTCTTTCAAAAATCAACAAAACTGCCAAAATTTCAATATACCCTCAAATGTATCATAATAAACAAAAACTAATGAAAATTTTCCATTAAATATATATATTTTTGAAATCGCCACAGAATAAGGTTTCCAATGATATAAAAATCAAATATACGTGACTTTTGTATAAAAAGTTTGTTTTTTTCATCTTCTGTTTTCTTCATTTTCTTTTTCTTTTTTGTTTTTTTTTTATTTTTGTAGAATATTATGCTTTTTAATTTCTATCCAACGATACCAAATTTGTTCAAATTGGTTCAGTATTGAGCAAACGGCAAGCAAATCTTAAAAGTGTGCACACTATTTTTAAACAGACTTTAGATTGTAAGTTTTACTCACTTGATAATGTAACTACGTTACGAAAAGCTTCGTATAGAAAAAAAAGAACATATGTTTTTAATGTGTTTGAAATAATGTATTAAATTTTTTTAAAATAAAAGAAAACGTGATACATAGCGAATTAAATAGAAATATAGTCCCCGTGGGCAAAACCGTCATAAATAGAACAATCTAAAACAATTTAAACTGATCCATTAAAATGATAATGTATTTCGGCCTTTAATGATATAACATTTTCGGTTACTTTGGTGAATCCGGTACTTTTACTTTATTGTCCTATAACAAGCAACCTAAAGGAACTAAAAGGTAATTTTTTGTGTCGGAATACTTTACGATGAGAAAGTTTCGCAGGGAGAAAAACGCGAAATTTTAGGAATTTACTTTCGCAAATGAGTCTTTTGCGTTCAACTGGAAAAGTGAATTTCGCGTGGGATTAACTTTCGCGATTTTGGTTTTTTTGTACAATTTTTTCTCCAAGCATTTTGAAATTTTTAAAAGAAGACAGAGATTTATTGATTTAGACTGTATTGAAAGTGTTTTTCTTTTTCAATTTAACTTTCGCGAATCGGCTTCCTAGGTCACTCAGCGTGGGATAAACTTTCGTAAATCCGCATGTCAGTCCTTTTCGAGGAGACTTACTTTCGCGGAAATGACCAACAAACGCAAAACATTCTCCCCGTAAAGTAAATCAGAATGAAGCCCACAAAACCGAGAGGGGGCTAAATGTATTCTGACACGCTATTCTCACAAACGAAATAAAATTAGAAGTAAATATGATTTTCCTTATTGTTCTAAGCATGACAATTGCCCTGATGATAACCTACTAGATGACGATTCGTTAACATTGTGAAAATTGGAAAGTACCTTGCGTGTACATGCTAGATCATACATGTTATTAACAATTGGAACGTTAGTGAGAATCGTTATTAAAATACCCTCACTTTTATGGGTGTCCCCAGAAACGGGAAAGTCACGCATGCGTATCGAGCTAATAATTTGCTGACGTTGATTTTTTTCCCATTTCAACGGTTGTTGTATAGAAGATGAGAGGTTGAATACTTTTTCGTTTCTTGTTATTTTTTAGACATTTTTTATATTTACTTGTGGAATTTTAGTGAATGGAATGATGTGGATTATGAAGCACAGCTTGAAATCTTAAATTTTGCAAATCGTTTTTGTATATATGATTTTTAGCTAAATCTTTCATTCAATTAATGCACTTGGTTTTTAACGGATTTAAGTAAAAAAGGATTTAGATGAAATAGATTTCTGTGTAAGCACAAATGCCCTGTACAAACTGCAAAACAATCCTAGTCATAAACAAACATAAACATACATATGTTCATTCGACGATCATTTATACAACATTACATCAGTATTATTTCAAGGTATTATCATATATAAATTCATGAAACAAGTTTGTTTTCTAGTCCAAGATATATTTGAAAAAATTTTTTTTTCTGGTAAGATAATATAATGAGATTATTATAATAAGAAATACTGTCAATGCGTAATTCTGAACGGTCTTTCTAATTTAAAATGCAAAAAATAAAGTTTCTTGATATGAAAATTTACATCTATATGTACTTCCCAAATTCACCATAATATGGTGATATTATATAACTAAATTAAATGTTTTATGAAACAGAGTGAAAGAGAGCAGTTACCAGAAATGCGTGAAAATGGACCGTGAAGAGTCATGCATGTCATAATACCCTACTTATTTCACTATCTCGTTAAAAAATGTCCAGTGTGAATTGATGTGAAAACCTTTGCTATTTGACTTACTTTATGATTGAGTCATATGGCTACCATCTAACATAGAGCTTACAAAATTACGCATGGCTTTCAAGAGAGCAGTCAATTAAGAAGCTTGTGTTGCAGTTTGGGTGACAGTACAGGATGCACCATATTTTTAATTTACTGACAGTTCGAAATTAGGAAGGCCATTCGGAATTAGGAACATGGATATTACTCAATTTCTCTCTGCTGCTTTAATATGTTTAAATGCAACAAACACAAATTTAAAAAGTTCCTACAGAGAACCCACCATTATTCAAATTAATTTACACTTTAAGTTTCCATTACTGCTATATATTTGATTTGATTTTAATACGTGCCACGTTCTAGAGAAGTTTTTGTTGAGTATTATTATCAATATTTTGTGGTATTAAGTATGTTTTGGATCAAAAATATAGGTAAATATTTGAAATCATTCGAATCTATTGATTGATCTTTATAGTCTTAAGGTCATTAAAACTTCCAATAAAAAAACAATAGTTATTTGTATCTGTATTTTTAAAAACTGTTAAAGATTATATTTCTTGCTTTTTTCTTGCCTTTTTCTTTATTTTGATTCTATTTCTTGCCTTATAACATTTTATTAAGCCAATTTTTCCTGTAAATGACAAGAGAACTCAAATCAAACAGAGTTTCTTTGCGTATTCTGTATCACTGTCGGATGCTTGGGGGAGCGAGTCAGCGCATGCGCATTCCGACTTCCATATAAGTCGGATCTGGTTCACAACCAGCTATCTCTCTCTCGTCACTTGGCTTTGAGTATCGCAAAATTTTTAGTTTTCTTCGAGCTAAATAGTTTGTTAGCATTCTTAATGTTTTATGATAGATTAAACTAATTATCTTTCAATTTTCTTTTATACCGCATCGTCTGCAACACTGGATTGTATAAACTTTACCACGAGAAAGAAACGCATGTTTTTCCTGATAAAAAAGAGTACAGGAAGATTACAGAAATGATACAAACGATAGTGATAATAATAATGATAATGATAAAGAAAGAATAAGAAACCCTTAAACTTCGGGGGTATAGGCGACTAATGCAATTGGTTCGAAGACGATGTTTCCTCTGAGGGGGTTTTTCGCTGCCGACTAGTCCACTGCGTAAACGGCTCCAATATCCCAGTGAATGCGGAATTCCGCATACGTACGATATGCGGAGTTATGCGAAGGGTATCCTAACTGCATGGTATCCTTGTTCTGGATAACTCCGGATATCTATGCGAAGGATATGCGGACATAGGATACGTAGCATAATCCAATTGTACATGGTATGCGGACTTCGGATACATCGCATATGTATGAAAAAAGATATGCAGACCCATTGCATATTCCCCCGGATGACGTTTTTAATCACATGACTTGTCCGTTGAGTGTAAACCGGGGGTACATTACAGTGAATGCACAAATAAATACTTCGTATCAATGTCAAAAATTTATTCGTTTTCATAATAAGGACATTGCATATTTGCAATTCGTAAAACTTTTGGCTCCTTGTCTCTTTATCTCCTTGTCCTTTATGACATTTGCAAATATTAGCTGTGCTCAGTTGTCGTACCGCCACCCCGAATGATATAAACTGTCCACAATTAGTTGACTTGCGCAAATGTTGTTTCTTATTTGAAGCTTTTGTTTTCTGTTGAATAATCTTTGTTTTTTGGGGGAAGAGCTTATCGCGAAAAGTGAAAAGAATCGCTATCCAATGATGAACTCACAACGTTTTTCACGAAACTACTCTTTTCAAATGAGAAAACTGAGGAGAAAAGAAAGTTAACACCCGATCAATGGTATGCGTAAGTATTTATACCTACACTTGAAGCCTGGCCGATATAGTCGAGCGATACCGATAGTGAAACTTTCTGCAAACTGAAACACCCGTAACCTTAAAGAGCAATAGGTGCACATGTTATTTTTAAAATCTAGGGTGAATGATTACGACGCAGGGACTTATGAAGAAAAAACTTTCAAGAATATATTTCCAGTAAAATTGCTTTTTCAAGTATTTCGAGTTCATGTAAAATTCTTTCCTCAAAATGGCAAATCCAATCTAAAAAGAGAAAGATAAGTTACAAAGAGCATAGTAGGTTATTCCTGATATCAGATTCACGACAACTTTCTGCATGTGAAATATTTAATCATTGAGTGGTTTGTGTCGCTTCAGATATATACATCGCGTTTGTGAAATTGATTGAATATATCATTGAGTTTTCGGATAAGAGAATTTTCATAAAGATCTGGAATTTTTTTATCAACGTATAACATAAACTTAACAAATTAAAGCGTTGATTCTTTGAAAAATTATTTTTAGAATTTCGAAATCCCAGTTGCCCAGAGCACATAGAAAAGAACACTTGAACATTCGAAAATTATGACGAGAAACATGCGAGAAAAGAGTAAACGTTTTTTTGTTTTTTTTTCTACAAGAAACTTAGTAACAACACAATTTAAACAGAAGTTTACCTTTTAAAACAATTTCCTCAAAATATGAAGTCAAACATGGAAAAAACTTTCTTATTTAAGAAATAATCAGTTGTAGTAAAACTTTAATTTTTTGAGATTCTATATGTAAACGGATTTCTTATAAAAAGAAAACGTGTAAGGAGAAGAGCATAAAACACCTAACACAAAGCACCTGACAGAAATGTAATATTCTCGAAACTCAAGATTTAAAGAACTGTTCACTGATTTTCACAAAAAAAACATAACAATGGGAAATGAAAACAAAAGTGTTTGAAAAAAATTCCAGATCTTTAAATCACATATACCATTTTCCTGGCTGGAATAAAATGTTTTAAGGAAATTAATCAATTAAATTAAATTGATCTTAAAATTTTCGACCTTTTCATTTTCCAGATACAGATAAGTTATTTACCTGTATTTCTGTTTTTGCATTTTTGAATTGACCGTTCACCAAGAACAACTTGAATATTTACCATTATTATCTCCTTTCGAAATTTTCACTTAGTCTAATTTTTCTAGGATGTGTCTTGAGAACCATCATCTTTTGAGAATCGAGTTGAGAAATATGTTGATTTCTTCTGATCATTTATTGCATCATACAGACTCCAATTTCTTAGTTGTTCTTTGTTGCTGTTAATTTCTAAAAATGAAAAGCTCAAATGACTTTTTTTAAAAAACACAATCATTGAAAATCAAAAAATACTACAAGTTGTTCTTACCTGAATAATGCACCATAGTAATACCATTTGATACTATTTATTAAAATTACATACGAACACACATACACGCTACCGACCTTCACATTGCTTGAAAAGAAAAGAACACTGCACACGTGCAGGTGCAACTTGCTTGTCGTCGCATTGCATTCTTGGTAAGAAAATCGAGCTCATTTATTCGAGTTTACTCGCTTTAACCACTTCTTGAAATATGTTATAGCTTTCTTCCGTTTTAGCTATTCGTAAAAACATACTTTAATTTTAAAAATTTCATTTATAGGCTACAACAGCTGACTCGACGACGTGAACATGAAGAGGAGAAAGGATTTTCTTTAGTTTAGTTCACCACCAAATGAAATAATGTCAGAGTCAATCTTACTAGTAGCGGGGTAATTTTTTCTCTTAATAGTAAACTAGTATCTCGCGTAAAAGTTTTTTACGGCTTTAATTTCGAAACAGATGTGCAAAAACCCCGTGACGAAAATTTCAATTACGGAATCGGGACTGGAAAGTGTACCCATGTTGTAGAGCTTGAAAAACTGAGGAAAAAAATGTATGGGATTGTTTCGCTACGATCAACCGTTGCAGAGATATCAGCGATCAAAGATTTTGATGACGTCATAGCCGCAGTACCAAATAAAGTTTAGGACCAAATGTTGCGTCACCCCATCACCCGTATCGCAGACCCTAAAAAACGTCAGTTATTCCTATTGGTTCTCGAGATACTTCCCCAAAAACGTCGCGTTCGATTGGTGATGCAATGCAATGGTTCCCCCGTGATCCTAAAAACATCTGACGTCAAATGTCACGTGCTATTATACTAATCGTGAATGTGTCTTGCGTGGGCGAACTGCCGCTATATGACCACGATTAAGAAGATTTTTACAGACAACGTTTAAGATGGAAATAACTTAGCTTTTCAACATTTTAGTGCTTCAAGATGTTACCCGTCGTCGCGGAAATCGACGCCACAAATAATAAAAAAATTGCCAAAAAACAATGATGTTATCAGGTTATTATAATAAGTCTTATTTGAAGAAAAGTTATAATAACTGAAATGACGAAGTTCAATTTTTTCTTACCCAATTTAGAGCAATTAACGATCTTCAAGATCACATGGAGGAAGGATACTTGTCGATGGAGTCGACGTTAGTCGTTTAGATAGAGACACTATTTCGCCTTTGGAAATGGAAATTAGTGTCATGAAAAAGGCATAAAAAAATGAAGCTGTTGCATGTAGGACTGTCATCCCAACTGAACTTTCTGTAAGTTGTTTTCATAGTTGGTTGCTTAAACTTTTTAAATAAATTATTCAACTGATGATAATCTTATTTATATTTGTTATAATAATAACTATCTTATTATTTCACTTTAAGAAAAAGAAGAAGAAAAGAGGCGTCCAACGGCGACATCGAGTAAGTGATTTTTTTCAATGTGACCTTAAATTATGAACAGTATATTCTCGAACAACCCAGTTATTTTTTGGCTCCTTTTTTAGCTTTTTAAAGGAGAAGAATGGGAGGATGTAACTGCAGAGTTGATGAGCGATGTGGAGAGTGATGACGATGGTTACAAGTCTCATCGAACCATTCCGTGGAGGACACAAGATCTTAGCGACTTCGTAAGAAAGGAAGACGAGAGGAGGACCTGTCCGATATGGACAACCATCAAACCGCAAACCATCTGCGAAAGTTCCAGAAAAAATATTTTGATAGGAGAACTCGTGTGTATCACAAGCTCCGTCAATCCGTTAATCCGTCTTGTTAAGCAGCTTGATTTGCACGGGTTCGATTGTAGACAGCTTGTACTTGTTTTATGTTTGGTTAAGAATAGATAAATGTAAACTAATTTAAAGTCATCATTTTTCATATTGGAAAAAACATGAAGTACTGTAAATGACTTATCATTAATAAACGGAAAAAACGGGAAGAAATCTGATATGAGGAGTTGATATGCGGAATTCCGGATTTAATATGCGAAGTTGATATGCGGATTTTCTCAAATCGATATGCGGAGTTATGCTGAAGGTATCCAAAGAATATGCGGAGATATAACAAGTATATGCGGAGTATATGCAAAGTCCGCATGCATCCGGATACAAAAGTGTCCGTATGCAAGATGAATATCTCCGCATACCAACTCCGCATACACTCCGCATAGTAAGGCATACATGTCCGTATGCAAAGATATGCGGAAGCGTATAACACTGGATACTGGTAACGTCGGCGCAGTGGTCGCCATACAGGAGATTAAGTGTAAATGATACGTTTGATTAAGTGTAAATGATACGTCTGTTAAGAAGACGTGGAAAGAATTCATATCCAGCGAATTAACTTAAATACTACAGCAAGGCTGTAAAATTTCTTTTGTTTTAAGCTCACCTTGAAACTGTTCTTTAGGGTTTATGATGCTTCAATCGTGTTAGTGCCATAAGGCTCTTGTTTTTATTATTATTTAGTTTGAAATAAATATATACTATTAATAAATCTACAATTGCCATTTTATCAACTAATCAATTACATGTTATTTTATTAAAAGCTTTTTTTTTTGTCCGCTGGTCGTCCAGGGATTTGTAGATGGTTTGTTTAAAATATTTAGCTAAAAACCCTATTCATCAACCTACGTTTCAAGGGAAACAAGATGCCCTTGCAGGCATAAGGATTTCTGCAAAATTAGCTGAAGTATGAAAAAAGAAAGACTACGACATTCTTGAAATTTAAGAAAAGTTTAATCCGCAATTAAATTTTTGATCACGTACTCCCCAAAAATCTGGAAAAAACATAATTGTCATTATGCAAAACTTTATCCCGAATGACATGTTCTTTATTTTGTTGGTACGAAATGATATTAAGGATTCAGTGATCAATTTAGATAAGACAATGAGTATGCACGTAAGTCATTGTATAGATTTTACTGATACGAAATACATCTATATAATACAAAATCAACATACATAACTGAAAACAGAAATTTGTGCTTTAATTTGAGTAACAATATGTCATTGCCATCTTTTTAATTTAAAAGCATGCATTACCAGAACTAAATTTCATGAAAAGATTGTAAAAATTTATTCAGAAACTTAAAAAACAATAAATTTTTAATTACGTATACACGCCAGGGCATCATGAAAGCATAACTGACACAATACGAACCTTACATTAACTTCTAATAAACTTAATGAACAAAATAACATCAAATTCACATGCTTTCAGATATCACAGTGATTACGTATGTACGGTCAATCTTCCTAATTACGAAAAAACTTCCCAAACACAAAAAGTAAACAAAGATTAGGATTATGAAAAATATGACCTAAACTTAGCTACCAAAATTAGCAAACATATATAACTGAAAACAGAAATTTGCGCTAAAAGATGTCCAATATTTAGAATTTACAGACAATCAAGGTAAGTTTCAATTTGCTATCGTAAATAGTAAGTCCCCATTCTTAATTCAGGACATTGATAATACAGCCAAGAACTATACACAAGTATATAATAGGCTAAAAAATAGCTAGAGAAACATCAAGCATAAAATGAGATACACAGCGTCAGCGACAGACAGAGGGTAACAAGACATTCCTTGTATGTTGTTGGAGCTGAAGAGGAAACTGAGCTGAGCTGCATGTATCCAGAGCTGAAAAAGCACTAAGCCCACACATGAAACAAACAGTATTTTGCATCTAGAAAGGCTTATAAAAGAATTGCAGACATTTTGCAAAAAATAAAAGCTGCACACACTGTTTTCACAAAACATTGAGAACTTGTTTTTAGAAAAGAATGAACGTAGTAGAATCATTGCAAGATAATTATAAATTTCTACCCTTTACTTTCGGTTTTGGAAGTGCAAATCTTCTTACTTTTGGAAATTTAAGGTTTCTTCGGTCACGCTGTGGTATACCATTATGCGAACGGCGTGCAAATGTAAAGTCGAAAAATACCCGGATGATCACATGGCGGAAATAATCAAGCCAATAAACTAAGCGTTATTAAAGTTTATTAGCACCCTTTCGTAATAGTGGCGCTTTATGCACCAATGAAAATTGAGACGGCGGAAAAAATCGCTAGGTTTGGACAGTAAGATGAAAAAAAAAAAAACAAGATGCCCTACCGGGCAGAAGTATTCCTGCGGATGACTGTAAGACTTTATGGAGCCTTTTCAGAAAGAAATGAGTGTTAGTTCACGCTTTAAAACCAATTGCATAATGCGGATTGATGTTTGCAGTATTTTACATTTTACCTTTTAGCTACGATAACTACTAAACTTTGTTGTTTCATATAAAACTTCAGTCTTGCATCAATTTAGAGATTTTTTAAAAAAGATTTCCATTCGAAGTTGCACTCCCTAAAGCATCTTCAAGGAGCAATTAACTAATTAAAAGATTATTGCGTTAAGAATAATCTGTGCTTTAAAAGGTGAATGTTTGTTCACGCTTTAAAACAATATGCATAATGTGGTATGATGTTCTTTGTGTTTTACAGTTTATCTTGTAGCTGTGAAAGAAGTAATATTTGTTATTTCATATAAACTGCACTGTTTTCATCATTTAGAGATTATTTCAAAAACTTTTTTATTCATAGTTATATTCCCTAAAGCATCTTCAAAAAGTAATTAAGTAATGAAAACTTTGTCACATTAAGTTTTGAAGGGAAAATCTGTGGCGTAAATAGTAATAACTTCTAATACATTTAATTACATTCCCGAGAGCATCATAAACGTTAAGAGACTTTGAAAAATTTTGCCGGAGATCAAGCTTAAAAAGGAACACCGTCAGTTTAAAAATCCATTAGAGAACACTCTTCCGTGGACGTTTCAAAATACTACTTTTAAAACTATACAGTATGAAAATCTTTATGTTGTTTGTACCTGAACTTCATAATAAAAACTTTTACTTGGCCTTGCGAAATAATAAAAATATCTGTGTTACCTTTTTATCGTCAGCTTGATAGTATACAAATTTTAAAATCATACAATGTTTTAAGTTCGACTAGTCAATTAAAAAAGTGGTCATCTATTGATTAATAAAATGGGTATAAGCTGATGAGGAAGATAAGCTGTGCTTCAAGATTCCAGAGCTTTATAAAAACAGGGTAGCTTATCTAGGAACATGAATTAAAAAATTGTATTACATTTAGAAAGACTAACAGAAACCTTACGCATTAAATCGATATAAACATACCCTATTGGTAGTCGTTCATATCTGTTTTCAAGCATCAGGAACTGCTTATTTGTCAAGAATGACTACTAAGAATATTAGTTTCACGTAGATTATCAGCTAGGATCATAAATGTTCTTGATTCTTTTAAGTTTTACAGCCGTACTACAACCTCTTCTACATCCATATATTCAATAAAGAAACTTTCGCAGATCTACGCATGCTTCTTCGCTTCCATTTTTAAAACAACTACGGAAAACTTAAGAACGTTGCATAAGATTCACATGAAACAACATTTCTACCTGGCATCTGCGATTTAGCCATATGTTAGTTATTCCTTTCACTAGAGCTTATATTTTACACTTTTAGAGTCTTTTCAAGCAAAGTACTTGTATACAATGAATATAGTGTGAGTTTAGACTGTTAAATCATAAAAAGAATGTAAGTTGGGAACATTAATGATTTGAGTGGCTATTTCCCATCGACAAAAATTGGTCTAGGTTTGGACAGTGAAAAAAAAAGAAAACAAGATGCCCTACTGGGCAGAAGTATTCCTGCGGATGACTGTAAGACTTTCTGGAGCCTTTTGAGAAAGAAATGAGTGTTAGTTCACGCTTTAAAACCATATGCATAATGCGGAATGATGTTTGCAGTATTTTACATTTTACCTTTTAGCTACGATAACTATTAAACTCTGTTGTTTCATATAAAATTTCAGTCTTGCATCAATTAGCTAAGAGATTTTTTTAAAAAGATTTCCATTCGAAGTTGTACTCCCTAAAGTATCTTCAAGAAGCAATTAACTAATTAAAAGATTATCGTGTTAAGAATAATCTGTGCTTTAAAAGGTGAATGTGAAAGAAGTAATATTTGTTATTTCTAGAAACTGCACTGTTTTCATCATTTAAAGATTTTTTCAAAAACTTTTTTATTCATAGTTATATTCCCTAAAGCATCTTCAAAAGGTAATTAAGTAATGAAAACTTTGTCACATTAAGTTTTGAAGGGAAAATCTGTGGCGTAAATAGTAATAACTTCTAATTCATTTAATTACATTCCCGAGAGCATCATAAACGTTAAGAGACTTTGAAAAATTTTGCCGGAGATCAAGCTTAAAAAGAAACACCGTCAGTTTAAAAATCCATTAGAGAACACTCTTCCGTGGACGTTTCAAAATACTCCTTTTAAAACTATACAGTATGAAAATCTTTATGTTGTTTGTACCTGAACTTCATAATAAAAACTTTTACTTGGCCTTGCGAAATAATAAAAATATCTGTGTTTCCTTTTTATCGTCAGCTTGATAGTATACAAATTTTAAAATCATACAATATTTTAAATTCGACTAGTCAATTAAAAAAGTGGTCATCTATTGATTAATAAAATGGGTATAAGCTGATGAGGAAGATAAGCTGTGCTTCAAGATTGCAGAGCTTTATAAAAACAGGGTAGCTTATCTAGGAACATGAATTAAAAAATTGTATTACATTTAGAAAGACTAATAGAAACCTTACGCATTAAATCGATATAAACATACCCTATTGGGTAGTCGTTCATATCTGTTTTGAAGCATCAAGAACTGCTTATTTATCAAGAATGACTACTAAGAATATTAGTTTCACGTAGATTATCAGTTTGGATCATAAATGTTCTTGATTCTTTTAAGTTTTACAGCCGTACTACAACCTCTTCTACATCCATATATTCAATAAAGAAACTTTCGCAGATCTACGCATGCTTCTTCGCTTCCATTTTTAAAACAACTACGGAAAACTTAAGAACGTTGCATAAGATTCACATGAAACAACATTTCTACCTGGCATCTGCGATTTAGCCATATGTTAGTTATTCCTTTCACTAGAGCTTATATTTTACACTTTTAGAGTCTTTTCAAGCAAAGTACTTGTATACAATGAATATAGTGTGAGTTTAGACTGTTAAATCATAAAAAGAATGTAAGTTGGGAACATTAATGATTTGAGTGGCTATTTCCCATCGACAAATATTAGTCTAGGTTTGGACAGTGAAAAAAAAAAAAAACAAGATGCCCTACCGGGCAGAAGTATTCCTGCAGATGACTGGAAGACTTTCTAGAAAGATTTCAGAAAGAACTGGTATTAGTTCACGCTTTAAAAACATATGCATAATGCAGAATGATGTCGCGGTATTTTACATTTTACCTTTTAACAACGATAACAATTAAACTTTGTTGTCTCATATAAAACTTCAGTCTTGCTTCAATTTAGAGATTTTTTAAAAAAGATTTTAATTCAAAGTTGCATTCCCTAAAGAATCTTCAAGAAGTAATTACGGTAGCAGCGATAGCGAATACCGTATTAAAACACCCGCGGACTCCTACTCATACTACTCCTCCTCCTACTCCGGCCGAAATGGCAATTAGTCTGTGATTTAGAGTCTGCGAGACTCTACTTATAACGCAATGTAAGTTCTAATGAAAGAACGCAGCCTTCGAATTTTGAAAGCTTTTCTGTAACAAACATTTAAAAGTAGATTGCGTTTTGTTTCAAAAGTACATAATCTGATATTTTGTAGCTTAATCCATGAAAGAATGAATTCTTATCAAATAGCCCTACATAAAAATGGGACTGTTAGTTCATTACGCTAACTGAAAATACTTGATATCTTGCTTTTCTTGACGGTAAAGCTTATCAGTTCAAAATTTCATATTACCTCAGTTGTTAGCTAACTATACACTATATGTTTCTGTATTAAGGCTTTCAAAGATCTAGTTCGAAAAGCCAGTTATTTGTTTGAATTCATTTTTGGTTTCATGAAATTATAATTAAAAACATATTTTTTTTTCGAAACGCGTGTTTTTTTTCTACACATAGTCTTACAAAAAATTTTCTTATAAAAAAATCATATACAGCTCATATCACGCATGTATAATTCTTTTGTCTTTAATAAATTAATTTCTGGTGGTTTATGATTAGACCCTTTTTACACTAACTAATAATTTTAACAAATTTATCGTTTATGCCTGTTTTCCACCAGTGAAATATAAAAAAGCACAAGCCTCAAAGAACTTTGTAGTAACTTTTCATAACTTTAAGTAAAATTGCTGCTA
Source organism: Turritopsis dohrnii (assembly GCA_027922465.2). NCBI lineage: Eukaryota > Metazoa > Cnidaria > Hydrozoa > Anthoathecata > Oceaniidae > Turritopsis > Turritopsis dohrnii. The sequence continues at coordinate 75,416 of BQMF02000186.1, read as the reverse complement.
CCGTTTTGCGCCATCTGGCTCTTGTTAAGTAATAAAAAGTTTGTCGCGTCAAAAAAAGTCAGTGCTTAAGAAGTAATAACTTCGAATTCATTTAATTACATTCCCGAGAGCATCATAAAAGTTAAGAGACTTTGAAAAATTTTGCCGGAGATCAAGCTTAAAATGGAACACCGTCAGTTTAAAAATCCATTAGAGAACACTCTTCCGTGGACGTTTCAAAATACTCCTTTTAAAACTATACAGTATGAAAATCTTTATGTTGTTTGTACCTGAACTTCATAATAAAAACTTTTACTTGGCCTTGCGAAATAATAAAAATATCTGTGTTTCCTTTTTATCGTCAGCTTGATAGTATACAAATTTTAGAATCATACAATATTTTAAATTCGACTAGTCAATTCAAAAAGTGGTCATCTATTGATTAATAAAATGAGTATAAGCTGATGAGGAAGATAAGCTGTGCTTCAAGATTCCAGAGCTTTATAAAAACAGGGTAGCTTATCTAGGAACATGAATTAAAAAATTGTATAACATTTAGAAAGACTAATAGAAACCTTACGCATTAAATCGATATAAACATACCCTATTGGTAGTCGTTCATATCTGTTTTAAAGCATCGAGAACTGCTTATTTATCAAGAATGACTACTAAGAATATTAGTTTCACGTAGATTATCACCTTGGATCATAACTGTTCTTGATTCTTTTAAGTTTTACAGCCGTACTACAACCTCTTCTATATCAATATATTCAACAAAGAAACTTTCACAGATCTACGCATGCTTCTTCGCTTCCATTTTTAAAACAACTACGGAAAACGTTAGAACGTTGCATAAGACTCGCATGAAACAACATTTCTACCTGGCATCTGCGATTTAGCCATATGTTAATTATTCCTTTCACTAGAGCTTATATTTTGCACTTTTAGAGTCTTTTCAAGCAAAGTACTTGTATACAATGAATATAGTGTAAGTTTAGACTGTTAAATCATAAAAAGAATGTAAGTTGGGAACATTAATGATTTGAGTGGCTATTTCCCATCGACAAAAATTGGTCTAGGTTTGGACAGTGAAAAAAAAAAAAACAAGATGCCCTACTGGGCAGAAGTATTCCTGCAGATGACTGGAAGACTTTCAGGAGGCTTTTCAGAAAGAAATGAATGCTAGTTCACGCTTTAAAACGATATGTATACATTTTACCTTTTAACAACGATAACAATTAAACTTTGTTGTCTCATATAAAACTTCAGTCTTGCTTCAATTTAGAGATTTTTTAAAAAAGATTTTAATTTAAAGTTGTATTCCCTAAAGAATCTTCAAGAAGTAATTAAGTAATAAAAAGGTTTGTTGCGTCAAGAAAAGTCTGTGCTTAAGAAGTAATAACTTCGAATTCATTTAATTACATTCCCGAGAGCATCATAAAAGTTAAGAGACTTTGAAAAATTTTGCCGGAGATCAAGCTTAAAAAGAAACACCGTCAGTTTAAAAATCCATTAAAGAACACTCTTCCGTGGACGTTTCAAAATACTCCTTTTAAAACTATACAGTATGAAAATCTTTATGTTGTTTGTACCTGAACTTCATAATAAAAACTTTTACTTGGCCTTGCGAAATAATAAAAATATCTGTGTTTCCTTTTTATCGTCAGCTTGATAGTATACAAATTTTAGAATCATACAATATTTTAAATTCGACTAGTCAATTAAAAAAGTGGTCATCTATTGATTAATAAAATGGGTATAAGCTGATGAAAAAGATGAGCTGTGCTTCAAGATTCCAGAGCTTTATAAAAACAGGATAGCTTACCTAGGAACATGAAATAGAAAATTGTATTATATTTAGAAAAAGACTAATAGAAACCTTACGCATTTTTTTAAATCGATGTAAGCATACCGTTTTTGTAGTCGTTCATATCTGATTTGAAGCATCAAAAACTGCTTATTTATCGCGAATAACCACTAAGAGTATTAGTTTCACGTAGATTATCAGTTTGGATCATAAATGTTCTTGATTCTTTTAAGTTTTACAGCCGTACTACAACCTCTTCTATATCCATATATTCAACAAAGGAACTTTCACAGATCTACGCATGCTTCTTCGCTTCCATTTTTAAAACAACTACGGAAAACGTAAGAACGTTGCATAAGACTCACATGAAACAACATTTCTACCTTGGCATCTGCGATTTAGCCATATAATAATTATTCCTTTCACTAGAGCTTATATTTTACACTTTTAGAGTCTTTTCAAGCAAAGTACTTGTATACAATGAATATAGTGTGAGTTTAGACTGTTAAATCATAAAAAGAATGTAAGTTGGGAACATTAATGATTTGAGTGGCTATTTCCCATCGACAAAAATTGGTCTAGGTTTGGACAGTGAAAAAAAAAAAAAAAAAAAAAAAACAAAAAAAACACGAACGGTTTCAAAGTATTCCTTGCTTACGCAGGAATACAAAAAAAAACAAAAAAAACACGAACGGTTTCAAAGTATTCCTTGCTTACGCAGGAATACAAAAAGTAAGAAAAACAAAGACGATCGTAAAGGCTTTCTTGCTTACGCAGAAATCCAATTAAGCCTTCATAGGAAGCTTTCTATATTAGCTGCAGAAAGGTCTCTTAATCTTCTGTGACCATTAAAAATGGTCTAAAATAATAATTATATTCAATTTTGTGTTACTTATTACCTGACAACAGACGCCATTGCTGCTTGCAAAAGAGCACTGTAATGGACATCATACAAATTTTTGACGTCACAGCGCGATCGTTCTTTCTGTAGGGATTGCGTGAACGAGTAGATTTTGTTTCTGTTGATGAAATCTTTTGTTCTTCGTGATATAAAATATTTGTTTAGCAGTATTAGTGTTATCTTCGAATCTTCGAAGAGTGTATAAAGATTAACACATCTAATGGAAATTTAATGTTTACCCAGGATAGCCTCTTCAGTTCCTTAAGGTACTGTTATTTATGAGGGTCCTGCGAAGGAGGTCCTAGAGTATTTAAACGGAAGCTGTAATGACAGGAACAGCTCAACTAGACAACCATCCTAGACATCATTCCTACTCTCTTGCTGAGTGTTAAGCAGAGAGAGTGATTCACACTGTTATAGTCGCTGACATGACTCGGTCGGGGATTGAACCCGCGACCTCCTGAACAGGAAGCGAGCACTCTACCACAAGGCTACCAGTGAAACGTATCAATTTTCCAAAAAACATAAGCTTTTTTATTTAGTGATGGAAAAGAAAATGACAAATCAAAAAAAGAAATAAAAAAAACATAGGTAAGTAATTATGAGACTCCTTAAACTTGTAAAACATTAAAGTTCATTATCACTCAGTACAGAAATAGACGCTATAACGTCATTACAAAATTAACTTGAACTGTCACCTCCGGCGAATGGAATAAAGCAAATCAACCAAGCAACAAAGGAGAAATAAAAAAAACGTTCATCTTCGCATTCATTCCAGCCTTTAATCATCCAGAGATAACCGTAATATTGTAAAAGCGAAAAACCAAGAAGATACAGATAAAATACCACCAGAAATAGTTCTTGCCACCAGTTACAACGAGATTTTCTGCATAATTTACAAAAATAGCAAATCATTGCAAAAAGTGGCAACAATGCTGACCCGCATATTATCATGTATTTTGGAATCCATGGTGCTTCCGGACACCTCTGTAAATGAACTACACCTGTAAGATATAAGTTATAGCAACTTTTAAACAAGATGTATGGAAATGCCGTGTTGCAACTTTAAGTTTTTATGTTGTTCACTTTTAAAGGTTATAGTGTTTTGAAACTGTATGTAGAAATGACGAAATTTCCTGATTTTTAAAATCATATAAAGTTCAATGCTAAAGGAATACAAAGATTTCAATTCACTGTATTAGTTGATTTACATTTTCACATTTTTGTCTTATTTCAGATTTATTGTACGGAATTTTATCGTACCAATAGAAGAATTTTCTCAATTAACTAAACTGCACACTTGGGTACGACAAAATATTTTGACATAAACAGTTATCTCGTTTTCTGTTTTGTTTCTTTTCGTTGGGTTCAAAAATGTAATCATGTGGTTTTTAGTTACAAAATTTATGTTAAGGTGCTGAAGTAAAAATGCTATTGAATGTAGCGTAGTTACAGGTTTCATCATCAGCTCGAGAGATAATTAAAAGCAACCTTACCGGAGATTACCATAGCAATTGGAATGCCAATTAACAGCAAAATAGCAAGACAAATTGGCACTTTGCCCAATACATCACATAAACATTTTTTAGTTGGTTTTCTACGGTTTACCCATGCCATAACAACCTGCTTTGCTTTCGAAAAAACATTTTCTTCGTTTTCTAAATTTAAAGAACATAATTTACCTCAGTATTGCGATATAAGAAGAATTTACAGAACCCTCATGATAGCAGTACTTAGTACTGAGAGGCTATCCTGTTAAAATATTTGTTAAATCTCACCAAACACCATGACGTCTTTATGACGTCATAATCAAGTGGGACGATGAATCTTACCCACCAAACACCATGACGTCCTTATGACGTCATAATCAAGTCGGACGATGACCTTATAAGACGTTATGAGAAGGTCATCATAACGTCATATTTGCAACAAAAAGCGACGTCAGATCCGTGAAGTCGCAAGGACGTCATCAAGTAACCTCCTTGTAACCTAGCAGTTTATCTGAGAGTCTTCTGCGACGTCACTGAGATGTCATACGACCACGTCCTGACATTATTATTACGATTGAAATTTGCTTAATCACGATGGAAAGCTCAGATTGTGACCTTATCGAAGTTTGGGAATAAAGAGAGATTCTTCTACGACGTCACTATAACGTCACTGAGACGTCATACGACCCAGTCCTGACATTTTTATTACGATTGAAAACGTGCGTCCTTAACCATGCTGGAACACACAGATTTTGACCTTACCGAAGTGATGGGAATAAATAAATGCATATTTTCAGCTTAAACGTCTTCTAAATAAATATAACTCTTAAATATATACACTTAAAAAATACAATACAAGAAAACTGTTTCTTTCAGTTTATTTCTTCTTCAACCGTTCAGGGGCATGTTTTAAAACGTCAATTATCGCTTTGTTCACAGAAGCTCTTTTAATCACTGGCAGAAATCTCACAGCTTACACACGCACTATCATACAACGTACTACTGTTAGAATCAAAAATCATCTTGTATAATGTAACGAGAGCGAAGTGTCCATTGCACTAATAACGATCCCTATCGGACAAAAAACAAAGAAGTGATACGCAACGCCAGAGATCATAAAAAACGCGCGCACGGACCGAATCAATGGACCATAGCAAAGCTGAAAAAAAACAAAGCAAATATAAGGACATAAAGTGCAACCAACGTTTCGCACGTGAAAACAAACTTTTACTTGTTTGGTGAAATACATTTCATTGTTATTATTTTATAATCCATATTTTTTGTAATTTGTGTATAAACATATACTTATTGTTTTGCACAGAGAAGGTAAAACAACTGCTGTCAGAAAAAGTTACATTTTTACTTTCATAGGGGCTGTTTATATGAGAGGCGGGACGGGACGTTTGCCGGGACGGGACGAAAAACGGGATGATTTTATCCCGCCTTTACATGAGAAGTAGTTTTGCCGGGACGAGACAGCAATTTTACAATTTAATATTGTAAAAGGTTTCTCCCAAGAGCTTATAGAATGGCAATCGAACAATTTAGAAAAAAGAATTATCGCAGATGGTTTCTACTTGTGGTTGCTTTCGAACTAACTTCTGTATCTGTAATCTCCAACCGAATATAAGAATCAGTCAATTTTCAAACGTCCCGGGACAGTGTGTTTATATGATGAAAAACGTCCCGCTTAAGCGGGATCCCGGTTTGAGAAAGCGAGATCTCGCCTAACCGGGACGGGACGTTTTTTGTCCCGGAATAGTTTTTTCATATAAACACGAGATAGATTTTTTATAAAAACTTCAATGGAGGCGGGATCCCGTTTTTCGTCCCGTCCCGGCAAACGTCCCGTCCCGCCTCTCATATAAACAGCCCCAAAGAAAACATGCTACTAACTATTTAAGGCACTTGTTTCGAGACATTTTATTTGGAACTTTTTATCCGGTTCTGACAGTTTCATAGGATACGCGGAATTCCACTATATTTTCTTAACCGATTTTACGTTTTAATGTCGTAAGTACGACAATTAGGTCATGGTTTGGTCGTCTTTTCGTCACCTTGGTGTCGTCATATTAAATGACTTTAAATGACGTCATGAAAAAGTCATAAAGAAGTCATATGACTTCCTGGCCAGATTAAGACGTCGTGGTGACGTCATAGTGACGTCGTGTGTTTGGTGGGATAAAATAAAATAATAAATAAAAGACTGAAGCATATGTGTACTTATTTGGTATTGTCACCTAACAATTACCAATTATGATGAACTGTAAGTCATTATGGGCCATTGCAATAATTTTTATCAAGCTATCACATCAAAACGATACCTTGATAAAGCTTCAACTTTAGTATTGCAGTCTATGGTCAGTAAAATATATCTTTAACAAGTTATATTCATTTCCGGTTTTGATAACAAATTTCTCGTTAATTCAGAAAGGTTGACGCAATTGGTAGTTTTCCAGATTCAATTATCTCCACAATACACCCTAACCCCCATCCAATGCTATAACTACTTCCTGTGGAAATTGTATAAGCATTCCTCGTTGTGTCTTTTAAAATTTATTTTCTATCATCAAACGTTTTTACTTTTCTATTGAGATGTTCGTAATGATCATATTTCGCAGCAACTGCCAATTAAGTTGCTAATGTTTGACTTAGATACCGAATTCCTCTATGTGCACCACTTGTATAAACCCTTTTTAAATACAACGAATCACAACTTAAGAATTAAATTTCCTTCCTGTTAGTTAGATAGTTTCTAGTTAGTTTTGTGTGTTGTTATATTGTTTACAAATTTTGCATAATATTGCCTAATTCCAGTTTACTGCTAAAATCAAATGCAATTAACGCCATTGCCGAGTCGTTTGGAAAATGGGACGTACAAAATCAATATCTTTACAGTATTCTTTCTTTAGAGCTGTTAATGTTTCCTTGCGACGTTTTGTTTTGGAATGCAACGTCAAACACAAAGGAAGATTAAAGTTCACAACCAGACATTGGCTGTTCTGTAAGCATCTCCTTCTCTTTAATGATAATGGTAAAAGTAACCTTCCTTGTTTAAGAACATAGAATAAGACGCATTTATTAAAAGGCTAAAGTCTCCTCTTTCCCTTTTTTTCTTTCCGAAAGAGTTACATAATTAATTTAAAGCCTCGATGTACATCATACGTTAGAAAATAAAAATAGCTCTTACATCAAACTAATCAGCATTAATTCAAGAAAAAAATTGCTTTTTAATTACAGCTTCCAAAATAATAAGAATTAGCATTCCACAAGCTTTGATAGCAGAATAAAAGTTGACCACTTTCAATAATGACCGTAAAGTTTTTGTATAAACTGTTCAGTGCCACCAAGAGAATTTTTGAAAATGTCGACTCTCTTTCAACGGATTACTTCTGCTCAAAAAACAAGATAGTTTTGCTGCATAGATTAAGTTTTACATCGTTCTCAAACCTTGAAAGTTCAATATGATTTGACATTTAGTGAAAACTGGAAGTTAAATGTACATAAAGCTGCAACTAATCAAATTTAAATTGATGAAATTAGATGTCTAATATTTACCTGTCGATTCACGGATCTGGATCTAAATGGACAAAACCTTCAGCCAGTGACAGACACAAATTTTCACATTATATTTTTTTAACAATTGCTATCAATAGAAAATAGTACTGATGTTTCGGCTTTTTGTCATTTAAAGATTGTAAAAAATTGGTTTTGCTAATATCTTTATCATGCATTTGGGTGCTTATTGAAATTAACTTAAGCTTGGATGATTCATAGAATATACTTATACTTCATTAATTAAGAATCCTTTCAAAAATCCTTTTAAAATGTTTAAGAAGTTTTTTTCCAAACATGCACCTGTTTGGCATTTAAAAGGTATAAACAATATATCCTGAAAGATGTCACAAACTCAGAAAATGCTGTTTTTAATATGTATTTCCTAATTATGAAGTTTATTTACTTCTGCAAAATACAAATCCGAAAAGTCACTACAACTTATGAAATATTTGGTACCATTTTTCAGTTATCAAGATTAAACTTAAGAATATATAAAATACCGTTGCTACAGGTCCAGGATTTGGTGCACCAGAAACAGCATTCGTTGTCATCTTTTAACGTTGCATAGACGAAACTGACGGAGTTAATCAAGTCATCAATACTTGCATTATTCTTATACTTGGTTACATAATTACTGTGATTTTATTAGATAGCCAGTTATTTCCCTTTCAAGATATCAACAACGTGCAATATTATATTTCCTGTTTCACGATTTACAAATTGAGTCTGCTAAAGTACTTCCAATATACGCCACAGCTCAACTTTTTATGTCACAACGATGAAGAAAACAAATTTACTAATATCAACATTACATGTCCGCATTCGGCAAAAGACGTTTTGTAGACGTCAAATTAAGGCTTAGTTATATCGTAAGAAAGACTTACATCTACTTATAATAATCCGCAATCGTGTGCAACACATTTAACTTAGATAGTGTTTGTTTTTGTTTATTTTAACGGTCAAAATCTTCTTAATCGTGGTCATATAGCGGCAGTTCGACCACGCAAGACACATTCACGATTACGGAGGATCTAACGTCAGTTTTCTTTAAGCCAATCAAAACGCAAGAAATCTTTTTTTTCGCCATTTTGATTAGCTGCCGAAAATCAAAAATCGATGGCAGCGGAATCGGTTAGTAAATCCGTTAGTCTACAGACAGAAGCAGACGAAGGTGAATTTGGTTGAGGACGAAGTAAGGAAATTCTTATTACAAAAACCTTTAATCTTCGATCAATACTGGACCAATATCGAGTCAGAAACAGTGTTGGCAAACAAGAAGTCTGTTTTATGTTTTTCAGCACAAAATGCTGGCGAGATTGATTGGGAGAAAGCATATTTCTGTGCATGTACAGTAGAAACTTACTGGAAAGTAAAGAAAGTTTACAAAGGTATTTAGTACATGTTTGCAGTAGGAAAGTGTGCTGGAAAGTAAATACTTTATTTAGTTATTTGTTTACAGGTATGAAATATAGAAAGTAAAGTAAAGAGAAGTGTTTAAAAATGGCTGCAGCAGAAGAGCAGAAAATGTTGTTTACTAACATGATGATGATGTGAATTGATTATTGAAAGGTATATATAATCGTCTTTTGTTTGAAGTTAAACCAAAGTTAAAATAATATAGATCTATTTACTAAGAACACAGTTAGTATGCTGGATGAGTAAAGAATAACTGTTGTGAATTAGCCAGAGGAGTTTTTTACTGAGTTTAAAAATGGTTCCACAGATGTCAATGTTATGTCATTACGGTTGTGTTTTTTAAGGTTAATGCTTTCTCAAGGTTTCTTTTAGTTTGTTTTGTTTTTCTTTCGATATCGTCATTGTATGATTAAGTTTTTTTGTATACTTTTTGAATGTTTTCATTTGTTAAAAAATCTTTAGCTATACAAATTCTCTTATTAAGATTGTGTCTTTAATTATTATTTTTAAGTTTAATATATGTTCTCGAAGTTCCTTTTTTATTGTTTGTTTGTTTGTTTGTCATAACACGGTTAGGCATTCGAAATCTTTTTTTCTTTTAGATAAGCAAAATAAAAAATACAATAACCATAAAGAAATGAAACTCATGGTTTAAATCATGATGTTGATGGTTGGTGAAGAACAGATTATCAATTTCAAAAATTCTGTCCAATGTAACTTCAACACGAAAGAAACACAGTTGGAAGGTATCGATTTTGTTTTCAATTCACATTTTGTAATGTTATTCAATGTTTGCTTTTGTGTTCTGCATTATGTATTGCTTTTTTTACACTAAAGTTACTTCTATTCTGTGTATACGATATTATACTTCTTTGTTGTATTGCCATTTGTTTCTGCATTAAATCTTCTGCATGTAAAAACATGATTTTGGTCTGAAGTAGGGCATTTTAAGTGTTGCAATGTTTGTTTCATGTCTCCAGGGTAAAAAATAAGTTTTCGAAACCTTTATTCGGTTCAGTTCCAGTGATACACATATGCATTTACACGCATTATTTAATAGTGGGATGTTGGATTCTTTGGTCTATAGGTTTGCATTAGTTTTATTATGATTTGTTTTACAGGGTAAAAATTTTCATTATGATTAGGTAAATAGTTGGTAAATATTTAATTGACTAATCCTCTCTCTCGGTTCAACTCACATTGACTAAAACTGGTAAAAATTATTACCAGTTATATTCAATACTCTACAACATGGCAAACTTATCATCATTGCCAATTCTTCATTTTATTTTTCGTGAACTGGACGCATGCTGAACATGGGTTGACGTTAGATTTTTCATCACGGGGAGCCATGGCATTGCATCTTCAATCGATATAATTTATTTTACAGAGTGAAAAAAGCCACACACAGCGCGTGTTTTTATTTTTGATGGGTTTAAGATCTTCCAAGTAAAACGACTGTTCTGTGCTCTTATATTTAAAGTTTAAAGTACTTACAGCACTGATACCCTTTCTTTTCTTTTTTTTTTTTTAAAAAAATGAGTTGCTGCCTGCAAGGCCTAAGCCACTACTAGGCAGAAAGCTAAGATGAGAAAAAGAAGAACAGTTATAAAGACAGATGAGAGGGATGAGAAAAGGAAGCAGAGTTATAAAGACAGAGCAAGGTGGCGGTTAACCTTGGATTTAAAAGATTGCAGATCATACTCAGCAGGAAAACAACTATGAGGGAGGAAGTCATGTGGGAGTTCATCATGATGTGATTTAATTTTTCGACACCAGGTTTGAGATGTCACTTTCAGAATTAAAACCCGTAAAAATTTTTTACACGGGATACTAGTTCTTACACATTTTTAAGACCTCTTTAAAAAATCTCGAAAAAGTTTTTAAAAATACGTATTCCAAGGCGTCTGTTATATGGCCTGTTAATATCTTACCACGTTTTTTGCGGATTTTTGATTTTCGAATGGTTGATATTCAATTTCATGACTGAAAATGTTAAGTAATACAACCCATCAGTTTTTTGATGTGATGTGCATGCAAGTGATATACAAGTAGAAAATCATACAGTGGTTTTCATGGAGGCCGCACTAGACCCAATACTGGTTGATGAAATGTTATATATTTACTATTATTTTACCGAGGCCAGAGGGAAATTGCGGTGTAATTCGCTGATGTAGGCCTTCACCATAGGCAGATTGAGAACATAGTCAAACTTTCTGGAGGAGAGTGAAGTCGTTAAGAAAAGAAAGGAAAAACATGTAATTACTAAACAATAATTAGGACTGAAAAGAGCATTTTTGACTGTATACTCCTCCACAAGTTTGACTATGTGTGTATCCGCCTCCGTCAACAAGGAATGTATGCCTCAGACATAAAGGCAGAGAACTTGCACGTACTAGACTGATAGGTTATTGTGGTCTTATCATGTACACTTGCTCATCACATCACATATAGTCTTTTGCTGCATACATTATTATTCTATATGGTATTCATATCACATTAGCATTCATTGCCGGGATTTGAACCATGGTCGCAATGACTTCAAAATTATTCTGAAAATAGGTTTCCAATCTGCCTGCGCATCTGCGAAACTTATGTGTCTTTAAATTACATTTATTTTCATGGGGGCTTAGTAACTTCTGCGAAAGAAAAAGTTGTCAGAACTTATCGCTGATCGTTATTCCGAGCCAAAATGAAATTCAAGACTAACAACTCTACACACTGATCAACACAAATTTTTGTTACTTTGTAGCTCTGGTTTCTGGTTTTATAGCTCGAGCTCTTCTCTTCCCATTTCAAAAAACAGCATATGCTTTTGTTAAGATGATAGTTTCTGTTTGAAGTTTTTACGTTTGCTCTTATCCTCATTGCCAGCCACTCTTCATTTTCCTCGCCATCAGTTTCTTCCCTCTGCTCCATTGCTTCCTGTAGCGATGTTATGGATGCAGGCAAAATGTGACTGCAGGACAGCCACCCCAAATATCTTGCAGCAACTCAATGTTGTCCTTGACAAATCGGCCAGATCCATATCTTGTTCCTTTGTTCACGGCTGCGTTATACCCTCTTCTCAACACCCAAACTTTGTTAATCTCTCCAGATTGTCAACAGTTGTTTTTATAGGTCTCATTTTTTCTCATTTCGGACACATTTCTGACCGGTATTTTTTCCGACCCACAATATACAACTGGAAATATTGCAGCCGTCATCTTTCTCAGGTCAGTGTACATTGCCACCAATCTGCCTCAAAGTCTACTCCGTCAAATGTTTTTGCGGATTTGTATTCCGACAGATTCAACAACAATGACTCTACCATTTCGCCAGTCCACTTCCAACATTTGTTCCTGGAACTTTGCTGTTATGGAGTTGCCTGAGAAGTTGTAACTTGAGTCTGACATGATGATGGTGGCTCATTATATAAATCACTAGCATTAACCGTGGATGTATTGCTGGCAGCACTGCAGTCTGTATTAATTAATGTTTGAATCAAATCACTATTGGCGCGAGCATGTCAAGTAGTTTTGGATACGGTTGTGTCTGTTTACATGGAGTTTGAAGGATCTCTCGAAATTTCAAACCTATTTTGAGAATAGGTTTGAAATCATCACAATTTAAATTTTAGTGCGGCCGTTATCATGTAAACCCGGATATGGGATTGACCGGGAGGCGTACTGAAATAGAGTTAGTGTACTCTAAAGCCGAATTTCCACTTGTATAATTTTTGCCTTGGAACGGATCGGATCGGATCGGAACGGAACGGAATTTTTCTAATTTCAATTTCCACTGAGATTTTGGTAGAAAAAGATTAAGTATGCAGTAGCAAACAAACATGGCTCTTTTAAGTTTAAGAACGAAAATCTTACTTCTTTTACGGAAAAATTAAGAGAAAAACAAGAAGGAAAATATGGGTTTGCAATATATTTAAAGAAAAAAAAAACAAACAGGAGAGTTTCATTTTACTTATCAAAGAAATGCAACTACATAATCATGTGATGTTTTTCCAATATTTTCGCATATGTCCTACTCAGTATGAACGTATGAATGTCTCAAGTTGCTCCAAAATTAATAAAATCACAACAGAAAAGGGAGCCTATTGTCCCCAGTGAAAGATTCTGTGGTGCATTTAGGTATATTACGTCGACCTGCTTTCGTCATTTTTGTTTTTCTTGGAGCATGTTGACTCATCCATGTTCAAGTTGTCACGAAAATTCTAACGCAAGTGATTGGTTATTTTTCCCAAATCCGACCATTTTCCGTAGGAAAGCTTGGAAAAATGTTAAAATCATTTCAACTTTCGCTCGGAACGGAACGGAACGGAACGGAATTAAAATTTTCCAAGCCACGTGGTTAAAATAATGTCTTCCCGCATGCGCTAGAATAATTTTTTTCCGTTCCGATCCGTTCCGAGGCAAAAATTATGCAAGTGGAAATTCGGCTCAAGATCCTGGAAAAAAATATTAATGCTGATCCTGTCGCACCACTTTAAATAGAATTATAGCGGGCGGTTTCTATTCGTAGTGACTTTTGAAATAGCTATTGTATCTTTAAAATCTGTTACTGAATGAGAACCAGGTAATCAGTTCATGTTAATATAAAAACGGGTCAAAAGAAACTGATGTTGTGATAGTTGCCTGATTATACTCGTATTAAACTTTGTTCATTATTTAAGAGTCTGGCCTTGATTTGCTTATAAAAAAGTGTGTTCAGCAACAACAAATGTTCACAGACACGTATAACCATTTACTGTATATGTGAAACATTGCAGAGTATATTGGGTTAACAATATAACGGTTTTCTCCAAACTACATGGTGATTTTAGATACAAATATATAGTTTGCATTACCGTATTTCATCTATTAACCGTCCGGGCGCGCTTATTAACTTTTTATCGAAATTTAGGGGGCGGTTACTAGAGGGGGGTGGGTGGGTGCGGGTGAGGGGTTTAAAGGAGGGGAGGTTATTAAATTGTTTCCAAAATCCATACAACAAAATAATTTGCCATTGATAAAGCACAGCAACGGAATTATTTCTTGATTATATTACGATACTGTTCACGCTTGAATCCATCGAACTATTAATTTTATTGAAGGGCCACGCATATTTCCAGCTTCTGTTTTTCTATTATTATTCTCGTAGTAATTAATCCATTATCTGAGGAAAATTAGATCTATCCTCTACCACCTCTATACCAAAATGTCGTGAATCCCGATTTTCCGATATTGCGTATCGGAGCTTAAAGCGTCTGGATCTAGGCTGAGGTTTTCTATTTTCCAATAACCGCACGGGCGTTTATTTGAGGGGGCGCTCATTAAATTAATTTCGAATTTGTGCGGGTGCTTATTAGAGGGGGCGCTTAAAAGAAGGGGCGCTTAAAAGAGAAAATACGGTATTTTTCCTCGAGGTTCAACTTCATAGCTTAGAATTTATTTTTACAAAGCTCATTTACACAACAGTAATTGCAATAATAATGACTGACGAAAAGATGAACAAAATTACGATAATGGCGTTATCCAGAAAGTCTGCAAGTTTTTTAGAACGGATTCCAATTCTTTCACTTCTGGTTTCTTCAAATTGGTTGTTGTTATACTGAAGTAATAGTTTGAGAATATTCTTAAGAACTGGGCCCTTGTTTGTTTTCAGTCGATCTTTTATACTTGGTGAGGTTAGCAAGCGAACTATTTCATCAGACGATATGTTATTTTTTATTGCCTGTTGGATTTGGTCTCTCCATAACCATTTTGGTAAAATCCTTTTTTCAAAACATTTTGGAAACCATAGCAATTTAGTTTCATCGAAACGAAAAATTGCAACGACCACTGTGCCGATAACTGCTAGGAATACATCAAAAACCAATAAAACATATAACTTTGACATGAGTGAAATTTCATTAGTTTTTGGTAAAATTGCTTTTATAATGAATTGCAGCATAAATACGGTGGCTAGGAGAATAACGAGGAGTAAATTCAAACGTTCTGACGACTCCAATGAAACGAAATTAGCCATTAAAAGTGTTAAAATCAAAAACACCACTGGCAACACATAGTGAAAAATGTAATACTTTGTTTTTCTTCTTAAATTAAGACGGATTTCATATATTGACATCGGTTCCTTACAACATTCGTAATAAAGCTCTTTAACTTTGCTGGATGCATCTGTAAGTTCCCATTCAGCATTCTGTCGGAAACCATCTTTTATGGTTGGTAGGTTCATTTTTTCTAATTTAACAGTTTTGATTGTATCTGTCCATGGTCCGAGAACAATTGTACATTCCTGTTTATCGAAGGGAAACTGACTTAAGTGTAAAACACATGATGTCTCCAAATAGATTGGTGATAACCATGTTGTCAATCCATTGCTTTCAACTTTCAATTTGGTTTTTATACTTTTGGTACTCCAAAGATCTTGAATGTCATCATCGTCATCAATAGTCTCTTCATCGTCACTTTCCTGAGTTGCTTTTTTGACACTACATTAGATATACAAAAATTGGCAGAACGATGCTTACAGATGTTTTTATATTGAGATGATTGTAATGTTTCATCAAAGCTCATTACAGGGACATAACGAAGTTTTGCCTTCGATGTCATAAAACGAAGGATATTTTACATTTAAAATAATAATCAATAAAATGCCCAAATGGGCTTCAGTTGTGTTCAAACCTTGTATAGGCAACTATTTCAGGAGCCCATGCCATTGTATTATCTATGTTTATTGATTTGATATTGCCTTCATCTGTTGAATTCCAATACAGCAACTCATTTTTCCATTTCTATAGTAAAATTAGCGTAGTTTCAATTCAGTTTAAATTCTGTAGTATTATAAGTAAGTGATACAAAGATTTTGGATTATATTTTGATCAACCATCAATAAACAACCTCTTTCAGAAATGCCTCTGGCTACGCAATAAAAAAGAGTCTAATGTCTAGTACATTAGTTATTGCAGTATTGTTGCAGGATATAGAGAAGTTCTTGTTGCAGAAACAAACTGACTTTATTAGACTGTTGATAAACATTAATCAATAAAAAATCATGAAAATTTTGCTCTGCGGTAAGAGTTAGAGTTCAATTAAGTTTCTTATATAGTACAACTGTGCAAATATTGGAAAATCACTTTAATCTTTTCAGGTTGTTTGGCTACTTTAAATCATGCTTAAGGTGAAAATTGAACTAAATCGAACTTCTTTATGTCAACAGGGCGCCACATTAATTACAAATTTTAGAGATATGAATTGGGGTAGTCACAAATACGAATGGTTAGTCACTTAACTTTAAGTGCTACCTGTAAATCAACGCTTCATTAAAATTAAATGATTGATAAAACAAAAATGGTTATTTACCATTCTGAGATATGCACGTACTTTTACTCTTTGTGCTGTGGTTGACTATGATAAAAACATAAGATATGGCACAACTACTTCAAATTCCATCAGTTTATAATCTGTAAAGTCTGGTTCACCACTGGCGATTACAACGATTAAGTTTCAGTGTAACGTGTTTTTCATTAAATATTTCTTTTTTTTTTATCCCGTCTACGTTTTCTTATAAAATAAATAGCAACAAGAGCTTACATAAGTTTTTGTTTTTTTTTTCATTTTCCCTCTTACTTGTTAGCTCTGAGTTTTGAATTTAGCATTTTGAAATACTTGAGAGTGATCACTCCTGTCAACTTGCGATAACATGGGTTAATTTCTTTCTTTAAAAGTGGCAATCGTCATAATCGGCAGGTCTGATCCAGGCCTAGGTATTATCGATTGAGCAATAATTTCTTTTCTTTTGTAATTCTGAAATCAGATATTTTTGGTTTACCATACCTCCATTGATCACAACATTATGAATGCTAACCTTAGAAAGTAAAAATTATTAATGAAATCTTACTACTTCCAATATATCTCTCACATCAAAGTTCATATAGACAATGACCGGCTTGTGTGGATCTGCTATTGGCCTTCCATATCCAAATTCTTGGGAAGAGACATATTTTGAAATAACGTTACTTTCCGAGGATTGGATAACTAGAATAAGAATTAAGCACTTTCCATTTCAGTTATCTCTTCAGCTAGCTTCAACCGAATACAACAGATCTTTTCAAAATTAAGTCACAACAGTCATCGCCTTCAGGCCGTACAATTATGACATTTGCATCGTCTTTGAAAAGCAAACGATACGTAAGAAATTTAAAAAAAAGAGATATAAGGCGATGGCTTATGTGATGATGAAAGCCGGAAGTGCGAATAGACCTTTCCCGAATTTCTGTTTAAACACCGTGTTATAGCCTATCCTCTAAGTTTCGCCTCTTTTTCAAACTCTTAATTACTTCTAATTATTCCACTGGGGAAGTGAAAGAACAAGTAGGTATTACTTATTGAAAACATTTTGCAATTAGAAAAACATTGAAAAACATAGAAACGAGGCGAAACTTGATAACTAAGCATTAACTCAACATTTGAACAGAAATTCGGGAAAGGTGTATTGTCAATCTCACTGTCAAAAATGTAAAAAATCATTTTAACTAAATTTTAATGAATGCTTACAAAAGAAACTTTGTAATGAAGAGTAAGAGTTTCCTGTCATTGAAAAAGCAACTTACAGCACAACGTAGGATAGATGTGAATCCCAAAAATGATGAAAATCCAACGACACATCATTCAGCAAACAAGGTTTACCAAGTGTAAAAAGTGTAAAAATACAATCAGTCGAACTGAAAATATGCATTTAAATTCATGAAAGATATCAAAGCTTATTAGAGCTTAAAGAGAAACTTATTGCGGTGACTCTTATCGTGATGAAACCTTTCACACTTTTGATTTAATTTTGACTTGTTGTTGTCACAGATTTTTCTTCAAATTGAGATTAAAAGCTTGATAAGAAACTGAAAAAAAGTGAGAAAGGCACGATACAGTGGTTAGCTATTACGCTCGCCTCTTCAGAAACAGATATATGTTAAGATTACACGAGTAATTTAATCATACACTATTTGAAGAGCTTTTGTCAATGGATGGATCTGTCTCTATACACATGAAGAATATTCAAAGTTTAATGATAGAGTTATATAAAGTTAAAAATAAATTACCTTCATCGTTATCAGATATATTTAAAGTAAAGGACTCGTCACCTTATAAACAACGTTCAATTTGTGAATTCAAAATACCAAAAGTAAGGACTTCAAGCTACGGAAAAGAAAGCCTGAAGTACTTGGGTCCGAAGATCTGGGCGACAATACCTTTACAAATTTGGGAATCAGAGAACCTCGATTCATTCAGGGGATTGATAAAAAAATGGATCTCCAAAAAATGTCCCTATCGACTATGCAAAACATACATTGGAGATATAGGATTTGTTTGAGTGCTGTCACGTTTAATATCGTTTAATTCTTTTTAGTGATCTTAGTTTTATCATTATGACTCATTCAATTTATTCGTTTTATTTAATTTATTCACTGTAAATCATTTTGAAATTGTTGACTTGAATTAGCCACGTCGAGCTATAGTTTTTTATTTCTACCATTGTAAGACCTATTTTAATCTATGTCAACACGAAATAAAGATATAGTAATAATAATAACAATAATGCGTAGCATACATGACAAATTTAAAAAAAAAAATTCTTTTTCAAAATAACCCTTAACTTTTCAGTTTAAAGTTTTTTTTATGACTTTTTTTTATAGGATAGTGGTTTATTTCCAAATAAAAACTTGTCTCATTCATTAATCTGGATTTTCTTTTATTGATTATTCACACATTTTGTGTAATCATCAGTTATTTAAAACTGTTAATATCAATCGTTAGCTTATAGAAAATGCTTTCCGCTAGTGTGTTATATAGCAAACATTTATTTATAAAATTTTAATTTACTACTAGACGCAGAGGCGGCGTCCCTCGCCGCCCATGTTCGGCTTAGGTTGTGTCACCTCAAAGAGTTCACAAAAAATAACATGACATGCAAACAGGGGTATCAAGGGAAGAACCGAAGCATTTATTTGGCGTTCTTATTATTATCGTTCTTTAATTATTTACTAAATACATTCATATTATAGTTGCTGTGTATATGAGGTTTCTTCAGGAACAGTTCGAGAGAGGAGGAGCAATAGATGATGTGGTCCACGGCTTAACTAAAAGAAAAAACAAACATTTAAAGTAACATTTTGAAGTTGAAGGCAGTATTCACATAATAACATAATGACGTATTCGTTAGGACTTACTTACACAACGTGGTCAATGCTGCTAGACATTGTTGGCATTAATACTACAGGCTGGTTAACAAATTTCTGAAACAAAATTCAGCTTTTTTATCAAATTTTAGGCAATTTCCCTGCCTTGAAGTGTTGAAAATGATACTAAATTCAAGCCTCAAGGCAAACAAAGGTACATAAATCCAGCCCTCATCATAGTAGCATAAGCCAGCTTAAATGTCAATTTAATGCTCTTTAACAAAGGTATTTGATCACACATTCTCACTGTGAGAAATACAACAAAACAATTTTGAAAATTATAAAAAGATCCTCAAAAACGTATACAAGAACATTTTCATAAACTGATAGTATGTGACCGTCCAGGGGATTTTGATAACAAACGATAAAACGTTATATAGTTACATAACGATATTCTTTTTTGTAATAACGTTACTTTTTAACGTTATATCGTTATGCATAACGATATAACGTTATATCGTTGTTATACAGTAACGTTACTGTAACGATAACGATATAACGTTAGAACATAATGATAAAATGTTATACGGTTATGAAAACAATTTCTAGCAGTTCTTGCGAAAGTAATCACCATGAAAGTTCTTTCAGATTTTTCAGTTTATAACACTTTGATATAAACTAAATGGAAGACTTCTCCATTTCCGAAGTAAACAATTAATTCGTACTCCGTTCAATTTATTATACAATGGGTTGTTTTTCAGAAATTGCCTCCTTATGCAGTTCTAACTCTTTCTCTGGTAGCTGTGATGGTGTGTTTTGAATTTCAGGGAAGGATGTATTACCTTAGAAAATTCTTTTATTTACAATGCTATCAAACAAAACTAGATAACTATATAAAACCAAAACGTGATCAGAGCATCAGAGAGTTCACATCGAATGTTTACATACATTCGATAACAGTCGGTATGTATTCGAATGTTTTTAAAAATGCAATGCAATGCAAATAAAAGATCTTCCTAATGTTTTTCTCATGAGTTGTAGCGTAAAGTCAAATTTAAATATTTAAGAGATTTCCCATAAAGAGTATGTATGCGGCCCTCCAAGATCCTAACAAAAATATTAATGATGTTGCGGTCTAAAATAATTTCACAAAGGAAATTTCAGTTGAAAACTTTCCCTGAGTGAAAATACATCTTCTTGAAATACAACGTTTTCCTCCAAGGGATTGCAGTAGCAATCCTGTCGAACAACTTAAAATAGAATTATAGCGGACGGTTTCTATTTGTAGTAGCTTACGAAGTTACTATCGTATCTTTTATCTGTAACTGAGTGAGAACCAGGTAATCAGTTCATGTTAATATGCAAACAAGTCAAAAGAAACTGATGTTAATTGAAATCCTTAAAACGAAGCAATACATGTTTGATTTATCGTATTCGTATTAAATTTTGTTAAATTGATTTTTTCCCTGTTTTTCTAAACTAATTTTTACAGCTGCAATAAATTCAGGAGATTATTTTTTCTATGAAACATAAACGGGATAGTTTTAAAGCACAATGTTCTGGGTGTTTCCTGTCGTGTGTTTTTAAACAAGAGACGAATTTATTCGCAAACAATACCAACTGTAATAAACTCATTAGATTATTTATTCTTTAAAACATAAACGTCATAATTTTAAAGGGGAAGTCTACTTTTAAAATCGAAATTTAGGTTTTTGTACCATTAGGCAGACTTTCAAAAATGATGAAAGTCAGTTTTTAAATTTTCAAAAAATCATTTTTCGTTCACGAGATATTGCTGTTTAAAGTTTTTGCTCCAAACTTGATCTCCATGGAAACGTGACATCACAACGTGCAACAATAAATTGCTGACATATAAACATGTAAACCAGCTTTCCCAGCTTTTCCAGCCCATTTCTCAAAAACAAGCTTTTTTCCAGCTTTTCCAGCTTTCCCAGCCTTGTCAACCAACCTGTACTATTACTTTAACATCATAAAAAAAGGCAATCATAATGTTAAGAACACTACTTTTAGGACATGCAGTCAATACAAAATGTCGTGAAGTTTATGAAGATAATCACAAAGTAAAGTAAAGAATATTATGTAGTAAATAACTACAATAGCCCATTTTGACAACATAAAGGAGATAACGAAAATTCCTGAAGCAATACTAATTTAGTATGTTCAAGAAAAAATATTGGACAATGGTTCAAGTTATATATTCTCGATATATATTTTTTACAATGTATAGTCAAATAAATACAAACACTTCTGGAACAATTTATTTCATGGTGAGCAGTTGATGCATCTTCCCAAGCATATCATGAAACACATATGATTATTACGGTTAAAACTTCTCCCAAGCCATAAGGGATTGACTAAGTCTATTCTTCCAGGAAGAAAACGTATAATAGGTAAAGCATTGGGATTTCAAAGAAATTTAAACTGTTAAAAAGGAGGGTAGGTGATAACGCTGAATTTTATACATAATGATTGACGTGTGAACATGCAACAATTTTTTCAGTTACCTTATTGGCCCTTTTTACGCCGGCCCTAATGTTGCGTTAATTTTGGTGCGCAGCGTTAAAAGGGCCGGCGTAAAAAGGGCCAAAGAAATGGAAATTTCTCAAAAAATCGGCGTTATTTTTTAAAGTTCAAATTTAGATTTTACAGGTCTTAATTCTAATATATTTCATTATGGGCTTTATAGAATTTGACTTCAGAGGCTTTTGAAGTAAAAAGACTGACAGTAATATGCATTAACTGAAGAATTTTTTCTCGATAGTTCGTAAAACCTTTACAAGATCTTTGTATAGAACAAATATTACCTTAGGAGAAAACATATTTGCAGGAGAATTTCTCGAATTTCCTAAAACAGTCTATGAATTTGCAACGGCCAACAATCGATTTTTATTAAACTCGTAAAATCCAGTTAGCGCCAAATCTTGTCTCCCTAAGGTTTTATGAAAAAATAAATATAAACTTTTAAGAACATAATAGCTTTTGATTTAAAAAGTGTTTTCAACAACAAGATCGATTTCTTGGAAAGGATTTTCACAAAGATTCGCTAAATTAATTGATTCGGTAACTGCTTTGGTAATATGTGCTTTTCGAAAACCATTGATAATAATACTTTTAGAGTTTTTCAAATGTTTGTACATATCAATAATCCATCTTGCGTGGAGAGGTTTAACAACGCTTAATCTATTCCCGAAGGAGGGCTTGAGATCCCCATTCTAATGCATTTTGTGCATGAAAACGGTGTGATACTAGAAAAGATGAAATGCTTCGTAGGTGATCAAGTTGAAAAAATGAAACAAACTTTAGATGTGAAAGAACTCTTTGGAGACAATGAAGAGTCAGATGAAGGGGAAGTTGAAGCAGAAATAGAGGTAGAATCAGATGACGATGAGGGAATAAGAGAAAATAATGAAAGCATTAATGAAAAAGAGGACGAAATAATTGTAATAGATTAAGTCTTACGATGTATTAGATGATATATATTAGAAGACTTTTGTAGTATAAGTTAAAATTTGAACAGAAAAAGTGAAAAATAGTGCTTAAACATTTTTTTTTTCTTTTTTACTTTTGAGGCGTAAATAACGGCTCTAAGTGGCGTTAAGGCAAAATCTTTGGATGGCGGAATAAGGGCCGGCGTAAAAAGAGCCGGCGTTAAATTAGGGCCGGCGTAAAAAGGGCCGATAAGGTACTTCAAATCAGTTAAAGTATGGCTGTAGCATGAGAAATTTCTAACTTTCTGATATCTCAATAAAAGTAGACAGATCTTCCAAGTGCCATTTCACATTAGCTGATACGTATCTTGTACTCTACGACGCCATGCAAACTCTAAACATATGAAAATAAGTTGCGGTCATAACAAGAACTCATGAAAAACTTTAACTGAATTTATTTTCATTTTGTTAGAAAAAGTGCAAGTGAGGAGTGAATTTTTTAAAAAGGATTCTTACCCACGTTTGATGAAGAAATCATTTAACTGAGTATATGGTGTCTCAATACTACAACGTAAAATCAATAATGTGGAAAAGGTTTACGCTCTGCTATCTAAAAAAGAAAAAAATTCTTGAAGTGAACTGCAGGTATGCAAATAACAATGGATTATCAGGTTAAAAAAAGGAGAAGAATTATAAGTTAAATATTCATACCAATTTTTAAAAGAAGCATGCAGTCAACATGTATGAACGTATATCGCTGCTATATACCAATGATAAAACTGGCTTTTCAATGACATCAGAATCTCAAATAAAAAGGGAATAAAATAGAACATTTCACACATACAACGGTGTTTTAACGCTTTCATACCCTTCTCCACCCGGCTTTCAATCTAATCTATTCAATCTTCAAACTACTCTAACTTCAAGGTAATCTAATCTAATGCTCTAAAATCATCATTAGGGATTTCAATTTATTCAATCTATTCAATCTGATCTAATGCCACACCCATCATTATTTCAATTTATTCAATATATTCAATTCAATGTATACCATTTAAATTTCCAGGTAATCTAATCTAATTCATCTTGCGTAAAGTTTCAATTCATGATATTTTATATCAAGTGTACGTATATTTTCGCAAGGTAACCACAGATATTCAAAACAATATCTATTTATATCATTGCATGTAAATGCCAGCCCTTCCAAAGTCCTGACCTTGACATTTGTTTATGATAATTTACGGAGAGGAAACTGTGTACGCTTCAGCTGAAACGGAAGGTTGGTGTCATTCGGAAATAATGCTAGTCTAGGATTGAGCACCAGATTTCCAGCGGAGATACCGGTCAGCACTTCACAATCGAAGGTATTCCCTCGGAGATTACGTATGAATAATCGCATACCGCTGTATAAACCATCCTTCAATAATAAAGTTCGCGGCAGCATCACTATACTGTTGACTTTCAAGTTTAACCTGTGTGGAGGCATTCCAGAAGCAGTAAGCCAATTGATGAACTCCATCGGATACAGATCAATCTCTTCCTGCTCATCAGAAACAACAAAATCGACACTAAAGTACGCGACTGTTTCACCAGGCATTCCCTTAAGAACCCGTTCGTTAATCATTAAAGCCTAGTCATTGGTCTGTGTCAGAATTACATAACTCGATATATCCTTTCCTACAGCATTGCTAAAAAAAGAGTGGACAATATCATTATTTTCATGCAAAGCACATTCGTACAGTCTTTAAATAGATCATCCACTTTCTTCGGTATGGCTCCATAAGGGGGTAACCCCCCGTAAAATGACTAATTTTTCAATTTTCTGAAAACATCATTTTTGGATAATTTGAAGAATTCACTTTCAGAAATCATAATTTTCAAAAAGCAGAAGAAATGTGGTATTATTCCCAAAATAAAACACCGCTACCGAAATTGTTTACTTAGCAACGCCTTAGCAACGTCAAATTTCCACCTGGAAAAATCGTTTTTCTCATCGTTTTTCTGCTCCGAAACCATAACCCTGGTTAAACGGATTTCGCTAAAGGGTTGGGCTAGTGAGGCACAAAAGAATCTCGATAAAAAAGCTGCTACGAAGCGAGACAATCCACCCTATTCGGTAAACTGTAAACGATATCTATCGGAATACGCTGGCTAGCGGAGATCGATAGTTCCCGGTTACGCTTATGCTCCACAGCTCCAGAGATAGCGGAGTGCGATAAAAATCGCTTCAAGTTATGATTTAGTGTAGACCGTGCTAGCATCATAATGACAACATCGATGTAAAATGGCGGAGGCGGAAGCGAGTAGCCAAGTAGCTGATGAAGAGGCAATAAGCATGCAACCTGAAGCTAGAGAATTTTTGGAAAACAAATTTGAAGGTCTTTCTTTATCATTAAGTGTCTAGTTTGATGTTTTTTTATTAATCATCATATCGAATGCTGAGATACAAGGCAGTTTTACATGCTCCCCTTCTTTTTTCTCTAATTAATAGTGCACTGTGAATTTATTGTATTGCATATATAAAGCAGTACAGTAATAAGAAAAATGTAGTAAGGAAATCACTTTCTGTTTTCTAGTGGTGTTTTCTAGTGACGTAGCTCTGTACCTATATAGGTTTTCTCTTATCTAAATTGCAGCAACACCAACTGACTCTGGAGTTCTACCAGCTTCCTACTACTGTAGTCTATATAAAGTGTGTTTCCTATGTGCTGTAAATAAAACCTCCCTCTATATATATTAGTTTTATATGATGTGCACAAGGGTATATAGAAATAAAACTACACTTTACGAAGTTATAAACTCACATGTTTCCTCAGCTATATATATATTTATGTGAATTGTAAACATCTCTACAATAATATGAGATGGTCTGCCTCTTGTGTTGCCTATGGTTGTTATGGATGTAGTAGGCTTAATTGCCCCACCTTTTTACATGTCTCATCCAATAATCAACAAAAAATAAGCTGCAGCTATTTATAAATTTTAAGCAATTCGGCCATTATTTGTATATAAATGTCAACCAAAGTTCTGAGTTTTCAAATTTGTTTATGGTCAAATTTTATGATATTTTTGGGAAGAAGAATCCCTATACTTTCAAGTTCTAAACAATTTAATTGCAAAGAAGCTCCAGAAATATTTTTACATGGGCTTTAACGACAGGCACTTTTTCATCTTTATGAATTGGAAAAAAGGACAAATTACATAATTGGTAGTGTGAGAAGAATATTGATCAACTTTGTGTTTGCTGCACATTATTTCATGTCAAATAAATTGGGACAGTAGTTTGAATTCCTAAAATGAAAGCCAAATTAGTGTTATTTGACCAAAATACTCCATATTTTATGTCATGTCACGTCACGTCACATTTTAAGACAATCTTATTAATAAATTTTGAAATAATAGTACTATCTTGCTCAAATTAAAATTTCAAAGCCAAAAAGTACCCATCTAAAGGTCTTTTGAAAGTTCTTCTCAATCTTCTTTTTTGACCTAGTTAAACTTTTGTTATGTCACCTCACGTTTAATAAAAAGTTTAATACCTGTATGGTATTATTTGCTGCAACACTCAAAAATAGAGACATTGCCATTCTAATGTTCCATATCAGGTATACAAATTTAATAAATTCTAAATACAATGGTTTTTACCACCTAAGTTAACTGTTAGTCTTTTTCAATATTTGTGTCCTCAGAGGGTTCACTGTGTGAAGGAAGATTTTATAAGAAAACAGTGTCGAAAGTTTCACATTGAAGAAATCATTTTTGGGCTCTATAGAGCTTTTCAATCAAAGAATTTTTATTTTACTTGCTAACTTGGTTGCTAACTAGGGTAAGGTTTTTGGTGCTCTTTGCAACACCATCCCCACTTTAACACAAATTGGTCCAGATGGCAAAGAAAATGTTTTTGGAAGTATAGATAAGACATTATCTATTTCTGACTTAATTGTTGTTTCTCTAGCATTTAGTAAATATCAAGCTTCATGGATTTTAATTTCTCTTGTCTTTTTTTCTTTTTTTATTGCTTTCAAGATCCCAGGCTATCTTGGATGGGTAAAAGTTAAAGAAAAATATAATATTTTTTCAATTCCAACTAATAAAGGTTCAAATCATGTTTAAATCAAAATTTAAGAGTAATTTATTTTGAAATAGCCAGCTATTGCACTTACTTGTCTTTATACTGTGCACTATGTTACGTCACATCACACGAAAATACGTCACGTCACACAAATTATTTTTTATGTTGTGTTTCATGATAAGAGGTAATCTGCACAAATTTTGGTTCTGAACACTCACCAGTCTATGTTGTTACCCAAAACTAACATTTAAAGTCAATTGAGTGGCTCTATTCACACCATTAACATGCATGTTTGGAAAAAAAGTGTTTCTGCAAATTACGTCACGTCACGCCTTTGATTTAGCTTGTTTTCAAATGGAGAGGCAGTATAAAAAAGATTCTTTTTGCCAAAAAGTTTCATGCGTTGAGTCCTAATATTGACTAAAAGGATATATATAGTCAAAACTACATTTCCCTTTGCACCATTAACTCTTAAAGTCTTCATGTTTTGTCACATCACATGGAATAATGGCCGAATTGCTATATGTTTCACTTGTTAACATTCTCCAAGTATTGATGTATATGTGATGGATGAGTTTCCAATTGATGCTATGTTTATATAATATATATTATATATAATATAAAGGACAGTAATCTTGAAGTGTTTAGAACAAAACAAAACAACTCAATATAGGTATATGCAGTAATAATCAATGAAAGAATATATATATTTGGTTCACAGGAGGAAGCCCTTTAATTAAAAAAATTCTTGTGAAATTTAATTTCTTTCGAAATACTACATAATATTTTGCATATGCAAAATCACAATAGGTAGTAACTTCATTATTATCCATGGAGCGAAAAAACTTCAAAATTTCTTGAATTTTCTCAACAAACATTTTAATAATATTGGTAGAAAAAAATCACTCTTTTCAGGGTTTACAGCAATCAATAAAATGTAAAGAATTTTCAGGGAAGTTTGGAGCTGCATCATGGATTTTCAGTGATAAGGGAATATTCAAGGGTTGAATCTGCCCTTTCAGTTTGAATAACACATGGACACATTCTCCAAATGTTGATATAGTTTACAAACAGTCTATGTAAGTCACTTCTATATCCAAATGTGAAAAGTATAATTATATATATATATATTATGTGAAAACGTTTGAAGGTTTAACTGCTTTAGTTAAAATTGTTTCAACAATTTTAGGTATTTACATGTATACACATTGTATATTCAGGTTAATTATCAGTCTATTCTGATAGAGGAGAGTGAATTGAGTTAAAATATATTCCTAATTATGTATATGTGATTCAAACTGTTACTGTAGATTTATTTTAGGCTTTATTATAAGAACAGGACCCTCAGATTTGGCCAAAAGATAAGAATGTAAACTAACAAAAATTAAAACAGAATTTTCTTGTAAAAAGAAGCTATTGGTTATCATCACAAGCTATTGAAAAGTGATTTAGAAGTATATTGTTTTTAACTTTTTCATCTTCAATAAATAAGTGAAAAAATATTATTGATGGCCTGATTTAAACCTGTTACAAAAGTATTAGCATTTTTCCATCTAACACGATAACAGTTTGTTTCAATGTTTTTTTACCATCATCCTTTTGTAGAAATCATGTTTTGGAATTTTGTAAATTCTATTCTAGTATACTTTGCAAAAACGTTTGCTTGATATTGTATCATAAACGTGCTGTTTTTTATATAGCCTAAGTATTGATTTCTCTGTCCGACATAAAACAAGTACTTTTGTAACAGACCCACAGTCATTATGAAATAGCTACCATGTTTAATATGTATTTCATTTCCTACCATGTTTTGTTACAAATTAATTTGAATAATAATAAAGATGGACACCAGAACAAGAAAAGTTATAGATTTATTTTTATTTATCAAAAGTTCCATAAAAACAAAATGAGACACAAAACTGTAAAAGTAAGAATAAATTAAGAACAATCCAGGCTGAAAAAGGTTCAAAATATAAGACCCCCCCCAGCCTTAGGTGAGAATTTATTGGTTCTTATAACAGGTTTGTATGTGGAAAGTATATTATGTGCTTTTATCAATTTTTGTATGAAATAAGATATAAATAATAAGACGTATCTGTGAATAAACATAAATGATTTATTTTAAGCATTTACTTTTAAAAAAGATATGTTGGAAATTGGTTTATAAGAAGTGAGAGATTCAATTGCCTTTTCTGTCTTGTGGACAAAAACATTTGCTGGCTGTTTAGTGAAAATGTTTCCTGCTATATATGACATTGTTTAATTATTTTATAAACCATCACTCACTCTCTGTGTATCTTCGTCTATTACTAGGTTGCACCCTTTGATGTTTTTAGTTCATTTCAAGGGTGCTTGTTTCTTCAAACAAATGTCACAAAACAATATTATGTTATCCAGTCTAACAAGTCAATGTTAAACTATTTTGGCTCATGTATTGGCTGCAACATTTGACACTCCGGACATTTCAATAATAAATGATAAAATATTATCTGACTTTTTATATAGCTTTAAAAGAAGGGAATAATAATGTTGATACATGTAAAGTGCAGGACTGTTCTAGAAAATCTGTATTATGTTTGTGTAACAATTCCAGGCCATCAACCTTGGTAAAAACTCACATCAAAGGTTTCAAAGGAATAAGGCAAAAGTTGTTTTTGTAAACTCAATCACACACAAAGAACATAATTTTAGATAGTCCGGGGGTTTTTAGATGAGTTATGTGACAGACGGCTTTATTGCGTTTTATTATAGTTGTCACGTTTCATTATAAAGTTAGGATTTCCAAAAGCTTCTATTTCACAGCCATCCAATGAGATGCTTTTTTTCATAATCCTTGAAATATATAGTTGCATTCTTCCATTGATA
This sequence comes from Turritopsis dohrnii, assembly GCA_027922465.2. Taxonomy (NCBI): domain Eukaryota; kingdom Metazoa; phylum Cnidaria; class Hydrozoa; order Anthoathecata; family Oceaniidae; genus Turritopsis; species Turritopsis dohrnii. Next base: position 45,735 of record BQMF02000186.1, on the reverse strand, counting down.
AAAACTACTGGCTTTATAGACAGATCTATACAATCTTCATTTTGTCATTATCATGACTGATTTTTTAAATTTAGTGACACATGAAGGTTTAAAATTTTGTGACTTGCTATTACTTTTAGATCCTACCAGAAAAAATGTCCTATCAATTTTGAGAAAGCTTTTGTCTCAAGGGATTTATGCTACTTTTTTATTCAATTTTTCAACATCGTTAAGGTTTTTTGAAAATTTTGATTTAAGTGATTCTGTACCAACCATCTGCAATTGAGGTATTAATTGCTACCTTTTGTATAAACGTATGAAGAAAAACAGAATAAAACCTCCTTGCATAATTCATTTGTCTTCTTTCATGTCTTTTGTTCAACAGATGTGTGGAAGGAAATCAAGGTTGCTGTAACTCCAGTATTGTCCGGAAAGTCACAACGTAAACGTAAAGTTATGAACAGAATAAGGGAAAATCTCCAGGTAGGTAACCTTTAAGTTTTCACACTTAAAACTCTTTATAATGATACAATTTTATAAATTTAGGCATTTCAGGTTTTCTTTTCGTTTTTGGCATTGCTTAATGTTGATATAATTAGAGTCTGTTAAATGACGTGCCCTACGTGCCCACGTGCCTTACGTGCCCTACGTGCCTTACGTGCCTTACGTGCCCTACGTAAGGCACGTGGGCACGTAGGGCACGTCATTTAGCAGACTCATATAATTATTACTGACAGAGAAAAGTTAGACGACTTGTGGGGACAGATATGAGTCAAGACGAGTTATTGCTCCATATTCAAACTGATTTGAATGAAAGATTTAACGTAAGTTGAATCATTCTTGTTCTTTCTGTCACACACTAAAATACTATCATGTACCGTATGATCACCGAACCGTTAGTGCGTCTTCATTCTCTTTAACCGTCGCACTCTCAGAAAATTTCAGGCGCAACGTCTTCCACATGTTCACGCGAAAATCACTCTGTAATTTTCATAGGGCTCCGATCAACAAAACTTTTCTAATTTCTTACGAAATTAGCCTATCTTGATAAGATCATTAAGTATATTACTCTGTGCTTATTCTTAGGAGTAACAGACTGCGCTGATTGTTAAATTAAAAAGTTTTTACTTTTTCAGGTTGATTTAAAATTCGACCTTTCAAGTGCACCATTAGCTATAGTAAATGAAACCTATTCTCCTGAGGCAAGTATAGGATTTAATTTTTTCTAAAAAATTTTCACTCACGTATAAAGTTTATTTTCTTTCTTTTGGCTGTAGGCTGGTTTTGGAGAATCAACCCTTGCTATAGATGGAGATGACGCATCCATTTGTACTCAAGCATGTGTAAGTGCTATTCCATTGATTTTTGGTACTGATTTAACACCATGTATTTTTTCTTTTGTACCGTTGCTTTCCTGGTTTCTGTTCTGTCGGTCCATTATTGTTTAGAATACAAGCAAACTAAAGGTCATAGGATGTGGATACAGACAAACTAAGGAGAACGAATTGTTAGAACGTTTGGAGGAATCCGAGAGTAAAGTTGAACATTTGAAAAGTGTCAATGCAGCTCTGGTTCATAAAGTACACGTACTTAAAGAGAAAAATGCGTCATTGTTACTCCGAAATGCCCATTTTACTAAACTGAAATTAACAGAGCAGTTAGGGCTGCGACGGTCAATGTGTGTAGTTGATGAGTCAATATTTTCACATCATTTTCATACGGGAGACGCTATCCTGCAAGATCAAAATCCAGTAGTTTTGAATTCAAATTTCGTGGCGACGCTCTGTATCCAAGATTTAAGAAAAGGATCCTTTGCGTCTGTTAAAAAGGCTACTTTTGATGATGGTGATAGCATCATTTTGAAACATTTCATTGACGACAAGATGTCACCAGTGTTCAATAACTTACACTTTATCAGTCACGAGCACAGAATTTTAAAATTTCTTGGAGATCACGCAAACATTGTTAAGAGTATTGGCGTGGTGCACCTTCACGACTCTTTTTATTCTGTTTTAACATTTGTTCAAGGCATAACATTCGATGAAGCTATCCGTGGAATTAATTGTGTCAAAGCCAGAAGTTTGCTGAGTGGTATTGCGAAAGGTCTTAGTCATCTTCATGAACATGGAGTTCTTCATAACCACCTGTCATCAAGCAACGTTATTGTGCAGGCTACTGATTTTCCCGTGATTATCGGGTTCTCCTTCGCATGCCGTGCTGTCTGCGTTCGGAAAAACTGTTTCGATGCAATACAGAAATTTGATCGACAAGACCATTTTGCCCCGGAACTCTATCATGGTTCCCCTGTATCGTATGCATCAGATGTATACAGTTATGGGCGTCTGCTGCAGCTAGTGTATCGACGCAGGTTCCCACTCAGTGAGAGTACTCGCAGTAAAATGGAAGGATTTGTGGTACAGTGCATGGACTCACGTCCAGAGTACCGAACACCAGCTCAACTCATCAACAAGCTGATAAACAAACTTTTTGCTTTTGACATGGAGAATAGCAGGTGATTTCGTTTTGTTTATATATATACCTACAGTTGACTCTCTCTAATTCGAATTTCTACTATTCGAATCTTTCTATAATTCGAACGAAATCAAAATCACCATCAATTTTCCTTAAGAAAGTCTTATAATTTACTTTCTACTTTTCCAATCTCTGTAATTCGAAATACCTCTATAATTCGAACAATTTGAACTTGAATTTTTGAGACCTGAATTTTTTCTGGTCTCCAAAGCGAAATTCTCTCTGTTATTCTAATTTTTGTCATCCAGAGTTTTGAATTTTTCCAATTCAGATTTGTCTCTCTAATTCGAATTTTCATCCTTTTTGCCTGAAAATTCGAATTAGGGAGACTTTCTACTATTCGAATCTCTCTGAAATTCGAACAAAATCTTATCTCCCTTGAGATTCGAATGAGAGAGAGTCAACTGTAATTACTTAAATTACATATTAACCAGCAGGCATTTCAACGTTGTATCAACGTTGGTTGGAAGTTGCAACGTTGGATAACGTTATAACAACGTTGCGGCAACGTTGGAATTCCAACGTTGGATAAACAACATTAGAATAACGTTGAAGTAACGTTGGAATTCCAACGTTGGATAAACAACATTAGAATAACGTTGAAGTAACGTTGGAATTCCAACGTTGGATAAATGACATTAGAATAACGTTGAAGTAACGTTGGAATTCCAACGTTGGATAAATGACATTAGCATAACGTTGAAGTAAAGTTGGAATTTTAACGTTGGATAAATGACATTAGAATAACGTTGAAGTAATGTCGGTTTTCTGATGTTGATCAAACAACGTTAGATCAACGTTCGTTTTAGTCATGGTCGAAGACTTGTGTCTTTTTACTCCCTGAAAGACTTTCGAGAGGGTAGAGATTTCGTGTCTATAAGATGAGTGGAAGAGGGCAAGGCAAGCTGATCTCTTTTTGAAAAAAACATTTCCTGTTTTTATCACATTTTCATTGTCTATATTTCTATAAGGACATATTTTTTGCTTGTACATCTATCCCTTAACTTTCTATATCTTTACATTTTGTTTTTATGGTTGTTGATGTACTTTTCGATATGCGCGCGGTTTTTTGGTTGTTTTCCCGCCAAATCATGAAATAATCCAATGAAATTGAATTGCACACGCACTTCAGAAAGATTCACCAATCGGCAAGGCCATGAATGTGTGGTATGTATCTTTTGTAAATTTTGTTTCAAATTAAAAATTGATGTTGAATATGCTAGGAGAGCTATTGTTGTCGGTGTTTAGCAGTTTGCTGTGTTTCATAATAAAAGAAAACACAAAACAAAAACATAAAGTATATGTTTTCCATATCGATGAATCCTAGTTAATTATAATTAATTACGTTTTGTTGGTGGTATCTGATTACAAACATTTGACATTTTAGAGAATTTTTGAAATTTGAATTTGCTTGCACTAAGATTCTTATACACTTAAGAATGTTTTTCAGAACAAGAGATATTGCAATTTTAATGAAAAAGTATCAGAAAAACTGGAAATATACCTTGAAATTGCTGTAATTTTGAGAAGAATAGACCTGAAGTAGAGAAACTTTTACAAAAAGAAAATTCCACCACAGTAATTTTTGTGTTTTAGTTGTCGTCACTGTGTATATTTTAGATCAAATTTTAACAGGATTCATAAAAACATGCAATATTTCCCTATAAAGTTGTGAAATTTTATTATTGCGTGTACATTGGATAACCATAAGAAAAATATATCATTTTAAATAATTACATTGTATAACTATCATCAATCTGATACTCAGGTAGATTTTGTCCTTAAAGCAGGAGAGAATTGAGTTTAACACCACAAAAGAACTTTTTTGTACCTATTATGAATTGAAGATGTTCATGGTCAAATTATAAGATTTCCCTTACAATTTTTGAGACCGAAATGCGACTTATATTTCCTATTATACAACTGAGTATTTTTTTTTGCGCAACACAACAACTACAGTCACTTTTAATCGAAATTTTTCGATCGAAAATTTCAGAGGAGAACAATTTCTGCTACAAATATTTCGATTATAGAATTCTACATAAAAACTTAAACTTACTTAGCTGGTTTTCATATTCAATGGGAGATTAACAATACAGCAGTTTGTTCTAAAGCAACCACAAGTAGAAACCGTCTGCTATAATTATTTTTTCTAAATTGTTCGAAATCCTGTCGAACAATTTAGAAAAAAGTGGGCAAAAAGGTAAGGCGGTCAAAAAAGAATCCTTTGAAGAAACTAATTTATATGATGCGATTACAAGTGAGATTCATTAACTTGATTTAAAGTATAAGAGAAGGTTAAAATAATTATCGATCTGAATGACCATATGAATTGGACTGCATCACTTAAAAGTACTTTTATTTTAGCCGCTGTAATGGATACTTTCAAGAAAGTTACCAAAGCAAAGGTTCATCTTGTGATTATGGACCAGCTGAAATATGCACCAGACTGCATGGACGGTGGAGGCCGAAAGACACGGGAATCCATCTCAGATAAGGCTGTAAATGATGAAGGAGACGACGCGGGAAATGACATCGACGACGACGACTTACAACATGATTAAAGTTTATCTATAGTTATTGTATGATGTGGAAAGATATTTATTGTGAATATGTTCTTATAATGAGACAAAAGAATTTCAGCGTGACAATAAGATTGTTTTTTGTGTGTCGGTTAGTTCCTTGGGTTAGCCGCTATCCACTGAAAATCTGTGTCAATAACAACATTAAATTACGAATCATCTACTCGGCTACCAGTTCAGACAATAAAGTGAAACGAAGCTATTTTTATCTGAATTTTAGCATTATCAACGTTGAAGCAACGTTGAAACAACGTTATTCGACGTTGTTTCAACGTTGCTATAACGTTGTAATCTGACGTGGTTTCAACGTTGAAAATCTGACGTCGGATTTTGTTTCATTTTCAACTGTGAATCAACGTTTGTTCAACGTTGGACATCAACTTCAACACAACGTTGATACAACGTTGAAATGCCTGCTGGGGAGCTGCAAAAAATGAGTATCGTTTTATTACCCTCTTCCCAACTATAAAATAGATTTTTTGAATTTTACTCTTGATTTTGGAAGATACCTCGCAAGTACAATATTCGAAATTTATTTCTCTTTTCATGTTAACAAACCATCGATTGTATTCAAAAAAATGAGTTACAGAAGGCATTTTCTGTTTTTTATTTGATATGATAAGGTGATTAATGTGGTGATGAATAACTATGGCAATGCAATCCATGTTTCTTGTTTGTCTTGAACCACACTGTACCCATTCAATCATCGCTTACTTACGTTTTTATGAAGGATTTGCTAGATATTGGAATAAATAAATGTAACAGTGACATTCGAAGAGCAAAAAGAATATCAATACCGATAAATATGTAAATGATGCCTTGCAAGCAGTGGACAAATCGGTGCAAAATTGATTTATGATAGAGACGTTAATGAACTCACGGTAGCATGTCTTATACTCGTGAAAAAACGTAAAGGCCGTCTTACACTTCTGGAGAATTTTCTACCAAAAGAAGCGCTTTTTTTCGCTAATACACCTTTCCCGAATTTCTGTTTAAATGCCGAGTTATCAAGTTTAGCCTCGTTTCTATGTTTTTCATTGTTTTTCTAATTGCATAATGTTTAAGTAATAGTTACTCGTTCTTTCAATTCCAGTGGAATAATTAGAAGTAATTAAGAGTTTGAAAAAGAGGCGAAACTTAGAGGTTAGGCTATAACACGGCGTTTAAACAGAAATTCGGGAAAGGTCTATTCTTCTTCTGCTCTTTTCCGTTCTTGTCCGGAAACTAGTTCCATTTTTTCTGTTGTTCCAAGCAGAAAAGAAATAAAACAATCAGGCTTAAATACTTTTTCTTTTCCGTTCCTATCGGCGTAAACAATTTCGAAAAATGGAAATCTGCCTTTAAAGTTAAAAAAGCTTGTCTGCAATTCTCAGTAGTATAATTTACCTGACTTATTTTAATAAAATTACACTTTATTAAGAAAATAACATTCTAAGTCTGGTTTTGGTAGATTATCAGCGATTTCCCAGGTGCAAGTCTTATAGCCAATCCATTTTACCAAATATTGTTGCGACCCGTTTGATGTTTTTCGGTCTAAACTTTTTTCCACGAAACCTTCATCATTTCGAGATTTTTCCAAAACCTCACGAAGGGTGACAATCTTCCCTGCTTCATTTGGTACATTATCATCTATTCCTAGATTTTGAATATTTTTATCGAGATCTGCTCGCTCGATCTCATCAATAGCAATAGGGGATTTTTTCTTTGGTGGAGACTGTTCGTCACGAGTATTCTGATCGTCTACCATCAAAGCAACTTCCATATTTTCACTATCAACCTGAGAAGCGGACGCAGGAGATTCCACAGCAGGTGCTGATGATATACCTATTTCTTTGGTGACTAGAAAGTAATTTCAAAATAAAAATTTCTCGGATCAGCAGTAATAATGAAGCATCGAGTACACAAGAAAAGAACCTTAAGAATGCATAAATTTACCTGTGAATGTAATATAATCTATGTTTCCCCTAAGTATTTCCAGCTCTGTCTTTGAACAATTGCTGGGCTTTTTAAATGTGTATCCCACTGGAAGACCGCTGACTACTACTATCCCATCTTCGATTTGCTTATATGGCACTGTTGTCCGTCTTCCGCCAGTTGATAAATCTATGATATATTACAAACAAGGTTGAATATGCAAATATTTGACATTCATACTGCTTCTTGCCATTAGACTGTTCATAGGGGGGAAAGGAGTTCGATTAACGAGCAGACATTTCGACGCCTTACATGGTGAGATGTCGTCTGCCTAAAAGTTACTGTTGAAATTTCGCTGTATTCATATAAAAAAGGCTATCACTTTTTTTAGACGAGATCTCTGTATACAGGTTCATAATATTTTCTCACCAGATGAACGCAATTTCCTTTTCCCGTAGTTCATTTATCTCCGGAACACATAGCTCTACAAATACCATTATCCAATGTATATTCAAATTAAATTGTTGTAGTTGTAGTATGTATCCGGGAGATAACTGAATTATGGGAACGGCCAATTTCCCTAGTAAGCAATGTAATAATTTTTTTTATCTAGACATCAAATCTTTATTTGTAATTCACCTTTGCGTAATTTTTTTGCTTACAGAAGAACAACAACAACTATTGCCTCGTTTTAAAGATTTTAATTACCTTATCGGCCCTTTTTACGCCGGCCCTAATGTGGCGTTAATTTTGGTGCACGGCGTTAAAAGGGCCGGCGTAAAAAGGGCCGGCGTAAAAAGGGCAAAAAAATGGAAATTTCTCAAAAAATCGGCGTTATTTTTTAAAGTTGAAATTTAGATTTTACAGGTCTTAATTCCAATATATTTCACTATGGGCTTTATAGAATTTGACTTCAGAGGCTTTTGAAGTAAAAAGCCTGACAGTAATAGGCAGTAACTGAAGATTTTTTTCTCGATAGTTCGTAAAGCCTTTACAAGATCTTTGTATAGAACAAATATTACCTTAGGAGAAAACATATTTGCAGGAGAATTTCTCGAGTTTCATAAAACAGTCTATGTATTTGCCTTTGAACACATCGATAACAACGATAACAAGAATCGACAGAATTGGTGATGTCACGGTTGGTCACATACCAAGAGAGCTTTCCAGGTTTGTTTTTTATTTCCTCCACGAAGGAGGATCCGTAACTGGTACGGTCCCATGTCTAACGCCAAATGTGTCACCTATTCCAGAAGGAGGGCTTGAGATCCCCATTCTAATGCATTTTGTGCATGAAAACGGTGTGATACTAGAAAAGATGAAACGCTTTGTAGGTGATCAAGTTGAAAAAATAAAACAAACTTTAGATGTGAAGGAACTCTTTGGAGACAATGAAGAGTCAGATGAAGGGTAAGTTGAAGCAGAAGGTAGAATCAGATGACGATGAGGGAATTAGAGAAAATAATGAAAGCTTTAATGAAAAAGAGGACGAAATAATTGTAATAGATTAAGTCTTACGATGTATTAGATGATATATATTAGAAGACATTTGTAGTATAAGTTAAAATTTGAACAGAAAAAGTGAAAAATAGTGCTTAAAATTTTTTTTTTGTTTTTTACTTTTGAGGCGTAAATAACGGCCCTAAGTGGCGTTAAGGCAAAATCTTGGGGTGGCGGAATAAGGGCCGGCGTAAAAAGGGCCGGCGTTAAATTTGGGCCGGCGTAAAAAGGGCCGATAAGGTATCTCACTCTGCGGGATGAAAATACCTTATCGGGGATAATTTCATTTCGGGGAAAAGTAATGAAAAGTAATTTTTGCTTCGTGACGAAAATTTTCCCCGACGAAAAATTCCCCCCGATAAGATAATGAGTGAATATTGCTAAGTTATAAGAAATGTATTTTAGCGAAACAATAAAATGTATGGAAACTAGGCAAAACTTGATAGCAAGGCATTAACACGGTGTTAAAAGCAGAAGATTTATTGAACAGTCCCTAAGAAAGTAGAATAACCGCAATAAAAAGAAAAACATAGTTAATAAATGGAAATGCTTACAAATTTTTTGGTTTAGCAACTTGCTCACTTCTTTGCGTAAGTTTTTTGTTTCTTGAGTTGATTGAACAGCTTCGCCTTAACATGGAATTACAGGATTTTAGCACGAGATGACACGAGTTGTTTTGATGTTGGTACTTACAAAGTGAGATATTAGTTTTTCATATGGGATATTCTTTCCACATAAAGTTAAGCATTAATTATATATAAGTGAAAATCAGACAACCTAAACTTCTGTCGGTAAGAAGTCGTATGAAGTTTTTGACATTTTTACCAGAGTAATTAGAATAGGATTTCGAATGTGATTTACTTTTTTTGAAACTTGCATCTAATTTTCAAATAGAGATCGACACAACTCTGATTCTTAGTAAAGATATTATTGTTACAAAAACTACATACCCATCACATGAGATGCGAAGCGCCATTCTAAATCATTTTGCGAATCCACAAAATCAATTCCCTTCTGGCTTCCGTATACAGTCACTTTATTTCCTTTCCTGTCAGGATCTATATCCATGATGACCACTTCTATACCCATAGTTTCCATTTCACGGCACTTACAAAAAAGATAGCAGTGAAATACCTTATCGGGGAAAAAAAAGTCGGGAAAAGTGACCAATTTTTTTTTTTTTTTTTTTTTTTTTTTTTTGGTACAATAACTCAGACGTTATTGTAATATCTTGATTATGTTCTTCTTATATTGAAAAGAACTAGTCAGGGAAAAGTGACTAATTTTAAAATTTAGTCGGTGAAAAGTGACTAATTTCAAAAATTGGTCGGGGAAAAGTGACTAAAATTTCCTTAGGTGACTAAAATTTTTCACGACTAAAATTTTCCCAGACTAAATTTTTTACCACCTTTTTTTCCCTTATAAGGTATACATGGGTGTAGAAAAATAAAAAAAAACATTATATAACTATAATTGGGATATTTTTTAAATTAAATTCAAAAGAAGGACAATTTTAAGTTTTGAAGGGGCAGAAATACCAACCAAAGTTTAGATCTTGTTTCGTGTTTTGCGAATATGTGATAATTGTGCATCTGTTGGAAGACAACCAAACACAGGTTTTTCAACTTCCGCTGCTTCATTTTGATATTCTTTTTTTTCTTCATTGGACAGCGAACTCCAAGCATGATTGCTTTCTGCTATCCCTACACCATTTTCTAAGTTGAGATGCAATCAGAAAGAAATTGCTATTTCTAGAGAAACTTAAAGAAGTTCTGCAAAATACTTTTTCCGTACTTCTTATTTTTGGTCCGTAACAAGGTTTAAAATTTCACTGAATCTAAACACACCTGTCATGTACTTCTTCCGGAAAATATCAAATCCTGAAGATCTTCTTCCCGGAATTTTTATTTGTTTGGCTTGCGGATTCTTTCTTCTTTTGCTATCAATCCAATCCTAATAGATCACAATAAGAAAGTGATATTTCAAAAGTAACTAACCATTTCTGTTGGTAAATGAACCTAACCCTACTATCTTACTTTTATCTGCGATTCCTTCAATCCAGTTTGTACGATGGCATCTTGCAAAAGAGAACGTGCGGTTGTGTTATCAGCATTATAATTAGTCATCCCCTTACTATAAAGAGTTTCTAAAGTCTTCACTTGTTCCGGAGTTTTCTTAGTATTTTTTCTTGGAAGCTCAGTCATACTGTCAACATTAACTTAATCTGAAAAAAACGCAGATTTTTAACAATAAAAGATGTCTGACTAGCATTTTTAAGTCTACTTGCACGACTCTGCCAAGCTTATAAAAACCTTTTCACCACGGATAAACTAGGGTTAGAATCATTCATTTGGATGTCCAAAGTCATGTCAAGATCACGAAAAGTTCGACCCGATCTACCAGAGATAATGTCAGAACTCTTACGTAAAATGACCCGAACTTTGGTATGATATCATTTGCTCGTGGCATGTTTCCACACAATATAAAGTAAAGCCATGTCAAAATCACGAAAAGCTCGACCCGATCTACCAGAGATATGTCAGAACTTTCACGCGAAATGACCCGAACTTTAGCGAATTGACATTGCGCAGTTAAGGTCGGAAATCATATCAGTCATTTCTACAATCCTCATTTCTCACATCATACATAGTAGACTCCTTTTGAATCAAAGTTGTCTTGAAATACGAACGGGTAGTGGACAATGAACAACCATTTTAATGTTATTCATAATACAAGTACAAAATTTAGAAAACGCATAAAAATTAGAAGTAATGTTGCTAGATGCTTATTCAGTTGAGTTGTTTCTGTTAATATATACAGACTAGTAACCCAGGTAAAATTTTTTACCGAGTTTAACTTCGAAAAGGATGTGTTATATTCGCTTTTCCCGTGAGTAAATCCTGTGTCGAAAAATTAAATCACCGAATTGGAAACAATGGTTCCCCTGTGACGATAAAACAAAAAAAAACTGACGTCACACCAGGTGCTACTAATAATAATCGTAAAAAACCGCATGGCCTAACGAAAAATATGACCACGATTAAGAAGATTTTGACCGTAAAATTCAATAAAATTTATTACTCTCTAAAATAAAAGTGTGATGGCCATAAAGAGCAGGACGACATCAAACTGAGCTAAGGCTGACTGATACCCAGAGAAGATAGATTCAACTTTTTGTCTACTCCTCTACTTGCCCCTGACAATGTTGGCAGAGGCAAGATTTGCCCAGTTAGTGAGTACCCGATCTAATGGCGAGCACTCACCACTGGAGTCTACAGTCGGAAACATACCGTATTGCCCCGAAATAAAGCCAAGCGACCTATATCCGGATTCTTTTTGCGATTTGGATATTTCCGTTTAGAAAATCTCTTCCATACACAATAGACCTTTTCCGAATTTCTGTTTAAACACCGTGTTATAGCCTAGCCTCTAAGTTTCGCCTCTTTTCAAACTCTAACTTACTTGTAATTAGTCCACTGGTGAATTGAAATAACAATTGGCTATTACTTAAGGCTGAAATACATTATCATTTAAATGGATCAGTTTAATTTTTTTTATGACGATTTTGCCCACTGGGACTTCATTTCTATTTAATTTGCCATGTGAGTATGTTCATGTGTCAAATTGCAACCATTACATTTAAACGGTGAAAGCACTTATAAATATGTTTGAACAAATCAGGCTAAGCCCGACCCTTACCCTCACTAACCCAGACACATTTCACAAGGTCTACACCGTAAAGTCTAATGGTTGCAATTTGACACATGAACCATATGATGTATCACGTTTTCTTTTATTTAAAAAAAATTTAAACTGATCATTTAAATGATAATGTATTTCAGACTTTACTGGAAACATTATAAAATTAGAAAAACAATAAAAAACAGAAACGAGGCGAAATTTGGTATTAACGCGGCATTTAAACAGAAATTCGGGAAAGGTGTATAGGTTAACTATAAAGTATGGCGTATCAACATAAAAAAGTACGTCTATTCGTTTAAGTCAACATCAGAATCATCAGATGAACTGTCGGTGAAGTAACAGACGTCAAAGTCATCATCTAGTTCTTTGTTTAGCGCACCTTTAAACAATTCAGTCACCTCTTGTAGGATCGAATCTTGTTCACTTAACTTCGAGTGAATAAATACTTTCATCGGACCCTCAATGTGACCCAACAACTCAGAAAGCATTGCAGATGATTCCTGAAAGTATTTTTTGGTGTTATCCATTTCTGAATATACCAGTGACTGTTCTTCAATCGCACGACATTTACGAATATAACTCTGTATCAGGCTAGCTTTGATAGTGGCTGGAACATTTAATGTAGAGGTTTCCTAAATGATATGAAAAAGTACTGTTAGAAATAAATTTTGTACCACATTTTCCTTTCAGTCTGAACTATCTTACATGTGGTGTCAAAACATCCAAATATATTTGTGCATTAACATCTAGCACGTCCTTGTACGATATGATACGCGGGGAAGTTACACACTGCTTTCTGTCCTCGTTTAAGCATTCAACAAGGGACTTCATTTCGCTACATATCCTATTGATCTGCTTAGACACCCTCGCACAAATTGATGAACCATCTATGAAAGAAAAGGTTATGGCTAATGTAATTTAGAAAAACATCAAACTGTTGTTTTCGAACAAAATCTCAAAATATTGTGAGTATATTGAAAATCATTTAAAAGGAACCTGCATATCTTTTCTTTAACGATAAAAGCATCATTCTCTCTGACGCTCTGCAATGCAAAGTTTCCAAGACTTGCTTAATGTTTCGTTCAAGAAACTTGTGATGTTGCATTTGGTAATTTCGAGAACTTGCTTTCCACCGCGATGTTACACCTTGGTTGCGCTCAAAGACCAAAAGAGATGCTTCACATCTATGTAATATACAAGAGACATCAATTTATTGGACAGCAATGTTAATAAGACATATTAAGTGATGCTTTATAAAATGACAATGGCCATTTTCTATACCGTCTTATTTTCGATTTACGTTTAGCAATGTCAGTAATGTTTCCACTTATTGCCAACAACGATGTTTCCTTATAAAATTGTTTTAGATGATTATAGTAAGTCCATTCCCAACCATCGTCTAAAATATACAAAATTTTGGATTGGATTTGCAATGACACAGTCATGGAATTGTTTCACAAAATTTCACACCTTGAGTAATAACATATTTCCATTTCACTTTTGACTCTTCTTCGTTTTTCCATGCCCTCAACAAATCATCAGTTACGCAGACTAGTGCATCAAAATGAACATAATAAGATGCATAATGACAGTTATGGATAATAAAACAGATAATGGAATATTCTTACCATCAAGCCCAGTAGACAATGATCCTATTTCTTCTACGCTGGTTTGATATATGGCATTTGCCTTTTGGTACCAACTAACAAGAGTTTTCCCTAAAAAGAAACTTTTTCATTATCATAAAGATACAATTTGCCAAGGAAACTGTATTGACTTTCTAAAATTATAATAATGAAAGGTAAAAATGAATGGACCCATACCTATTGTTAAAACTTTAGTCTTTTTAAAATGGTTCAACGCATCACACAAAAAATCAGTGCGGTGAGCAGGAGTCATTTCTTTCGTTATTTTTGAAAATGACCGCAAATAAGACCATAATCTTTCCATTAGTTCCCCATCCATGAGCCCAAAGCCATTCAATCGGCGGATAGAGTTCTCTACCTGAAGTCAAAGCATTTTATCTTTATTGCAAAACTATCAAATCATAGCTATTCAAAATAACCGTAATACACACCTGACAATCACCTTTGTGGCCATAAGAATGAAAAACTGGAATTCCAAGTGTAAAAGATGAATAATTGTCTAAAGTGCCCTTTTTCTGAAATTAGAAGAGGAAATCATGCATTACAAAATAATGAATTTCAAACATAAAATCTATCGTATTTCAATCATATAATATAATGTATAGAGTGTAGCTACTGCCGCAAGGAAAATCTTGATGGTCACTTACTTTTAAGATAATTGTCTCGTATGTCATGTCATGTTAGCTGTTTATATCAACATCAGTCAGTCAGTGGAAAACAAGAAAGGCTTTGACTATGAAACAAATATTTAAGACGTTTTGAGAATAATGCATCAGAGAAATAGAACTAACAGTTTTTATACCATGAGATGTCTTTTCAGAACACAAGCAATATCGTAAATAACATGAGCATTGATATTTTTTCCAGAAATTTCTCTCTGAATCTGATTCATCATCATTACACTGTATCCCAATCTTCAAGGAAAAAGAAATATAGAAACTGATAATGCTAGGTGCATACTTTAAACAAGAAAAGATAATTATATGGGTTCACTTTACAGTAAACCACAAACCAGGTACCTTTCTCCATTTCGCATGTTAAGAAAACACTTTGGAATTTCATGTCTACAAGATACACCAAAAACACCAGTCACACTCAATTTGGTATTCTTTCTTTTAGATCGAATGTGATTTGCAGCCTGAAAGTTGTTGCAATCCTAAGAATGGATAAACATCTTTTACAGCAAATCAATAATTTTGACATGCATATTGAGAGCAATCAAAACTTGCAGCCTTACCTTGTCTAAATGTTTATCATCATAAGAAGCCATAAATTCTGTAACTTCTTCATCAGGAATAAATAATTTTCGGTCATCAGATGCTGACACAGTAGAATTAGATGCTGCATTTTTCAAAACAAGTCCAAAGTTTGCATCCATACAATAATATACATTTCCATTATCCTGAATTCAAATTTCAGTTCAGAATGCACTTCTCATTCATAAAACAATCAACCTTTATAAAATATCAGGGAAATTTGAAGATATTTATGCTAACCTTTGGGCAAGCAGGGCAGATGTAATCATTCCCAGCAGCTTTTGAGACCCATATCTCTTTTAGGTGACGTTGAAACAGTCGATATTGATCAAGGGAATCAGTTTGAATAAAGCGTGTAAAAACCCTTTTCTAAGAACGAATATTTAACAAGAATACAAAAAATACCTGAGCAAGAAAATTCTAACATTAGATGTGTCAAGAACATTCATTAATCACTGACAGCATAAACTACCATTCCATAAGGAAAAATAACCATACATATAACAAGTATAATTTAATCACAACATACCAATGAAGAGTTATGCACACCAGTTTTCCATGACAATCCATCTATGAATGACGTGAAAGAGATTTTTCCTTCAAACTGCAACGAAACCAGTGTGTCAAGGAGGCGCATTGAAACAGCTGTCGATGGTTTGGTTGGTGTTGATGGCCACAGATCATACTTAACAAGTGTTGCCATTTCTGATTCACATGCACAAAAACAAATATCTGTCTGTTTGATAACACCTAAAGGAAAGACACAAAATTACAATTAGAGAAACATCTCTCCAAAAGAAGTGCTCCTTTGACAAATAAATCTTTTAGAGCTGTACGCTATATGAATGAGACACTAATTATGAAAATTTTTAATTGTTTCACTTCCTCAATGCAACCTGTGTCACTTGATAATGGTTTATAAAATTTACCTGTTTCAGAGACAATAGTAATTGAACGCCAGTAACCTTTGCTGCATATAGAAAAATGTGGACTTGTCAATCTGCTCTGAAAGCTGTACGGTTGAACTATGAAGTTAGCCTATGAGAGTTAACAAACTAGTTGAAATGATCTGATGGCATGATTTCGTAACAGTGATTTAAAAGTACTTCAAAAGACATATGATAATTTTGTAATTTTCAAGAGCATAACCTGAGAGAAATGTTTTTGTTGAGTAAAGGATGAAGTTAAGCCATTGACATTTACCAAATTGTTTAATCAAATATGCCATTTTTTAAAAAAAAATTGTCCTTCTTAATCGTGTTGGAGTATTCACCAAATTGTTTGGGAAGAAACAAACACACATGTCTCAGGAAAAGTTCTTAACTTCCTGGATAGGGCATAGTATAAAAATAAAAGTAGAATGTCTCACTAAAAGAAAACATCTACACTTGATATTTTAGGTGGCAAAAAGTTTTCACTATATGTTCATAGAAGGGGCATAAGATCAAAAGAATTTTTTGATCATTTTAACATCTAATTAATTTTAATATCTTATTTATTATGATAATTTGTTGTTTTTGGAGAACAGAAGTGAAGTATACATACCGTCAATCGAATGGCTTCATGAAATGGAAAGTTTGAGTGTGCTTGATCCGCACATTCTTCACAGTATGTGGATAATGGGCCACAATCATAACAGCAAATGCAAGCATCTTGAAAACCATTACCACAAATTATGCAATTACATGCGAGGAGCATTTCATATTTTGATGCATATTTCTGACATATAGATTCTTGCTCAACTTCCCAGGAACCAAGCTCCTTCTCCTTAATCAGTTCATATCCACGTTTTTTTACTGTATTACCACTTACCAAATATTCTAATATATTGTGCTCTTCACAATCAAATTCTATTGCTCCAGTGGAACACGAAGTGCTTGGAATATCTGAAGCAACTTCAGAGGCCCCTGAATTTAATGTGGCAGGAGAATGAGAGCTCAAAGATTTATAAAAGGTTTTGGTTTTACCATGACGAAGAGTTGAACGTACTACTCTTGCACCTTTTTTTGACTTTCCAAATGGCATTGTCTACGATTAAAATGTTCCTATAATAACAATTACTCATCAAATAATACTTTGCAAAGTTTCCATGCATTAGATATCATTGCAATAATAACTGAGCAGGGAACACTAATTTTCTCTATCATTCCAAACCATGGGAGATAAAGATTAGATCATAGCTAGTTATGTCATATAAAACATAAAAAAATATGCAGTAATAACATACAAGCATTAATTCAGAAATAAAATCTATAACTCCAGAATTGTACTTCCCACCCTAACATATCAATGGCTACTTTTATTTTTATTATTTCTTCCATTACAGTTTTTACTTGTTTTATAATTTCTAAGCAATAAATGTTTATATATAAAATATTTTGTGCACTATATGATTTCTTACAAGGCGGCGTCGCTTGCCACCCATGTTCAGCCTGCGTTGTTTCACCCAAAGAGTTCAGGAAAAATAAAATTCAAGGAAAAGTTAATGATGTCATAGAGCCCCTGACCCCAAAAGTTTTTCCCGACATTTTCCCAATTTTAGTTTAGGAAACAATGTGTTTAAATCCTGTAAAAAATGTTTGAAATGATTGTAAACTTTTCTTAAAAATTATACACCCAAATGAAAAAAGCCAATTGCTCTGTCTTTATAACTCTTCTTCCTTTTCTCATCCCTCTCATCTGTCTTTATAACTGTTCTTCCTTTTCTCAACTTGTAGCTTTCTGCCTAGTAGTGGCTTCGGACTTGCAGGGAGCAACTCATTTAAAAAAAAAAAAAAAGGTGACAAACCTGAATCTATTTTCCTAAGATAAATTAGTTTTTAGGTGTTTACTCGACCCAGGAGCTGAACCGCATAAAAACACACAAATAACTTTGCCCTGTAGAAACCAAGCATCAAAATAATAAATAACTTGAACGATTAGCTAGTTTTAACCAAAAACATAAATGCATATGCGTGTAGCCTTGTGTAAAAAATTTTTTACAGTTTCAAAATTACTTTCAAAACTGGAGACGTGAAACACAACCAAACATTGAAACACTTAAAATGCTATACTATTGATGGAAAACACATTTAAGATGAAAAGTAAATTTTACATAATGCAAACAAAAACATAACTCAAAACTAACTATATATAAATGCATGTGCGTCAGGTTCTAATCTAGAATGGAAGGGAAGTGCCCGGCAAAAGGAAAAAGGGAACATGATGAACATCCAAAGGGCACTTCAGGCCTTAGGAAAAGGGAAACCTGAGCTTTATTTCGGTGGGTTAAACCTGTGATCCCCCTATACAAGAGTGCTTTTTGAAGTTTTTAAAGCGAAATAAATTTAAAAAAAAAAGAACATAGTAAAGAAGTACTCACCTATTACTTACTATGTAATGTAGATGTTGAACTGAAATAACAAGATATATACAAATAATGTCAGTGGGAGTGCTACGTCCAAAAAGTTCAACATAAAGAAGTACTCATCTATTATTTACTATGTAATGTAGATGTTGAACTGAAATAACAAGATATATACAAATAATGTCAGTGGGAGTGCTACACATAGAGGGCAGCGTCCGATCAACGGACGCTTTTTCGGCCTAGATTAGACCCTGTGCATACAGTATCGTGTGTAAAAACATTTAATAGGTTCACTAACACTGGAGCTAAACCAAATAAAGGTTTTCTAAAATATTTTTTACTCTGAAAACGGCCAGTGACGGAAATCATGTTTTTAATATTCAGAGGATTTAACATTCTAAACAAATAGCAATATAACACAGAACTATATATATACTCAGGCATACAAAAGGAAAATTAGCAGTATTAAATTAATTGAAACAAATTGATACCCTCCAACTGTTCTTTTGTGTCAAAGTTATGTTGGACAGAATTTTCAAAATAAATAACCAGCCATAAACATAATTCATGATTTTAAACCATGAGTTTAATCTCTTCATTGTTATTATAGTTTTTATATATTTCGTTTGTCTAAAAGAAAAAAGATTTCAAATATATGATACAGAAAATGATATATACATGACATCGAAAGAAAAACAAAATAAACTAAAACAAAGCTCGAGAACGCCTTACCTTAAAAATAAGAATAAAAAAAACCAACAAAATTAATGATAGAATTTGTATATATAGCTAAAAATTGGAGTCCAACATCAACCTGTAATTGTGTGTGAGTCTGAGTCTCAAGCAGCAAATTAACAATAAGAACATTATAAAAAAAGTCAGACATGAGTGAGATGAGGCAGGGCAATATTGGGCAAGTGAGAGCTTAGATTTTCGTGGAAAGAGCCAGCCATAACACATTTGTGAGCTTCTTCACAGCTCTTGCAAATGAAAACATTCACATCTGGGGAACCATTTTTATTCAAATCCTACTACCTTGGCTAACTCATCATAACACACAGCAATAATAAACAACCATTTTATTCTTCATTCAGCTATACCCATCAACTGTGTTCTAACTAAAATACATATTAGTTTAAATGTAGTTTTGACTACAAACAAAAAAGATATCTTTACTTTAGATACTACACACCATAAGTAAACAACATCGCTCATTCTTAATCATCATAATATACTTAATTTAAATGACGCACGAAAACAAGAAAACAAAGATTTGTAAAGTGTTTGTGATTTAAAAGCAAAAATGTAAACATCCATCATAGATGAGAGATAAGAATTATATATAAGTATAAGTGGAATATTTAATTCAAGGTCAAAATAGTTAAATTGCTCAGGCAGCAGCAGAGAGGAGAACAACAACAAAACATATCACTGAATGGAAGTATAACTGGATGGATAATTAATCCAAAAAGCTCTTGCAAATATAGATGCTGTCATTAAAACAAAGTTTACAAACACAAGAATTTGTTGCCCTTTTGTCAAATCAATCACTTCATCTATGCCTATATTTTCCTTCTTTTAAATTTAATTTTGTTTGCCAAAAAAGCACATGTATGTGCGTTGCCATTTTAAAATGCTTCCCGCGTTGTACTTTTTGTTGGTGCGGGATGATGAGACAGGTTTAAATTTACAGGAGAAATGAACTGCTTACGATTTTTATCGCACTCCGCTATCTCTGGAGCTATGGAGCATAAGCGTAAACCAATAATTATCGATCTCCGCTAGCCAGCGTATTCCGATAGATATCGTTTACAGTTTACCGAATAGGGTGTTGTATCGCTATAAAACTTATCAAAAAGTAATTGGATATTTCCTTCAAAAATGCGATGAAAATTTTTGACGCCAAAGTCTTGAAACACATGTATGTATCACGCTTTCTTTTATTTCAAATAATTTAAACTGTTCCCTTAAATGTATAATGTATTTCAGCCTTAACTTCATTTAAATGGATTCCTGCATACAAAATGATATTTACAAATATGATAGAGCTAAAAAATTTCTTGAACAACTGTCTTTTTAGTATTCTCTCTAGTTTCCATGATTTAAGTTTCTAAGATTTAAGATGTTACATTTAATTTATGCAGTGAATATTATGATGTTATGAAATAAAAACTAACGTTTCTCATCGCCATAACTTAATGCAGGATTAATAACATATCTTTGTAGTTTATCATTGAGTGAGGTCTTCCAATTTGAGTTGATTGATAGAAAATTGATGTGATAGCAACTTCTAATTCAAAAGTAACAAATGTCAACAACATACTATATTTTCACGTCATAATTATGCATTGCATAATTTGATGGTCTTTGAATTAAAATTTGCCAAATGAAACAGAATTTTCAAAAAACTGTTTAGTAAATTCATCAATAAATATCATTTTTAATGCAAGGACTCATTTCAGTTGTGTTAATATTTACTGTGTTAACATTTACTCTTAAAGTGCTGATACAAAAGACTTTTTTCAGACAAGGGTAAACAAAATAAATTGGCATCATATATCAAATGTCTCAACAGCATGCTATCAATTTGGGTTTTTGAACTGAAACTGCTTTTATAAGATGTTTGGTTTAAATTAAAATTAGTATGGTAAGGCGCTGAAAACGTTTGCTACAACTTCATTGGATTTATAAGGCAGCGAAATTCCAGAAAAGGGTTAAGGAATTGTTTAAACGTAGATACATATAATCATCTTTCACATACCTTTCTCAGCTACCTTGATTTGCTTTACAGTCATCTTCCTCTTTGGTGAGATGACACAAAGCTTAAAATCTTCTGGTTGAATATGATAACTTTCCATCATGTCTAAAGCTTGCTGGCTGCTAAATGCACTCTCATGTTTGAACCCACAAAGGCTTTCCACTTTCTTACAGTTCCCATTCAGGTAATCATAACATACATGGAACTTTTCACAGGTTTGTTCATTTGACAATTTGCATATACCATTATTATATTCCATGCAAACAAATGGATATCGAACGTTTAACAATGCTTTTATATCAAATTCAGAGAATTTCTTAAACTTTAAATTTAACAAAACTTTGTGATTGTGAGAATCCTTTAGGTTGTGACTGAACTTACATGTTCTTGTGTTGTGTGTTTCGTAAAATAAGAATTCATAGCAAACGTGAAACATCTGACAATTAATGTTATAACATCCGGATTTACCATTTCTGGCCCAATAATCATGACATGGTCTTATTTCCTCAATACACATGTGATATTCTTTGTGCCCTCTGTAGTTAGTTACACGAAATGAATATTTATGGTTATCCAACCATCGTTCTGCATCTTTGTTGTTGGTAAAATGATTCAAAGAACATAGTAAATCACTGCTAATAGAACTTGTACAAGAAACAAGTCCAGCTATCACATCTTCTTCTGTTGGTTCCATAGATTTCAAAGATTCACTAAAGTCTATAAAATATAACAAATTTATTAAAAATATGAAAATTGATGTGTCATTTGCCTAGAGATTAATTACACCAAATTAAATTAATGAAGGAAATGCAGGGTTTTTTTTCTTTACAAAGCAAGTTCACTTGCAAACTAATTCTAACAACAATAACGTAAATGCATCAATTCTTAAGTTATTATTTTGGCATTCAATGTAAAGGCATTTGTTGGGATGGCTTTTTACAGTCAATAAAATCACCCAAATTGGGTAAGGGTTTATGAATTAAGAAGCAAAACTATTATTGTATTACAAGGAGATGGAGATTGATATAAGGGAGCTAAAGAAATCACAAGGAAGGTGGCAACACGACTTAGACAACAATTTTGTTGTCAATGTGAAATATGTTTACAGAGCTTTCACTAATTATGACAACATTGAGAACAGCTTTTAATATAATTACATAAGATGGTGAGTTATTATAGTTTAAAAGATATGTAAACTTTAATTTCATTGTTTTCGGAAAGAGTAGTATCTATGTCGAAATGGCACCAATTTAACAATCTGAAAGTTTTCAGCAGAATGGAAACCAGCTTTAATGCTTCGCCAAACACTTATACCATAGCATGATGTTGAGTAAAGAATCTCCCGAAACACAGATATGCCAACAGATTATATTTCAAGCGATGTGCAAACGAAAAAAACTTACTATTCATTTGATCGGTGTTCTTTCCAAATGTTTCAGCTAAGTCAATTTTCAAATTCCCGTCAGGATTTAAGATTTTTGATGTTCGATGTGAGAGTTTATATCTTTCATATCTTCCTTTAATTTCATTGCTTTCAGAAAGTGTTGGGCCTATGAAGGAAGGTGGCAACACAACTTAGACAACAATTTTGTTGTCATTGTGAAATATGTTTACAGAGCTTTCACTAATTATGACAACATTGGGAACAGTGTGTAACATAATTACATAAGATGATGAGTGATTATAGTTTAAAAGATATGCAAACGGAAGGACTTACTATTCATTTGATCGGTGTTATTTCCAAATCCTTCAGCTAAGTCAATTTTCAAATCCCTGTCAGGATATAAGGTTTTTGATCTTCGACGTAAGATTGTAGATCTTCCCAATGGAATATACTGCAAAGGCTTCCCGCAACGGACGCTTTTTTTTGAAGCTTCTGCAAAATCTTTTATAAAACCTATAAACTTCTGATTATATCAACTACAGATCGATAAATCACTTAAATTTTAATTGAGACTGGGGCAGGAGTAAATTGGACCCTTGTCGAGATTAATTTTAAGTGAGAGAGAAGAATTATTTTCTGGTTTTCATCAAAACATCACTCGCTGATAGAAACCACCCGCGGAAGTCATAAAAATGAAGTTTTCGACGCTTTTACTATGGAAAGTTACAATAACTAGTTTGTTATTAATTACGTTTGCATGGACTGAAGTCTCCCAAGATACAATACCTAAATACAAACCACTTATCAACAACAAACCGAAAATCAAAAGGACAAAAGGTAGAATTTTTTATTATCCAAACCATGATGCGACTCAAAATTTAATCTTATCAGGCGATATAGAGGTCAATCCTGGACCTGGTACACACATTCGCAAGACAACCCCAAAATGTACAACATGTAACAAAGCAGTTGGTGTCAACCGAAAGCGTTTGCAGTGCGAAAAGTGTTTAAATCTTACACATCTATCGTGCTCAAATATTTCGAGCCAGCAGCAAAAGAGATATAACGCACAAACACCTATTTCTTGGGTGTGTTGTGACTGTACACTTTTAACTCTGCCCTTCCACAATGACAGAGAGTTTGGATTATCTATTGATGATTGTCATCCTTCACCAATGAAAAACATCCACCTGGAAAATCTCCAGAAGCACTCCAAATATTTAAAATTTGCCCATATTAACGTTCAATCGATGATGTCCAGTTTCAACGAATTTTCTTTGATGTTACACAATTATAAATTTGATATTGTTGCACTAAGCGAGACTTGGCTTCAAGGGCATGATAACCAACTAAACTATATAAAGATTGACGGCTATAACACAATCTTTAAAAATAGAGTTGGAAAGAAAGGCGGTGGAATCGGATTTTACTTAAAAGAAACCTTGTCATATAAGGTTCGGTACGATCTGTCAAAAGATTATGATTTGGAAATCTTATTTATAGAAGTTGAAGGTAGAAACAAAAACAGCCCCTTCCTGATATCTACGGCATATCAACCTAGCTCAAATGAACAGGAGAAGCTCGAATGGTTAGATAAGTTCGAAACTTTACTTTCTAATACGTATATGAAATGGAAAGGTGCTTTCATCCTGACCGGCGATTTTAATATTGATCTAATCGGAGCACCAAAAGAGTCAACAAAACGATACAAAAGTCTTCTTCATAGCCTTTCTATTCGACAACATGTATCGAAACCGACAAGAAAGGGAAAGACCCTTATCGATCATATTAGTAGCAATTTAGAGAATAAGCTGGTTTATAGCAACGTATTAGCAACGGACGAAATATCAGATCACGACACACCGTATGCAATATTTAACGTAAAGAACCACGCTATAAGTTTTGTTACACCGTCAAATGTAGTAACTCCGACAAATGTAGTAACTCCGACAAATGTAGTAAACTTTCAACGGTAAATGTAGTAACTCCGTCATATGTAGTAAAATTCAACGACAAATGTAGTAACGCTATATGCAGTAAAGGTCAACGACAAATGTAGTAACTCCGACAAATGTAGTAAACCTCCGCTATATGTAGTAAACCTTTACAGCCGCAGTTGTAGTTGTGGCTGAGGCTTAAAACTTGGCAGGTGAGATATTGTTAAAATTCTTAGGCCATATTTGGTACTGGTGACGTCATTATGACGTCACAAGGATTTTTTTCAAAAACAACTTTCCACCATATTTGAAGCTCAAAACTTGGCACAAAGGATTGTTACATTACAAAAATTAAAATGCTTGGACCAAATTTGGTACTGGTGACGTCATTATGACGTCACAGGACTTTCTAGGAAAGCTACTTCCACATGTAATTGGAGCTTAGAATTTAGCACGGAGAATTATCACATTGCAAGAATTAAAATGCTTGGACCAAATTTGGTACTTATGACGTCACTATGACGTCACAGTAATTTTCTAGAAAAGCTACTTCCACATGTAATTGGAGCTTAAAACTTGGCACGGGGATTTGTTGCATTGCAAGAATTTAAATGCTTGGCACAAATTTGGTACTGGTGACGTCATTATGACATCACAAGGACTTTCTAGCAAAACAACTTTCCATCATAGTTGAAGCTAAAAAACTACGATGGCCCCGAAGGCTCATTGTCACAGGTGCATAAAAACATATTTTTATGGGGGCAACTTTTTTTAAAAAATTTTTCACATATATATTTCTGTTACGCGCGCAATTTTTTTTCACCTGCATTTTTTCTTACGCACTCATTTTTATTATGTTATTATGTTGGTATCAGATTACGAAAGTACACTGGCCATAGCACTTTTAACTGTTTGGTTTTGTTCGGACAAAAAAGTTTGGTGCATTTCTTTCAAAAATAAAGAATGAAGACATACTTTTATTACGTAGCACCATTATTTTGTTAACATCTTTGGAGAAGTTTACTATATTTTAAGTATTATACGTTTTATTGTTCATTTTGTTTTATACTGCATTCTTACCTTTAACATCAAATAATATCAGACCATTGGGAATGAATTGACAAACAGCAATGTTACTGGCGATGTTCCAAGATCATTATAAAATATTAAGGTTATTTGCCTTGTTTTAATGCCCAAATACATCCAGAAGTAGCTTTTCTTTAAATATCCTGTGACACTACAATGACGTCACCAGTACCAAATTTGTGCCAAGCATTTTAATTCTCGCAATGCAACAAATCCCCGTGCCAAGTTTTAAGCTCCAATTCCATGTGGAAGTAGCTTTTCTAGAAAATTACTGCGACGTCATAGTGACGTCATAAGTACCAAATTTGGTCCAAGCATTTTAATTCTTGCAATGTGATAATTCTCCGTGCTAAATTCTAAGCTCCAATTACATGTGGAAGTAGCTTTCCTAGAAAGTCCTGTGACGTCATAAAGACGTCATCAGTACCAAATTTGATCCAAATAATTTGTTCCTGGAATGTAACAATACCTTGTGCCAAGTTTTATACTTCAACTGTCGTGAAAAATTGCGTTTTTAGAAAATCCTTGTGACGTCATAATGACGTCACCAGTACCAAATTTGGTCCAAGCATTTTAATTTTTGTAATGTAACAATCCTTTGTGCCAAGATTTGAGCTTCAAATATGGTGGGAAGTTGTTTTTGAAAAAAATCCTTGTGACGTCATAATGACGTCACCAGTACCAAATTTGGTCCAAGCATTTTAATTCTTGTAATGTAACAATCCTTTGTGCCAAGTTTTGAGCTTCAAATATGGTGGGAAGTTGTTTTTGAAAAAAATCCTTGTGACGTCATAATGACGTCACCAGTACCAAATTTGGTCCAAGCATTTTAATTCTTGTAATGTAACAATCCTTTGTGCCAAGTTTTGAGCTTCAAATATGGTGGAAAGTTGTTTTTGAAAAAAATCCTTGTGACGTCATAATGACGTCACAAGGATTTTCTAAAAACGCAATTTTTAAGCCTCAGCCACAACTACAACTGCGGCTGTAAAGGTTTACTACATATAGCGGAGGCTTACTACATTTGTCGGAGTTACTACATTTGTCGTTGACCTTTACTACATATAGCGTTACTACATTTGTCGTTGAATTTTACTACATATGACGGAGTTACTACATTTAGCGTTGAAAGTTTACTACATTTGTCGGAGTTACTACATTTGTCGGAGTTACTACATTTGACGGTGTAACAAGTTTCTTCGAAATGAGAAAACGTTGAATATCAATCAATTCGTTAAAGACTTCGAACAAACACCTTCAAGTATTATTTACAGCCTCGATGATCCGAATGACCAACTATCGATTCTTAACCAACTCATCAGAGATTGCATCGATAGACACGCACCTTTGAGAAAAGTTTAAATCACCCGACCAATCGCACCTTGGATGAACGACCCAAGTATTGTTAGCCTTCAAAATGAGCTGGAAGCAATGAGAGCAAAACGCAATCAGCAAAATGAGTATGTCAATTTGCACGACTATCGTAATACCAGAAATAAGCTAAAAAGAACTATAAGACAGACTAAAGGTCAATTTTTACGCAAAGCATTACCTGAAAAGCAACCCAGCAAAGTATGGAATACCATTAACAAGATCTTAAACAAACAGCATAATCGAATCAAATTTCGTCCTGAAGATTTTAACGCACATTATGCCACACTTGCGTTGCGTTTAACCGGAAAAAGTAATAAACACCAAGAGTATAATGACTTTTTTAACAATCTGTCAGATAACCCCGATAATACCAATACATTTCGTTTACATCCAACGACTTACAATGAAGTTAAAAAAATCATCCTCGGTATCAAAAACGACTGTTCAACTGGCCACGATGGCATCCCGATTCGTTATATAAAACCAATCGTAGATAGCATAACTTCCCCTATGGTACATATCATTAACAACTGTATTGAGATAAATGTATTTCCAGACGAATGAAAGTTAGCGAGAGTCTCACCAATACCAAAAACAGATAATCCACAGAATGCAACAGAATACCGACCCATATCTATCCTCTGTATTCTCTCGAAAGTGTTCGAACGCGTCATCTTATCACAGCTTTACGACTTTATTGAAACAAAATCAACTTACAACGCAACACAGTCGGGTTTTAGGAAAGGACATTCCACGAACACTCTCTCACTGAAACTTAGAGATGACATAAAAGTTGCCATGAGCTCAAGTGAAATAACCTTGGCTATATTACTGGATTTTTCCAAGGCCTTTGATACAATCGATCATAGAACACTTCTCCACAAATTACACCAAATGGATTTCTCTATCCAATCACTGAAACTGATTCAAAGCTATGTTTCAAATCGAAGGCAATATGTTCAAGTCGATGATAAATCTTCCAACGTCCAACCTAACAACTTTGGTGTTCCCCAGGGCAGTATACTGGGTCCTGTCCTCTTCAACTTGTACATTATCGACCTTGTGAAAGACTTATCTTGCAGCTCTCTACAATACGCTGATGATTCAACTCTATACCAAAAGAGCAAACTAAAAGACATCGAGAAATGCATTTCGATGCTTGAGTCAGATCTGAAGAAGGTATCAGAATGGTCATATAATAACAACTTGATTTTCAACGATGAGAAAACAAAGTTTATGCTTTTTTCATCCTCGAAACTCAGTAAAAAACATAATTTAACCAATGACGACACATGTCACATACGTCACAACAACCAATCTATTAAACGTATGGACGCGATAAAGATTCTTGGTGTTTATTTTGACGAAAACCTTACCTGGAAAACTCACGTAGACAAATTAATAAGATCGTCTTACGCTGCACTTCGTCAAATACGACAATTCAAACGATTTACCCCTTATAAAGTTCGAAAGGTGATTGCTGAAAGTCTGGTATTATCCCATATAAGGTACTGCTGCGTCGTATATAGTCAGCTGCCGACATATCAAATCAAGAGGCCTCAAAAACTGCAGAATATTGCTGCCGGATACGTAATTGGGTGCTTCGCCAAGGAAACCGATGTAATCAACTTGGGCTGGTTGCCAATAAAAGAATCATTTGATCTAGCCATAATAAAATGCACCCATTCTGCCCTAAACGACCCTAGATGGCCTTCGTACCTCACATTGAAACGAATGGAAGTAAAACGTTCGACACGATCCGATTGCGAATTCAAAGTTGAGCGCGGTGAGAAGAACACCTACAACGAGCAAGCACTAATATATAATGATTTACCAAAAAGTATTAGGATAATTAGTGATAGTAAAAGTTTTTGCAAAGAGGCGATGAAGTACTACAAAGACAGAGCTCTGGCTAGAGTCCTGTCCTCATAGTCTTTCTCTCTTTTCTATAGGTCATGTATATATTCGAATATAAATATTTATTGTTGTTTGTCTGCTTATCGTTTTACACTTTCATTTTCAGTTTTCTCTCAGTGTTTCAACCACAATTTCTCTCAATCCGTCAGATCTTGTCCATGGTCTCGTGCACTGGCTCACTTTTCTTTCCTTTTTTTTTTTTTTTTTTTTTTTTTTTCTCCCCTTACACATTTTATCAAGTTATTTAATAATAATAATATTTAATAATATTTTGATATTTTTATTTGTTTCATTTTATGTTCTAGGGAGAAGAACCATATATTATTGTATGGATCCCAATTTGATGATTAAAAAAAATAAAAAAAAATGCCTTTAATTTCATTGTTTTCGGAAAGAGTAGTATCTATGTCAAAATGGCACCAATTTAACAATCTGAAAGTTTTCAGCAGAATGGAAACCAGCTTTAATGCTTCGCCAAACACTTATACCATAGCATGATGTTGAGTAAAGAATCTCCCGAAACACAGATATGCCAACAGATTATATTTCAAGCGATGTGCAAACGAAAAAAACTTACTATTCATTTGATCGGTGTTCTTTCCAAATGTTTCAGCTAAGTCAATTTTCAAATTCCCGTCAGGATTTAAGATTTTTGATGTTCGATGTGAGAGTTTATATCTTTCATATCTTCCTTTAATTTCATTGCTTTCAGAAAGTGTTGGGCCTATGAAGGAAGGTGGCAACACAACTTAGACAACAATTTTGTTGTCATTGTGAAATATGTTTACAGAGCTTTCACTAATTATGACAACATTGGGAACAGTGTGTAACATAATTACATAAGATGATGAGTGATTATAGTTTAAAAGATATGCAAACGGAAGGACTTACTATTCATTTGATCGGTGTTATTTCCAAATCCTTCAGCTAAGTCAATTTTCAAATCCCTGTCAGGATATAAGGTTTTTGATCTTCGACGTAAGATTGTAGATCTTCCAGCAATGCCTTTAATTTCATTGTTTTCGGAAAGAGTAGTATCTATGTCAAAATGGCACCAATTTAACAATCTGAAAGTTTTCAGCAGAATGGAAACCAGCTTTAATGCTTCGCCAAACACTTATACCATAGCATGATGTTGAGTAAAGAATCTCCCGAAACACAGATATGCCAACAGATTATATTTCAAGCGATGTGCAAACGAAAAAAACTTACTATTCATTTGATCGGTGTTCTTTCCAAATGTTTCAGCTAAGTCAATTTTCAAATTCCCGTCAGGATTTAAGATTTTTGATGTTCGATGTGAGAGTTTATATCTTTCATATCTTCCTTTAATTTCATTGCTTTCAGAAAGTGTTGGGCCTATGAAAGCAATTGTACAAACGTTTTTCATGATTACTTTTACACTTAAATTTAAGAATGATTTACAACTAAAATATATATGAAGTGTAAACTATCATATTGATAATGTTATCATAATGGTCATAATTGAAAATTTTCAGAGATGTTTTGATCCGATTTTAGATGAATTTGGATTAAGCTGGATCACAGCATGGACAAATTATGCATGCGTGGATTTATAACTCCAGTCCGATCCATTCAGATCCAGCTAAGTGGAAGCCTTCTTTAATGCTTCGCCAAACACATTTGCCATATTATGATGTTGAGCAAAGAATCTCCCAAAATATTGAACAGATATGCCAACAGATTATATTTCCAGCGATGCGCAAACGGAAAGGACTTACTATTCATTTGGTCAGTGTTGATTCCAAATTCTTCAGCTACGTCATTTTTGAAATCCCTGTCAGAATTTAAGGTTTTTGATGTTCGATGAGAGATTTTATATCTTTCGTATCTTCCTTTAACTTCATTGCTTTCAGAAAGTGTTGGACCTATGAAAGCAACTTGATAACTGTCAATATTACACCAATTCTCAATCTTTAAGCTTTTCATGGTTACTTTGATACTTAAATTTAAGAACGATTTACTACTGAAATATATATGAAGATGGAAAATAGCATATTCTTTCAAATGTCAACACAAAAACGAAATTTACTGAAAAATGAAATCAAATTTAAAACTACAAAGAGATACTAGGTCATACTAAGTTGGGGAATAATTGTGGCTATTTACGTAACGATTAAAGTTGAAGAAATAGCTTTGATGTTTAGTTCAGCTCAAGACAGAATGAAGTAACTAACTATTTGTTTGATCCGCATTCTTTCCATCAGCTATCTTTAAAAGTTTATTCCTCGAATTCTCAACTGAGGAGTGCAAGCGAGTTGGGCGTACACATCCCGTTAATATGTCTTCTCTCTTTGTAATGTCAGGATCTAAAGAGAACATAAATGTACATCATTCTTAATTTAACTTTAGAATGATAACAAATTAGTCTTAATATTAAGTCTATTCGTGTTATTTTCCTCTCCATCGTTATTTCAGCAATCAAAGGCAGAACAAATTAAAGCCATAGCACTAATATAACAGTGCTATGTAACATAGCACTGATGATGTTATTTTAACGAAAAGCTTCTGCTTCATTTTAAAATTTGTGTTTTCTTTATTTATTTGATAAATTAAAGCCAGCTTTCTAAGTTATCTAAATTTTTACATTAAATTTATAGGAACAAAAATCAATTTACATGGTACTCTACATAGCTTCCATAAGCGAATATGTTTCCCTAAAAATTCCAATGTGGTGGAATAATAACCTAAAAAATTCTTTTTCACTTTTGAAACATATACTTAGCCATTAAGTGTGTAACTGGCGAATGTTACTCTTCATTGTCTAAAAACTTTCACAGCATGCAACATTTACAATAATGAAAGTTTCCATTGCATTTCCAAAGTGCATGGTCATTAGTTTTAGAACATTTATTTGCAAGGTGGAATCCATGCAGTTTTATCTGCACGAAGACAATAATATACCTCACCAAGTTTTTATGGACAAGCTTTGTAAGCTAAACTCTTAGACAATAGAATAGAGTGCATGATCAAAATTTAGAGTATGAAGCAATTGCTAGTTACAGATTCAATTATCCCGCTATCAGGATTTACTTTCATAAGGGAAACACAGTATTTTTGTCTTTTTAATTCAAAAGTGTTTTAATAGATAGACCTGATATGATATTATAAAACAAATACAATCATGGCTGGTACCAAATGACCTTAATCCTGAAAAATTATACTATTGAATTACAGTTATTGGATAAAAAAGATTACAATTCACTGAAAGAACCCTCAGCACAAATTATCAAGGAAGCACTTACCATCAACATCCATGCTGGATTCGGATTTCCAGTGATCATTTATAACATTTGCCTTTTCCTTATTTGCATTGAAAGGAAGTATGATACAGGACCTAAAATCTTTCTTGTTAATATGGAACTCTGTCCATAATCGTCGAGCCTGCTTGCCATAGAAAGCAGGAGCATGTGTCAGATGACAGGAATCACAATCACCCGTGATAAAGCCGGCACAAACATGAAGATTCGGACAGAAATTCTCCCCATCAACACAATCACTAGTTTGATATGCACTACACACATATGGATATCTGATTTTCAAAAGTGTTTTCAGCTGTTCCATTGATAATCCTGAAACTTTCAAATCAAACCTCAAAACACCATTTTCTAGACCCATTAAGTCATGATTTTTTAAACACCTGTTCTTGTAATGATTTGGGTTGATCAAAAAAGCTCGGCATACATGGAACATTTTGCATGTATTTGATGAACATGGAGATTTTTTCTTCCAATAATTAAAACATGGTTTAATCTCTAAAGGACATAAATAAACACTTTGTTGTGATTTGTGGTTTTTGACAATTCTGAACGTATCAAGATTTTCTTGAAACCAAGGAATAGCATTGGTAACACTATCATCAAAAAGCTTCAACAATGATTCATCTTCCATATCACAGAAGCCACCTTTTTGGATAAGCAAGGAAAACACTGACGATGCATTTGGTTTCTCAAAACTTG
The DNA here is from genome assembly GCA_027922465.2 of Turritopsis dohrnii. Classification (NCBI taxonomy): domain Eukaryota; kingdom Metazoa; phylum Cnidaria; class Hydrozoa; order Anthoathecata; family Oceaniidae; genus Turritopsis; species Turritopsis dohrnii. Next base: position 12,842 of record BQMF02000186.1, on the reverse strand, counting down.
CTGACGATGTAAGACTTTCCTGATTATAAAGTAGGCTTGCATTCACAGGTCTTGAAATCAATATGTTGGACCAGATGAATTGTTCAGCTGTTGTATTTTTATTCCCTCGAATTTTGTCAAGAGCAAATAACTTCAGAACATTCAGATTATGAGTATCCTTTACATTGTGTGATTTTGTGCATGTCAGTATAGTGCATTTACCACTGGTAAAATCCTTACATATATGAATCTTGTCGCAATTTTCTTTTCCACAGAGTGACTCACCGTTTTGATAGAACTTACAGATACGAGGGAATGATCTACGGAGTATAGTTATCAGTTCTCGACGTGAGAGATGATCAACATTGTGCTTTTCCATAATACGTTCATTATTTTCATCCAATGGATTATGGGAAAATCCATACTTACAGTCAATTGCATTACATTTGTTGCCACTCAGTAAAAAGTCCTTACAGAAATGAAGTCTGCGACATGTTTTATTTCGACATTCTCCATCAAGATAATATTTACAGAGTATTACTTGCAATTTCTGAGACATTTTGTGACATTCTGTTAAAAATCTAAATACGAATATTAAATATAAGACATTTGTTGGATCTAAAGAAAATAACTGTTTGCCCTTGACTTAAAGGAAAGGTTCACTCAAAATTGAAAAAAACAAGAAGCCGCATGGCTTGAAGACTTCAGGACATGTCATAATTGTGAAATAAGTCTGAGTGATGTTTGACGTCCCAAAACAACTTAAGGAATTCGAATTATGTTGAAAAAAGAAGCACGATATAGTACCCTGAAAACGAAAATGAAAGGGTATGTATCTATGAAAAACGAAGGACGAATACTTAGTTCACATTTATACTGTATCTCAAGCGCAATCATAATCTTCAATACAAAATATGAACTGATTACAACACTTAATTTTTCATATTAAAAAGCTTTTGTTTTTGTTTGTTTGTTTGTTTTTGTAAAACTAAAGTTATAGGTAGTTCTAGGTAACAACATAAGGTCTTTTAGTCTATCATCCACCGAAATAAATTCGTATGCGGGTAACAACCAGTTTGATTTGATTTACTTCATGAAATAATTACAGATGCTTGTTAGAGTTCAAGCGTTCGATATACGTCAAGTTTGAGGTTAAGCAAAGAATCGAAGACATCCAGTGATTTCAAAGCGTTGTAAATGTAAGTTAGTGTCTTGCGACGTTTAATCGAGGTTAAGCAGCAAATTGACCATATCCAGTCATATAACAGCAACAGGAATTTAACATAATTTCTTGAGTTTTTTAGGAAATGGTCAACCTGAATGAACAAATTTGGTTTGGTAAGATTTATCGCACCAGCAAATTTCAACTTCTGAAAAGAGAAAAGAAAATAACAATTTTCAATAATTCTCCACATCTATTAATTTGATATACCTTAAGGGAATTAATTTTCGTGGAATTAAATTTCGCGAGTTTCGTGAATTTTCGAAAAAACCGCAAAACAAAATTCCTGCGAAATTTTAAAAATGAGGGCGTTTGCAAAACTCGCGAAATAAACTAGCACTGATTTCACTTTCGATGTTAACTCGAAAAAAATCATTCGGTAAATTCTATATATAATTTACAGAACGCTTAATTTTGAAACCCGTGTATTCTGGCGAAAATGAAGGTTCTCCGAGTCAAAAATTGCCTTTTTTCTCAATTTAAGACTGTGTTTTATGGCAAACTAGCGAAACCCGCGAAATATATCAATTTGACTTCTTTGCGAAAATTCGTTCTCGCGAAAATTAGTTCCCGCGAAAATTAGTTTCCTAATTCATGAATCAAAATCTTACCTTGTCAATGCTTAACACTTGCTGTCATCATGAACTCTGATCAGTCGAGTTCAGTTAAGTGACACTGAAAATAAACAATGATATGTATTTATATTCTATTTGTTTAGTACATCTAGCCCTGTTAAAACTTTTCTTAATGTTTTTACAAAAAACTGTATATGAACAGAAGGCTTTGTGTTAACTTTTTCCCCTCAGGAAGACCTGAAATAGATAATTGTAATAGAAACAGTATTTACCTTCTTTTGGTACATATAACTTGAAATTTGAATCCAGATCAATCAACCAAATTCAATTTTACAACTTGCATGTTCTACTTGCTACAGTTCAGCCACACCAAATTATGCACAGCCATAATGAAAAGTAATGTCGCCATTGTCATTTAAGATTTTCTGATTACGGTTTTATTTTTTTGACCACAGTATGAAAATAACCTGAATTCACATTACACTGACAATTATAAACACAATGAAAACGATAAAATAATAAATATCTATATATATATATGCTTGGGTACCATCATTCACTGATTTAAAAAGCTTTTCAAAAACATGAACATTACAGAGCGTTAACATGAATCTGAGTACCCTGACTAGAATAAAAACAACAAGAAAAATATTACAATCTGTTTTCTCAACCTGGAAGTCATCATCATAACAGATGCTGTATTCTCAGAATAAGTATTTTAACAACTTGAAGTCTTTTCCTTTTGAAAAATGAAATTCTTGTTTCTAAAAATTACTAGATTAAATCGTATCACTCAAGGAAAGAGAGATTTCATAAACTGGTTGATTGCAACATCTTATATTGAGATGGCTTCCAAAAATTATCTCCCCACCACTGCCCAGGTGCAGCTGTGCAATTGTGCTGCACAAACAAGGTATGCAAGACCTTTGCATACAATTAAAAAAAGATATTTTATTCAAAAGTTAAAGTTTTATTTTGTAAAAAAGAAATCATAAAAAAGTCAAGGGTCACATTTTAGGCTATGGAAAAGGTGTACGTCTAAACAATTGAGGCAAATTCATCAGAATACTTAGAATTCCTGGAAAGATATCCTTACTGCATCATGATCTGTGAAAAACAAACACTTAACATCACACTCAGTCAAAAACATTTCAAGCAAATCCTGGTGAATATAGGCATGATTAATCAATGAGCCACTGATATGTGTAGGTTCTGATACCTTCTGCACAAACCTATCTAAGACAGAAGATAGTTGTGAATTAACACCTAGATTAAAATCACCCACAACTATATTAACATGTTTAGATTCCACTAAGTATTGTAATGTTGTTAAGAATTGAGGCATTTTCTGGTCCTTCTGCCGATACACAAGCAGAATATTAAAACAAATTGGTGAAAAACTGGTCTTCTTCACCTGCACAAAAAAAAAGCCATCTGTTAAAAAAGAATCATTAACATGTAAATTGGTACTACAATATATTGCTTGACTCTCAAACTTATGGTGACTGTTGTTGAACATAACTCTGAAACCAGCCATGGAAAGCTCTCTTGTTAAATCTTCATCAGAGTATTTGATTTGTGTTTCGGTGCAAAGAATCATATCACTGCCTAATAATATACGGTCCACTTTTATGTCTTCTAAATGCTTTCGTAAAGATCTCACATTGCAGATAGTCATTATGAAATTATTGGATTGAACTGGCATAACATCTTTAATCTGCAATGTCTGATATTCTCTGAGATACTCATATTCCCTTGTTACCTTCTCATCTGCTCGAATAGCATTCTTGTTAAACTGTCCAATTAAAAAGAGACCATTTATTGACTTAACACGGCTAAGTGCTACATACATTTGCCCATTATTAAACATTCTTTGTCTGAGCAAGTCAAAGCTAACAATTATTTTATCCAAACTCAAGCTCTGAACTTTGTGGCATGTGCATGCCCATGCTAAGATCAAGGGAAATTGTGTTCGCTTAATAATGGCTGATGAACTTTTTTTTACATTTGTTCGAATTTCAATAGTAACACGTTCTACTGGAACAACACGATTTTCCCTCGCAAACCTATCAGATAACATCTTATTATAGCCAGCTTTTCCGTCATCAAATCGCACATATATTTTTTCCACAATGCCATTTCTCTCACATAATTTAAACACTGTACCCAATTGACCATTAATCAACCTATCAGTAATGTCAACATTGGATGTTAGCATAACCCTTGCACCAACTTTTAGTGTCAAGTTAAATACCAGACCTCCGGTTCTACCTGCTGGGCAATTTAACAAATTCTTATACAAATGACAAGGAACACCTTTGGGGATTTGATCGGTTGCATTCAAACTATATTCAAAACTATCAATTTGATTGAGCATAAGATGGTTGTGTTGACTAGCTAGAGAATTTTCTGCAAAAATATGAAGTGCATCATGTGGAAAGTTCTCATCAGAGTTACTTATGAAGCGTGATTTTAAAAGTTTTTCATCCTCTTGAGTAAGTTGACCAATCCTAATATTATTCAGAAGGTCTACAAGCACACTTTCACCTCTCTGCCTCATTACTTCTGTGAGCTCAACCATTTCAAAATTTCTCCACAGAGGAAATATATTATAAGATACGTCATAATACTCTGCAAATATAACTCTTTTCAATACCGGCGGTAGTTGATATAAATCACCAACAAGGATAACACTTAATCCAGCAAATAACCTGAATGTTTCACATCCATAAATTTCATTGAGCCTTTGGTGTACGTGCAATAGTAACTCATTAGACATCATAGAACATTCATCTATTATTAAAACCTTAACTTCAGACAATTGCATTCGCAGTGTACATTTTCGCTTATCAGGAAGTTTTGGTACAACCAATCCATGACATTCTACAGGAATTCCTAATCCAGAGTGTATTGTTGTTCCAGCAATATTAATTGCAGCCACACCAGTTGGAGCCAGTAAAAGAACCTTGGGCTTGTCAGGTGAAGCAGATCGATAACTTAATGTTTTTGAAACAGAAGCATGAATGGTTTTCACAACATGTGATTTTCCAACGCCAGCTCCTCCAGTTATAAATATATGCAACGGTTCAATGATTGTCGGTTGTTCACAAGATAAATTTTTCACATAACATCTAGCCCATGAATTAACTACTTCAAACACACCCCTCTGCTTTGCATTTAAGGATCGAATTAAATCATTTATTTCGCTGTCAGGAAGCAGATTAATATGCGGTAAGGGGATGGTTTCAACAGCTCTCTCATTTTCAAAGTACACAGGATTTTCTTGACTTTCCTGTTCACACTCATCGTCTGTGTTATTGAATTGGGTGGCTTCCTCCTCCACATCATCATTTTCTTGCTGTGCATGTTCATCAGTCAATGGAGCATATCTGAAATTAATGAAAGCTGTATCTACTAAGTCTGCCCAAGGTTCAAAGCGTGTTTTATTAGTGTTTATCAAATTTAACACACCAGGTTCTTCTAACTTTTTAACATAAGAGCCAGTTAGTTGAGCTTTTAATTCTGATTCCTTTCTAAAGGGATAAAACATCATTAATAAGTGATGGGCGTAAGCTTCTGGATGAGAAACTGGATTTGGGGTGTGGTAACGTACAACTAATTTGATTCGACGACACTTCATTTTTTCTCTTGATGACATGAGAGGAATTGATGATGGATATAATAAAGAAACATTATCATCATCATCTAAAAGTACTTCTGGTTGAGTGTCATTTTCTGCGTCTGCCTTAGGTTTAGTATCAAGAACATAATATGCCATAAATTCGGCATAACAAAAGCTGTCTAGCATACTGTATTTTCCTCCTTGAAATTTCAAGTCAGGCCTGTCCATATACCTATCAAGGTTATTTTTTTTAAACACATCGATACTGTCTTCTGGTAGTTCTTTTAATTCCTCCTCATTCTTGCAAACTCTGTATCGTTTTTCTGGGAGATTTAAATTAGCAAAAACAACAGCTGGAAAACATTTTTTAAGCCACAACTCTGGCATCAACTGATAGACGGCCTCTTGCACTGAACATTGCCGACTAGTAAGAAATGCAGCCGCTAATATTTTCATGTGATTTTTAAAGTCAATGTTGTTATTATTCCGTGATTCTTCTAGTGCATTTTTCATTACTAATGAAGAATCTGATTCAGACTTGGAGAAATATGAACACATGTATGCTACTGCTTTGTTGTAATTAAAAACAGGTTGTATGTCCAAATTTGCTTCCCAAGCTTGCAAACCAATATCAAAATAATTATTCACAAAACAAGAGTTAGGAGGCCTACGAAAATGAATCTGAAAGTCTTGGTCAGGTGAAATTGACAATGCTTCATAGTACTGATCAGTTGTCAGCCCAAGAGACTCTAAAATTTCAGGAATACTAGTTTGTTCCACATAACTGGGTTTATTTGGGTCAAGATAAGAATCTATATAGCCTTTTACAGATTCCAACACATTTTTTCTTGATTTTAACAACACTGTTCGTTCATTTTCTGGCATACCTTCATCTAAAGGCTCTGCAATAATGGTGTGCTCTGTGAAGTAACGTCCATAATGAAACCGGCAAGGAATACTTTTGTACTTTCTGCAGGAGTTCGAATGTCGATGAGTTTGATACTGAGACACTAATTTATGCAGTTCTGGCTCCTCTTCTGGATCAGGTAAGTCTGCACGTATCAAATTATCAACAAATCCTAAATAATCATTCTTAGTTTCTTTGCTTAAAACAGGTGCATGAGGAACCCATATAAAGGAGTGGATATGTGGACTACCACGAAACTGAAATTCAACTTTTATAGCATAATATTCAATTTTACCTAAAGGTCCATATGTCCGCAAAAGAATTTCTTTAAAAAATGTTTCAACCCTAAACTGAAAGTGCCGTGCAGTGAATACAGGGTTTTGATTCAACATTTCACACCTGTTTGCGTAATCAAAATGTTCTTCTGTAAGATTAATATTATTGAGCCGGGCAAGAATAACTAACAGCTCATCCCATCGTAGGTCTGCGCACGACAAGGTCAGAAAGAATGTTGGTAAACCTAATTGTTTAACCATGGCAAGAACATCATTTAAGAAGCCTTACCAATATGCAGGTGTTCCTTTTACAGATTTCATAAATAAAAAGCCTTGATCTTCTGACATAAAGGACTTAACAGTTTCCTTAAAATTATTTTTCAGTTGTCTTGCAGTTATCTCTCCATGAACTTTGCGTGTTGCTACATTTATTTGGTTGAGCAAATTCATTTGCTGCATAACATAATGTGCAAAGAAAATATAGTCAGTGTTAGATGCAAATCTCTGACTAAAATTTAGCAGTCGCTGGTTAAAGTATTTTGTGGCAGACAATGCAACTTCTCGGGTCACTTTGTAACCAAATTTTCCTGATGGAAGCAAATATGGAAAAGCAAGCTCTTCACAAAAATCATCAACAAAGAAAGACATAGGCTGCTTACATTCACCTGGAGCTACATCCAAAATTCCTTCTATTGCATTATAAACATTAGGTATCAAACAAATCTCATCTGAACCTGTTTGCTCAAGATTCATTGGATTTTCGTCTTCCAGTTCATCATGGTTGTTGGTATTTGCATTTTCTTCAGTACTGATTGGAAATTCATCTTGATCAATAATTGCATCAACATCAACTAGAGAAAGTAACTCTTTAGTGATATTATCCATGTTGATGAGAATATCGGCATAGAAAGGGTTGTTTGCCTTTAAATACTCCAATGCACCTTTTACACAATCAGGACGGACATTTTCAAATAAAACATGGCCACGAAAATGAAGTTTTCTCTTTAATTTAACAAAAATTAATCCATTGCTGTCCATTCCTTGTGGTAAGCAATTACTAACTGCATTAACATTCACTGGCACATTACAAACAGCACCTTTAATTTTAGGCATTTGACCTTTAGGCATAATACTTATTTTTTTGAACAATATGCGTTTTGCAATCAAAGTCTTTTCCAAGCGATTGAGACACTGAATTTCTTTAGGTAGGGGCAAGACTTCTAATTTGTTCCATACTGCTTGGCAGGGGACAGCTCCTTTCAACAAATGGTGGTCACAAGTGACACAAACATACTTTTTGCCATCATAACTTGCTTCATCAGTAAATACTGGAGTTAATTCATATTTGTAGCATTCCTTTTGAAACACCTTTACTGTTCTACGATAAAGACAACGGTTGCAAACCACACATACATGGTAAGGTCCCTGACATATTTTAGATTTAAAACTTGAAACACAATCTTTACTTTTCCTACAAACCTTCAAAGCTTTTTTCTTTTTTTCAGCATGTTTTTGAGATCCTATGTTCAATGTGTAGGCAATTCGCTTGGAATTTTTATTTTTAACTTTTGAAACTTCAGTGGCTTTTCTTTCCTGCACTGAGCTTTAGCTGAATCTGATGCATTTCGCTGCCTACACTTAGATTTGGCAGAATCTGATGCATTTCTTTCCCTACATTTAGCTTTGGCAGAATCTGATGCATTTCTTTCCCTACATTTAGCTTTGGCAGAATCTGATGCATTTCTTTTCCTACACTTTGCTTTAGCAGAATCTGATGCATTTCTTTCTCTACATTTAGCTTTAGCAGTATCTGATGCCTTTCGTTCTCTGCATTTTGCCTTTTCATTAGCAGTTCTTTTTCTTTTCCGATCTTTTGCCTTAGAATATTCATTTTGAAGATTTTCTACAGTATCCATCTTCCAAAATGTTTACACAAATACTTTGTGTTTCAAAAGGTACAGACAAATCAGTTTCATTAACATACGTGGAAATCAAATAATTTTCAAGGTCAATTTTCGTTTTAAATTTCAATAATGTTGAGAAACCATTAGCAGTTGACTGACCAAATATATCTTTACTATGTGAATCAAATAAAAAGTAAAATTTTTTTGTCCAAATTACAGAAATGCAATAACCTTTTATAAAAAAAATGAGAGAATCTCCATCAAAATCCTCTGAAACCAAAAACCCAGACAGGTCTCCATAACTTAACAGACCACTTCTGTTTTTTAAAAATCTTAAAAATATATGGCTTCCCAGCAAAGTTATTTGTTGTGGAAGTTCTGTAGCCATTAAGTAGTCTTCACTATTCAAGGATTTATATAGGTCATCCCCTTGCATGACAATGAAATCCAAATCATCAGCATTCCATCGTCCAATATGTTTTATTGCCGAAACACAGATTGAAATCAAAGCACAACATGAACACTGCCTGCCAGCTGTGCTACCAAACATTACATCTGCTTGATTAAACCTGCCTTGGACTGAAGTCTCAATTCTTATATTTCCCTTAGTCAATGGTGACATTGTTAATTCAGTGATAACACAGCAAGGCGATGTGACTGATAAAACTTATTAATTGCACTAGCAAACCGATTAAGCTGTTATAGAAAGTAGACTAATATAAATGACTGCAAAAAAATAATTGATGTGAAACAAATGTAATCAAATAGGTGCTTGGGGAAAGCACAGAACGAATGGTGCTTGGGCAAAAGCACAGAGCGAATGGTGCTTGGGCAAAAGCACAAAACTAAAGGTGCCTATAACAAAGCACAAAATAAAAGTAAGGTGCTTCTTTTGGGAAAAGCACAAAACAATACGGTACTGATTAACAGCACAAAACAATATGGTACTGATTAACAGCACAGAAATAAGATAAACGATGCGTATAATGAATTTTCAATCAAGAAATCAGACAAGAAAAATACTTTCTTCAACACGCGCTCAGCTTCTTCAGGTTTCTTTCAGAATATTGTTTTTTTCAAAGATGATTTACAAATTACCACGTGGTATTACTGCTCAGGCTAATCAGAAAGATTGGTGAAACAAAACATACACGTGACCTATAATAGCACTTGACTGTAAAACTTATCGCAGAATTCATGTAATTCATGTAATTCATGTAAACACCACACGAAATGGTTCATAACTTGGAGGAGTAGTAGTAGTAGTAGGAGGAGAAACACGGGTATTTTAAAGACTTTACTCCACCATGGGTGTCCTAAAGTCAATTATTTGAATTTATTTAGAAATAGTATATATCATTTAGTCATGGAAGGTTTTTCTTTTTTTCTTTTTCACAATTTTGTCTATTTAAATGTCCTTTATTGTTAGCTTTTCTGGAATAAGTTTTAAACTTATTAAATTTTTGACGTCATCGGAGCATCTCACATTTGCATGATGAAAAAACATTGTATATTACCATGAAAACACAGAGAAAATTACGATATAACAGAAAATCATTTCCACTTTTCAAAAAAGATATTTAAAAATGGGTTTAACACTTTAATGAATTATTATTATTATACAGTTATGAAGAAACGATGGCTACCTAGCTAGAACTGACAAGCAGTCATGCAACCCAACAACAACCATTTGGAGAACAGATTTATTTAAACGGAGACATATTCTTCATTGAGCTTAACCCATTGTTGCAGCTCCATTTCTTTATTTAATGCTGTAACTTCTTGGTAATACAAACAGTCGATTTCTCTTTGCTTAACTTGATATTAATCACAAGTGCCCAAAGTTTATTTCCAGTTCATTCTTTCTCGTGATTTTCTCCTCCACTATCAACATAAAAGACCTCAATCAGACGGAAAAGGAAGCTGTTTTTTCTGGTTCAAAAGAAAAGATTTAAAGCTCTTCATTATACCGGATATTTCTTTTATCTCTTCTTCTTCATTTACAGAAACACTCTCGACATTTTCCGGAAAATATTCATCACTAGAATCATTAAGGATGACATTTGATATTTTGTTAATGTTATTTTATTCCAAGTGCTTTATTTATCTCTCAACTAAGTACTTTACTGACAAGATATTGTTTTCTATTATTTCGAAAGAAATCATTATGCTCTGATGGCGTCAGAAATAAGGTTAAGAATAATGTCTAAATAATGAATTTGGTTTTAAAGAAGGTGATTGAATAAAAAAAATTTTCTAGAAAGGGGGGAGAAACAAGAAAAGGGGAAAGAATTGCTGTAGTAGAATTTATTTTTATTTTTTATTATTATTAAACGAATATTCATTTACAGGATTGTCACTTCAACAAATAAATGCTGTTATCAATATAAGTCCTGCGTTAACAAAAAAAGAAAAAAAGGGTTGAGAGCAATTCATTTCTACTAATTCTTTTTATAAACTTTTTCTTAAAGTTTCTTTGTAAGATTTTCACTTAACTTTCATTAACTTAGTTTAACACTTTCTGCATTGCATGTTGAGAAGTGTGACTATTTTCTTCTTTTACAAATAGTTCGGTATGTTTAGAAAAATGAGTCATTTGCTTCCTTTTAAGATAGAAATGAATTTGAACTTAATATGATACGTGCCTTGCCAGATTATGATAAGCATTCCTCCTAATACTTGGTGGATCGAAAGAGCTTACATATACTTAGATATTGATCTGTGCTAAACGAAGGAACAAAATGGAGATATCGATGAAAAATCTTTTTTTCTGTCTATTTTAAATTAAAAGTTCAAAGTTCTTCAAATTATGATAAAGAAATAGACAGAATGAATAGTGGACATTAAGAAGTTGTTGAAGTTTGTTATTTGGGGACGCTTATTGGAGAGGGACGCTTACAAAACATTTTGAAATGGTCGTGCTAGCTGTGAACGAGGCATTGTTTTTTTATCATAAAAGAGTAAAAACAACCGTATTTTTCATGGCAACGAAATAAGATTTTGGACTCATAACTTTTAGACATCACAAAAATATAGCCTTCCGTTTCTATTACCGAATATTCGGGTTTTGTTCAAAGTTCTAATTACTATCTGAGCGCTTAGTAATTTTTGAGTAATGTTATGTCACTCTAATAAGCGCCTGGGCGCTTATTCAAGAGGGGCCCTTACAAAAATATATGACTAGAGTGGAGCGCTTATTAGAGAGGCGCGCTTACTGGAGAGGGGCGCTAGTTAGAGAGAATACGGTATGTATTATTAGATTAGATATTAAGGAAAAGACAAGATTTTAAGTATTAAAAAAGCATATTTTTTACTTACTTGTGTCTTTGGCACATTTGATTTTTTGAGTAAATCACTCCTTTCGTATAATGACTAATTCTGAGACACTTTAAAATCAAACCTCATCATATAATAAGTTTAACTTCATAGACGGATAAATAGATATATAACATTATAAACATTTCAACATTAACTTTATTTATGATTATATGTGGGTGAAGGAATGTAAACTAATAGAAAGTGCAAAAGACAATGATAAGACGTTGTATGGACGAAGTTGAAGTGTAAAAACAATTTTAACCATGTATGACGTTCCCAGAGACTTTGAAAACAAACAATATAACGTTGTGTGGGTAACATTGTAATGCCAGTAAATGTCGCAATCGCCAGTAAATATCGCAAAATCGCCAGTAAGTGTCGCAACAGTAAATGTCGCAGAGAAATTAAAAATCAACAGTAAATTTCGCAACTTTTTAATTCCGATTTCTAACCAATATCTTCTCCATCCGGGTTTAGAACTCGACACTGATTATTCTGATCAAGATGTGGTACTACCAATCGCACAGTGCGCTGATGGACCTACACGACATGTCACAGATATTGCAACATATAAAAATAAGAAAGTTATGATTTTCAACATTTGTTTCACATAGCAAGTTGCTTTTACTTTTTTTCGCTAATACTACTTAGTTACTCTATGATATGCTTTAGATTTCCGAAAGTAAGTCCTGACCGATTGATTTAAGCAACAAGTCTTTCCTTTTTATACCCGTTGTGAACAAAAGTACAACCTAATATATATAACGTTTATGGGTTGTCATCAAAATTGCAGAGATCATAACAAATGGTTACTTAGTATGGCTAATTCAGATATCCAAGAACTGTTATTCCTGAGGATGAGGTTCTTGTGAATGTAACCTTGTTTAAACTAGACCATCCTTCTGTCAAACTTAGTACTGGATTAACTTATATTGTTATACATAGTCATGGCATGATTTGCTAAATCCGACAAAATTTGTATTTAGAAAAGTTTTAGTGTAGTAATTCATCTTATATCTTCCATAAGAATTGTATTGAAA